>OY740766.1:2518485-3056942 GCA_963513935.1 Aphrophora alni | reverse complement strand
TTCACTCGTAATTCGCCATAAATGATGAAAACGAGTATTATACTCATTGTACTTTCTCTTAAACATAAATTCGGCTATATGGCCATGGAAATGTTGTTTTTAATTTCCATATCGCGGCACATTTCCTCGCACCTCCATCCATTGACGTTCAATTGTCTGCGTATGTGCTTCAGTGTACGCATATGTAGGGCTGTATTATTATAATTATGTCACGAAAGGTTTGGCCAGGTGGTTATATATATATATATTATATATATATATATAACCACCTGGCCAAACCTTCCGTACGTTTATTGAAGTGAATGTCATGAGTATGAAAGATAACACAGAGTTAATTTTTTCACGAAAAAACTACTTGTGTAATTGTATTATTGTATTATGTAATCATCTTTCCGACACTTTTTTTCGATAGTAAAATATTTTTCCAACATTTATTTGACGAATAAAACCCATAAAAATTGATTTTGAAGTGAGGCAGCTCTGCTATATAATTACCTAATAATGATTTTACCCCAGTTGATCTCAATAAAAATATTACACCACTGTGGATTTATATCGTTCCAAAGTTACAATTTAAATTATATAAAAAAATATATTTTTTAAATGTATAGTAAATTCTAATTTAAAATCCTATTAATAGATTTTTGATGTAAATTGCTTAAAAAAAAGTTAAATATATCTTTATTTTCTTACATTCTTCAACTGGAATTGTCGTTAAATTAAAAGCTATAACTAAAACACAGTAGTTATGATAGTTCATATTTAGTTTTAATAACGGTCAGAAATTATAATTATTAGACATTTTAAACAGTGCAAATATCTTTTAGTGTATCTAATTTAATTAATTATTTTTCTGAATAACATAAAATATTATCAGTAACATTAATTACACATTATGGAATGAATTTATTGCAATTATAACCGATAGTGATTTTTGAAACGTCAGTTTTGCATTTTTCAAATAATGTCTATTCTTGAAATGTTTCCAATTTAAAATAAATCTATTGTTTATTAAGACGATAATGTAGTGCTCCATTATAATATCAGGCCAGTGATAAGGTAAACCAGATTTAAAATAAAATAATAAAAATAAGTTCATATGAAGATTGAAGAGCTCATCTTAGAGTTGTCCTGTAGAACTTAAAAGAAAATTTTTGTTTCATTTCAAGTTTGATATAAATCTAATTAAAGAGTTAATTTACTTCCGATTTAATAAAGGACAACTTATTAAAAATAATAATAAATAAAAGTCCTACTCAAACTCGTTATGGAGAAAGTTCAATAGTTAGTTTGTCTGATAAACTGTTAGACTAGAATATATAATTTCTGTTTTCTTGTATTCCCTCCAAAACGTGTTTACAACCTAAAATAAGCCGCGCAAAACTTTCTTATACATACGTTAAACCAATGAGATAAGGAAATACTAGTCGTTATGAACCCAGAAATACCGTTTGGATTAGAAGTTAATAAACCACGGGTGACATAAATCAATGTGCAAAACCCAACATAAACAAAAATTAAAGTTCGAGGGAAATGTTTTTTAAAGTGAAACTGATGTTAATTTCATTTGGAGATTGCTTTTGTTACCCCAGAAATAATTCCCCGACGTTTTCTTAAAAGTTTATTAATTTTTCCATGCTATTTCTTATTGATAACATGTAATTAAAGCTTTCTATTTTTACTTTCTCGTATATACCGTAGTAGACAGAAAGTTACGTGATTGGTTAAAAAAGTTGTATATTCGTTTTGGATTCAATAAAGTCGTTTTTGGAATGATGTCTCTACAGCGCAAACGTGGAGACAGATTTTAATCAAATTTGCTACATGGGTATATTTGGTCATATCTTGGACTCCCCCCCCCCTCATTTTTTGTAGATAAAAAGTTATAATTTTCTTAAAATCGTCTGTAACGATTTAGTGAAATTAATGACCCACACACTGTGCAAAAGATCAAGTACAAAAATATTACTGGACAGGAATAACTGTCAAAAACAGATAATGAACTTTGAACCGTAGGCAGTAAAAGTTAAAAAAAAATTAAATGCTATTACGATTAGATGTTAAGAGCGAAGCAAGTTTAAATTTATGAATATTTTTTGAAAGACGAGTCCATATTACATTTTTACTTTTTGACTGATAACTAACAAACTGACATTCTTGGTGGCAAATAGTTTTTGTTAGTTTTTATTTTGTTTAGGAGTGAGCGAGATAAGAAAGTAAATGCAATATTTTCGCATTATTTATTTACATTCTCACATATTAAGGAGATGATGAAGGTTTTTATTTTCATTATTATTTAATTTTGTAATCAAGTGTGTGAGTTAAACTACACCCTAAATACTACAGTATAAAAATATGACCACTACTCTAGGAATAGAAGTCCAAATATTTAGGATTACCCTAAGAGGAAGATCAGCAAGCTTTGTGGAACTATTACATTCCTGGAACAGTTCTTTGAAGTAATCCACAAGGCTGTAGACAAGGTCCCTCTTTAACATTGAACCTATCCAGAGATCTGAAAAATATTTAAATATAACAAAACTGAAAAGTAAGACTAAATTTAAAGAAACTAAATTTTTAACACGATAATCTAAAAATTATAAAATAAAGTTAGAAATAACAACTTCTTTCGCGTTGAAATATAAGTATCATTTAGAATTTAGCCTAGGTTTGTTGAATATGATGGTGATGATGTCAAAAGGTGTGTCTGTAACTAAATGATAGAAATGACAAGTTTCCAAAATAAATAAACCCTTTATTTTTATAATATAATACTAGACGATGTTTTTATTGACTGCTCAGTTATCAGATAAAATAAAGTCTTTGTGAAGCATTGGCCTTGCCAGTTATAGTTAATGTGTCAGCATTGTTTAGTCAACTGAGGATGGTGACTTAGTCATTGAAACGTAATGACAAATAAATGTTCTTTGTGGAAAATTGTATTTTATTTTATATGGTGATTGAAGTTTCCACATTTGGTCTCATTAGAGTGAATGAGTGTTTCTGTAGTTGCTTCTTAAATGTGTTCTAGATTAGCCCTTGTTAAGTAATAAGCAAGGTCAAGGTCATCAAAACAGTTTAGCGTTTTAAATAGAAGTTGTCAAATAAAATTCTCCAATCACAATTTATTTATTTCTATATTAGTACTTACGTCAAACAGTCTATTTTGGATATTGATTTTGTTACAGCTGTTTCGTTACTATCATACCATCATCAGACAACAAAACACTTTGAACATGTGGCCACATCCTACACTTGCTGTAGTTAACTACTTACTCAAGTAGGAAGAATAGGATGTGGGCACATAAACTTTACATGTTCAGTGTTTTGTTCTCTGATGATGGTATGGTAGTACCAAAACAGCTGTAACAAAAGAAATATCCAAAATATACTAATAAAGAAATAATTACCAAAGCAGCCACTAGGCATTATGGAAATTAACAATTTATTTGTTTTTATGCGATATGAATATGACATTCTGTACATTTCTTTAAAAATTATAAATCCCCCCCCCCACTTTTAAATAACATACATTGTTGAGTTCGGTTAGCAGTCATTGAATAAATTACTTGCGCATGACATATAAATGAAATGAAATGATATTTATTGCTCCTTATCTTTATACATACAAGTATATATACAACCTTACATATAAGGGAAACAATAATAACATACCTAGGTTAAAACCTGTTTGGGATCTAGATAAAAAAAGAAAAGCACTTAAACATAACAACTTAAAATACTCGGAATGAAATAAAAACTCGGCAACCAACCGCACTCCTCCGAATCTTACACACTACATCAGTCTTAGCGTGAAGTTACAATAATGGCAAAATTACTTGACAACACATAAAATGATTACACTTTTGCACTCAGAATATAATACATAAGGATACCTACTAGACATGTCCATTGTAATGTCAACATTTGCCCAATCTACAATTTCATCTCTCGCATCTTGTCCACGGTTAATTCTTTCAAAAACAGACCTCGTGTAGTTTTCTGAGAAATGTAGAATTCCCCAAATATGACCCTTGGCAATTGCGTCAATACCATCGCTCAAATTGTCAAATTCATTCTGGAAATTTAAAAATCTGATTATATTAAGTTCCAAGGGAAATTCAGTGTTATGTATGGATTAGATACAATGAAATAGATTTATTCTAATTAAACAAATTTTACAATCTAAGGTACAATAGATATCTTATAATCAAGAATAAATTATTTTTATTTACTTTACAATAAAAAAAAACTTCTATGACATTAAGACAACTGGAATGCGTTTGGCTTTCCATTTATAAATTGTAACTAACCAGAATTTAATGGAGTATACAATATAGAATAACTATACAATTAAATAAAGAATAACTTACTATAACAAACAATCTTGAAAATAAATATTGAGTAATAAAAATAACAATTTGCAATTAAAAGATTAAAAAAATCTTCATTTTTAAAATTTATTAGTAAACGTCTTGCTAATGCAGCAGTTTTTTTAGTTCATTTATGAAAACAAATAAAACTATTTGAGCCATCAAGAAAAAAAGTTTTGAATGGTAAAGATACTTCCTTATCTAATTTACATGTAAGCCTTGCTTTGTAATTGACGTGTACAACAATGTGCTTTCTTATAATAAGATAATCTCAGAATTAAAAAAAATTATCTTACAAAATAGGTTCTCTGAACAACGGCAATGAATTTGAGAACGTTTCAGTACTAAATGCGTTTCTTTAGTGAGTTATGCGACGCGAGTGATCCACTCAACTGTTTGCAATCTTTAGCACTTACTTAAAAATATAAACTGTTTTAATAGGTGACAACTTATAAACAGTCAAGCTATCATTTATTTGTAGAAAATATAAGTTTTTTTATTATCAATGTTATGTAATGATATTTATAGATGAACAGGAGGCTAATTTAGTGTGATGTGAAGGTTAATGACCTAAACGTAGTTAAAATTGCAAGTATATATATATATATATATATATATATATATATATATATATATATATATATATATATATATGGGTTCAGAAATAATTAGCACAAAACCAAAAATGAAACCTCAAACGCCCGACATTAAAAGTAGGTTAAATATGATTATGAGGCATAAAATATGATTTATGCTTAGGATGAATAATTTATGGTAAAGCGAAGCAAGTTCAATCACTATTTAAAAATGTAAACGTTTTTTTTTCCATGATTCAACTTTACGTTTTCATTATCAACTATCAAACTGACATTTTGTTGTGACGAATATTTTTTGTTGGTTTTTATTTGGTTGTATGAGTGATAAAGTTTGTGCTGTCATTTTGGACTGTTTATTTAATGTCAAATAGAAGTTAAATTTGCTGCAGCTACGTTACTGAACACCGTACATTTATAAGACGGGTACAGCTTGACACTGAGGTATTGGTGGTCACATAACATAAGGTGTGCAGGCGTTCTGAAACTGATTAACCTGTACAAGGTTATAAAGAGTTTTAATAGAGAGTCTAGAATCTAATTTTTATATCAGCGGATATATCTAGATGACATAGAAACGCGGCAAAAACATCGTTGGAAAACTATAGTCTAGAGCTATCTACAGGGTGTTCCAAAACTAAAATTCGAATATAGGCCTACAGTGTTGCAAAAATTACGAAATGTATTTTTTTTGAAAATTTATAAATATAAGCATAATAATATTTTTCCATATATTTTCCTCTCTAAAAGACGGAAACTTTTGTTGAAAGAAAATTGTGTAACTGTTTTTGATTTCGAGATATTTTGAGAAATGCCATTGCACATTAAAAATACCACTGTTAAGCATGTGGACGTCACGAATATAATCGTATTGGCTTCTACATGACAGAGAAAGACAGAAAGAACGGCTCTAGAAACCTCTGCTCTAAGACTCTCTACAGGGTAATCCGATACAAAATACAAATATACAGGGTGTTCTAAAAATGAAAAACGTATTTTTCTAAAAAGATTTAAATATAAGAATATTAATATTAATTTTCCTCTACGAGATGGAAATGTAGTTGAAAAGATTAATTTGAAAAAAAAAAGAAGTTTTTGAGATGTTTTGGAATATATAAATTGTACATTCGAAATGCTACTGTGAAGGATGTAGTGTGGATTGGAAATGGTTTATCGAAGCCTGAATGGTAATTTTATTATCACAAAGACATAGAAACAGTCATTAATGAACCACTGAACAAACCGTCAATACAGTTGTTATATCTGATATGGGGTTAAGGTACATTATTGTGAAGTTTTGTTATCAGAAGAGAAATACCTTATCTGTTAAACACTTTTTTCATCTCTGTCTTGCCCACTTCCTCTGGTTACTTTAAAACATTAATTCTAATATGTTCATTGAGCAGCGAACAGAGGAATATGTTTCTTTTTTAGATTTATTGTATAGGAATAGAAGTTTTATTACAGCTCATTTAACTCTAACAATAAAACAGAGGATTGAAATTTTAATGATTTACGGGTATGGTGACATGAGAAGCACATAACAGGAATCTTGTACAATTTTTAATAAAACCAACCCTGATAGGATTTACCTAACAAAGTCAGCCAATTTTTAAAACATTCAAAGGAACATAAAATGTTGTTGATCAGCCTAAAAGCGATACCGAAATCAGCAACAACCGAAGAAACAGCTCTAAATGTTTTCTTTCCATTGAAGAAACCTCACACATTTCGACTAATAAAGTTGGTTTATTCCTAAATTACTTACGTCATAGCAATCTTGTGCTTAGTATTTATTAATATTTCATAACAGCTGTTTCGGTATAACATATACCATCATCAGATGAAACAACACGTTTACACAACACACTGATACACATTTCACAAAAATCAGTGTGTTGTGTAAACGTGTTGTTACATCTGATGATGGTATATGTTATACCGAAACAGCTGTTATGAAATATTAATAAATACTAAACACAAGATTGCTAAGACGTAAGTAATTTAGTAATAAACTTTCTGTAAAGCTTTCATAAGGCAATATGGAGTTTATAATAAAGTTGCTGTGAATAAAACCAAAGCGTCAACCAGCGTTTGATCAGCACTATCTTTAAAAGTGAGAATTTTCATGCTTATAAAATCTAATTGATATAGGCCACTGGTAGAAGACGATTTTGATTATAGACTACAGTTTTGTAAACAAATCATGCAAACGAGCGATGACGGGTTTATCTTTGGAATTGTAAGCAAACAGAACACGAGATGTTGATCAATCACAGGTTGAGAGAGCAATATACTCAATTGCCTCAAAAAGTAAACGTCTACATGTGTTTGACTCTTTTATGACGTTAAAGAGTGAAAATCATTATATTTGGACATCGTAACAGAATCGTTCCAGCTTTACAATAACTTGCTTATACTAAGTATCACCCTTGGCAACCAATGTTTCAACTTGACGGGGCTCCACAAGAAAGAAATTACCTTAATACCACTTTTCCCCATAGTTGGATTGGGAGAAGAAGAACTATCGAATGGTCACCGAGATCCCCTGACCTAAATCTCCTCAATTATTTTCAATGAAGATATTTAAAAATGAAAGTTTACACTGAAAGGCCTGAAAACTTAGATGTGTTGAGAAACACAATAAAGAAAGAAGTAATACTTGCGGCAACAAATTCCTTTTTACATCGACTTAGAAACTGCAAAATAGTTTTTGGTGGACATTTTGAGCCTATGTGTCTTTGAAGTGGTCTTACATCATCGCAATGTAAGAAAAGATTTTTTTTTGTTTATTTTAGTGATGTGATGTTTGCTACATGTTAAAAAGTGTAAACTAATTTGATACAGTATTTGTTGTTAATGTAGCTTACATTGTTAAATTTACTTTTCGGCGTTTTTAATTTCAATCAATTAAGTTGAGTGTCCTTCCTTGCACATCTTACTTTTGTATTTAAAGTAGTATTATAAGTCTTTATATAAGTGAACTTTTTAAAAAGTCTGTATTTTCTATTGACCATCTGTCCATTTATGTGTCTTCAAGTAATGAAATTACCATCCAGGGGTCGATAGACATTCTAAGTCCATTACATGTTTAACGGTCGCAATTATGTGTAATTATGTGGTAGTTGTGGTTTGGTTGGTGTAGCTGGTGTATCACTGAAGAGGACGACCTTGTCGTTGAAACGCGTCTGATAATTAGGCGTATTTTTTTTTTATGAGAATTGTGTTCTGTGTGTTTGTTATACTGTATAGTTTTTCTCATAAGTCAAGCTCAACATTTGATATGTGTAATTAGATTTCTCAAAATATCTCGAAAACTAAAACAGTTATTTAATTTGTTTTCAACCAAAATTTCAGACTGGTGGATATTACTATATCTATATTTTAAAATTCTCAAAAAACAGATTTTTTAAATTTTTCTAACACCATGTTATGAATTTTAGTTTTGGAACACCCTGTGGATAGCCCTAGAGCTATTTAACCTTGTTTCTCTCATAGAATTACATTTTGTTGCCTCATATATTTTGTTGCCTCATATATCTCAATTCTTCTATACCATTCATATATCACGCTCTTCTCCCTGTCTAAGGCGACAAACAACTTATTAAATGAGCAACTTTCTTTCCAATCGAACATTATATTCGATACTTTAATTAGAACACAAAATCCAGCCGCAACAAATGGAGATAATAAATAATAAACTACCTCTGAACGAAATGAAATTTGTTTTGTATAGTAAACTTATTTTATTATGTGTACAAAACTTATATTACCTTTAAGACTTTTTTTTATGTTGACAATTTAATGTTAATTTGTGTAAATGCACTAAATCCAAAATCATTTAAATGACAGCCCATTAGGCAAGAGTATTATCATCAGCATATGGACTTTAACATTATCATTGAAATCATTTATATAAACAACATACAAATACTGGGCCTAAATTAGATCCCTATACAGGTCAATCGGTTTTGGTAGTCAAACAGAGACCTAAACCACTTGCATTCTGCTTGTGATAAATACGCAAGGTATTCTGCAAATACAGCAGATCGATAGACTGTAAAACTTGAGTTTTTAAAGTGAAATTACAATTATTACTTCCCCTGGTAAATAAAACTAAACACTTCCTTAACGTATGTTTAAAGAGTAAAGTAAAATCTTTACATTATACCAATATAATAGTTTTCCGCCTCAGTTGGTCCATGTATCTGCATGACAGCGGTCGACCATCTTCCGAACAAGTTAGATTTGAGTGGACATTGCAGTCTGAGAAGCCGTTGGGAAGTTCTTTTGATACAACCCCAATCATCAAAGACTTTGGTTCTGGACCCAGAATGGAGTTGCATAGATAAGCTTGTAGAGCTGGCAAGAATATGATAAAACAGAGCATTCTGGAACAACAAAAACACTTACAATCATTGTATAGCCTCTCGAGGTATTATTAGGCTATAAACGTGTTTATTGATAAAAATCGGTTGAAAAAGTTGATATTTTCGGCAGTCATTTTCTTTAGAGACTTATCAAAGATTTACAAAATATAAATTCGTTACGAACAATCGAAAATTAATTCGTAGTAGTTTTTAGTTAAGAATATAAAACTTGAATTTTTTCGTCGCCATTCAAACTTTTGTATTCAGAATATTCAAGAATAGAGATTTATCATAATTGCAGCTTTATAATACCAAACAAGTATAAAATAAATGTCTGTCAAAGCTTTTCTTAGCTATTATTAAGAAACCCACTACTAGAATTTATCTTATGTTTTTAATGAGATAACGAATGCTTTAGGCTTTAGGTAGTTTGATGGGAAAATGGTGGACTGTAGGATCTTAGGTGTATTTTAGATAACGCGTTTGTAAATCAGGTTCGTGGATCTCTCAAAACTTGAATATTATTACTTCACACTATTAACCCTTTCAAACCAATCATCACATCAGAGAACCACCTTTAATATATAATTTAGGAGCATTAAAAATACAGGGTGTCTTGCAACCATATGAACAAACTTTGTCACGTTATTCAGCATGTCAAAAGAAACAAAAAATGTAATATAACATGTGGCCTATCTCATTCCGTTTTCGGTCTATCTGTCTGTATTTGTTTTTTTTAAACCTTAATATCTTTGAAACTATTTGAGGGAAAATCATGATACTTGGTATGATTGTTACTGTAGGTAGTTTATAAATGCCAATAAAATTTCGTTTTCATACAACTTTCCGTTTCAAGATGGCGGCAGTTCAAAATATTCAAAGTTAAATAATTAATAAACTACAAATTTTATCAAAAAAATGTTATGACACAAAAAAGTTAGACAATTTTAAGACAAATAAAATAATGTATAACTTATTCTTATTGACTGAAGTATAACTAAGAAAATTACATTTTGGTTAACATGGTTATTAAAACGTCCATTAGAAAAGAACAAACAAAACAGATGATTTCAACAAATCAGCTTATTTTAACAAAACAGCTGATTACAAGTAAATAGCTGAATCCAAGTAAACAACCTACTCATTGTTGTACAAAATCTTAACCCTTTCAAACCAATCATCACAACAGAGAAATTTAGGAGCATTCAAAATAAAGGGGCTTATATATTAAGTTATGAAATTCACTAGACAAATGTTAAGCTTATTCTAAAGATATAAGGCTTTTACGCCGTAATGTCGTAGAAAAAGGAAATATCCACTAGAGGAGTTCACCCTAGTTAATCGGGAACAATTCAGAACGCCAAAAACCTCTCTAATTATTTATCCCCACATTTTAATAATTAAGATTTCAAACTAAAAATGTGGTTGTAGTTATTGAGCATTCACTCGCAGTCAAACATAAACTCGACTGTCCACTGCGCTGAACTTTGCACATGTGTGGCTTTGTAGTAATGATTTGAGTCATTATTAAATGTTCAAAATTAAAATTATATTTTTTAACTATAAATTTACAATAAAACGTTCTACCCTTACAAATATTACTTACGGTATATTTCTCATATTAAACACGAAGTTTTTAATGAGTTGAGCAAGGAATCTCTTTGTGCACCAGATGTTTCCTGATTCTAGAGGACGGATAGGTGCCACTTGAGGAGTAGGGTACGTTAACGATTCCTGCCAACAACAATCATACTTGTTACACATTTCTCCTTCCTTCTTCTGCTTTATTTAGTTTCTTCAGAAGCATATCTCCATACTTTTTCTCTTCAAAGTATTGAGGTACCCTTCTGAAGGCAGGATTTATCCAAAAATCGTGTTTGAATAGTTAAATAACGAAGATAAGGAAGTATATGTTAATATTGATATTCTTATATACAAAGTGTTCAAAAGTTCCTTACCTTCTACCAACTTTTGAACAATTAAAGAAACACCAAATTAATCTTCAATTTTTTAGTAAATAATATTTAGTTAGAAGCAAACCTCCTTCCCTTTAAGGGAGAAGTTAATGGGGGAGGGAAATCTAAATGATTGAAGACGTCATGCGACACTTAAATTTATAAAATGACCACTGGTAAATTTAAAGTGACATTATCTAGCCTTATTGTATACTCGAACTATAAATTATCTGAAATGAAATAGACAATAGACGCTAACCTTCTAACAGATTTTAGTTTTCCCTGGAAAAGCTATAAAGTCCTCAAATGCGGGGGGGGTTAATATTGTCGTGAAATGATGTGTCATATGACATTTCATCAATTAAACATTTAGACTTCCACTCTACAGTACCCCCCATTTCCTGTTCAAAAAGTTAAGAGGTATTAAACAGACTTTTGGAACACTCTGTATAACTACATAAATAATGCGTTTTGTATAATTTAAATCGACATACACATAAAGCAAAATGTTAAATCTGACTTTAACATTGTAAATATTAATTGTGATTTAAGTATTTTTCTTAAATTGGGCTCATAGAGTAATCTCAATGGCGGTTAAATAACAGGATTTGTTTTTGAAATATTCCAATTTTTAAAACTGTATCCACGGTACATTTTACTTTTAACTTTGAATTGGGATTTGCGGAAAGATAGCTAACAATACACTTAGTTTGAGTTTATAGAAGCTAAATTTAAAAAAAATTGAATAATTCAAAATATTTGTTATAATGTCATAAAAAAAGGAACGGTTGGTATAAATAAAACCATATATAATGTATTATATATATATATATATATATATATATAATATAATATATAAAACACATCCATCTGTGTTCAAATTGTCAAGTTTATATCATAAATGGGTTTTAATGGATTTTGTGATAGACACATACTAAAAAGAAAAACTTTCACATTATCAATGTTTACTTCTTTTAATGTCCTCTATCAACTCTCAAATTATTTACCTTACTGACCACCCTGTATATTTTTATGAGTAACAAGGTAAAGTATTTTAAATTAATAATTTTTTTTTTCAAAAACACGCGATAGAATTATTCATCTAATTTCCAAAACTTCAAGAAGTACTAAATTCTTGTACTAAATTTTTAATTCTACCCTTATTTACGTTACCTTTGAGCTGTCACTAATTCCTAATGAATCTTCTTGTCTTTGGCTAAGTTTGAGGAAAGCTTCTTCTAAAGTTGCGCAGTTTTGGTGGTACATCAAGTCGAGAGGGGCTTCTTCTGCTAACAAAATACCGTTGCGCATGAGACCAATCTAAAACAAAATAGAATTCACAGGATATTCATGTGATCATTTAATATTACAGATTGTTACAGTGAGGAAGCAACGTAAACAGTGTCAAGTACTAGTTTGCTAATACATTAGTGACAGGTTGAAAGTTATAGGTTTTGCGGAAATATATTCTGATATGAAAATAAATTTTGAAGGTCTGAGGATAGCTAGAAAGTCGGTTTAAAAATAATTAAACTAACAGTAAAGATACTAGAGATTAAATACACATAGAAAGAGTAGACAATTTCAATATTTTGACAGAATAGTAATTTAAATGGGAATCTTAAAAATATAAAGTATGTTGAGTGAGTCAAATAAGATTATTTATGAAGAAAACTTAAATTTAGTCACTTTTAGAGAGAGGCCTTTATCTTTTACTCTATGATTGCCAGATGTAGAAAATTACAAACATTATCTTTTACTCTGTGGATGCCCGGTAGAAAAAATTACAAACTTTATCTTTTACTCTGTGGTTGCCCTATAGAGAAAATTACAAATTATATTTGCCTCTGTGGTTGTCCGATAGAGAAAATTACAAAGTTTATCTTGAGGAAGTTTCTTTTAATATTATTAAAATCCATCAAATACGGGTCAGATAAAATAAATTAAAATACTGTGGAATGAATGTGTCTACAAAATCAATGAAATTATTAAAAGAATAAGAAGTGGGTATGTCGTACATAATAAAAAAAACATCTTAAGCGTTTTAACAATCTGTAAAATCCAGACGAGGAAGGAAAAACTTTCAAATTCAGAAGGATAATAGAGAAAGATTGTTAGAGCTGGGATGAAATTAAGAAACTAGAAATGTAGCATGTCAGAGAGCATTCTTTGTACAAGTCGTACATCTCTCTTAAGGAAATAAGTTATTACAATAATTATAATTTAGCATAAACAGAAACATAAGAAGTGTGTCATCCCTCCTGCACCCTCTCTCTCTCTCTCTCTCCCCTCCTCCCTCCTCCCTCTCTCCCTCTCTCTCTCCCTCTCCCTCTCCCTCTCTCTCTCTCTCTCTCTCTCTCTCTCTCTCTCTCTCTCTCTCTCTCTCTCTCTCTCTCTCTCTCTCTCTCTCTCTCTCTCTCTCTCTCTCTCTCTCTCTCTCTCTCTCTCTCTCTCTCTCTCTCTCTCTCTCTCTCTCTCTCTCTCTCTCTCTCTCTCTCTCTCTCTCTCTCTCTCTCTCTCTCTCTCTCTCTCTCTCTCTCTCTCTCTCTCTCTCTCTCTCTCTCTCTCTCTCTCTCTCTCTCTCTCTCTCCATCCTACCACTACTTTCTATAGAATGAAGTTAGCGTTTAAACATTCTAAATACGTTTTCAAGATTCAATAGTTTCCGGGAACTTATCCTACGTTTCGCTGATTTCATAACCGGTACAAAATAAGGCAGTACCGAGTCTTACAAAAATAAGTAATAATTTTAATTTACTACAGATAATATTTTTATTATTATACACTTTGACTCTATAATATAGTATTTACAAAAAGTGAGATTAACACTGTATTACAAACAGAACACAATTCTCACAAAAAATACGCCTAAGGATCAGACGCGTTTCAACGACAAGGTCGTCCTCGTCAGTGATACACGAGCTACACCAATCAAACTATAACTTGGGAGCATATTTAAGTAGCATTTTCCCTTGGTTGAGACGGTTTTTGTTACTCTATTTTGAACTTCTTCTAAAAAATCCTAATCAAACTGTGTAACTCATGTAAAATTTGTTCAGCTATTTTCAGAGGGTTGGTAACGAACCATATACGGCAATTGTGAGTGTTTACACAGCCATTCAGTGTCCAAATCATCCTTCATCTAACGAAATTTGGGCCAGTTATAATAAGGAAAAATATAGGTAATCTCTTAGGATTATCAATATCTTTCAGTTTGAATTTTATTTGGATATTATAAAGGTACATTCTCAATTGCCTTTTAAGAATACGCCATTCGGTTGTATTGCTCAAATCGAGATGTTCGACAATTTTTTTAACATTGCTTTTATCATTTTGATTCTTATTAGCAATTAATTTCTTTTTATGCAAGATTTAAGTAACTGCAATATCGTCTTCAAATACTGAAGGTCTTTCTGATTTTTTTTATCTTTTACAGAACTAGTGGTTTCAAACCTCTGCACAAGTTTTCTATAGTTGTAATAATCCCTACATCAACCAATTACAGGTACGATAATGTCGTAATGCTGCTGTAAAGTTTCTGCCAGATTCATAATATCTCTGAATCAGTCCAATACGTGTTTGTGTTGGTAAAAATATAATAAACAAACAAACAACAATAAAATATAGAGTGTTAATTTAATGTTACTCACAAGTTACACTTTTAACCTAAACAGAGTATAAATAGTAACTTCAAACAAACTGCTTAAAATGGTAACAATGCAATACATTTTTTTTAAACGGCTGATTCCCGATTATCCTTGCATAGAGGTATTCATTTTGTTTTGAGATTGAACCAAAATTAACTGAATTATAATAATTTTAAATTGACTCTTACTGTTGAAAGACTTAGCATATCTATTATATTACTCACAGTGTGTGCTTGTCTGGCCTCTTCTATGTAATGAGTTGTGATGATAATAGTTTTCTTATACATCTCCGACATCTCCAACAATCTTTGCCATATACTGCGACAATATAACATTTAGAAATCATAATTAATATCTTTACATAGATAGACTGTTTAATAATTTATGCTTTGTAAATAACTCCAAGCATTTGCTTACACTCATGGATTGAATAAAGTGTGCAATTGCACTATAAATAAAGGCACAATATTTTAAATTGTTTAATAATTCAAATTCATAAACATATGTTTAAAGAATATGTTAAGTTTTATCATAACCTCAACCTAACCTTAGTTTTATTTTATGGTTAACGTCAGACTTTAGTAATGTGTATTCAAACAATTTGATCATACTAAAATTATTGCTGTGATGTTCATTTTAGTTTCGTTTAAACAATAAAAAATGTAAACAAAGACCAAAGCACTGTGGTGACAATATACACAAGTACACTTTCAAAAGTACCTATTGTTGATAGGTCAATGCACCAGAGGAGTGGGGTAGGGAAACTGGTCACTTTAGTTGGTAAATAGTTTTAATTTGTTAAGATTCCCTCTGAAGATGACAACTTTGTTGTTGTAATAGCTATAAGGGTCTAATAGGAATAAACATTTTACTTTTGACAAAAATTTGTTTTTTGTTATTTTGTTTATTCCCAAGTGTGGTAAGAGACTTTTGAAAGTGTACTTGAATAAAAAATGTCAATAACAAAAAATTGTCAATGACATTCTATTTGAAAATAAATTGACAATAAACGGAAAGAATCCTTACCGGTGTAATAACTCCAAGTTGAGCAGAAACATACTTAGCTTTTATTTGTAACGAATGATATTTGCATGTGGGACAATTCGTCACAAGTTAATTGCAGTTTTAGTATTTCTTATTATTAGTTTATTTTATGGATCTATATGATTAATATAACTAAAATAATAATTTGATTTCACGTAGGGTATAATAATACAGCTGTGGTTAAACTTGTAAAATTGGTTGCTAGGTTAGTGGGTTTGAAAAAATGACAAATTATATCCCATGTATTTTAAATGGAGGTAAAATGTGACAGTTTTCACCATGCAAAGAGATATTTATTTTAATATCAAGATATCATGTACAACTTCAGATCTAGACCTAGAGAAAGATTTTTCAAAATTTAAAATAGATCACACACTCTCAGTTTATTAAATTTTGTATTATCAACATAGATAGGTTTACAAGTTAGGTTAGGTTAGGTTAGGTTAGGTTAGGTTAGGTTAGGTTAGGTTAGGTTAGGTTAGGTTAGATTAGGTTAGGTTAGGTTAGGTTAGGTTAGGTTAGGTTAGGTTACAAGTTAATTTGTTTTCTTATTATATGATTTACCTGTGACTCAGAACAGGATCAACACCGACTGTTAGGTTAGGTTAGGTTAGGTTAGGTTAGGTTAGGTTAGGTTACAAGTTAATTTGTTTTCTTATGTTAGGTTAGGTTAGGTTAGGTTAGGTTAGGTTAGGTTAGGTTAGGTTAGGTTACAAGTTAATTTGTTTTCTTATTATATGATTTACCTGTGACTCAGAACAGGATCAACACCGACTGTTAGGTTAGGTTAGGTTAGGTTAGGTTTGGTTAGGTTAGGTTAGGTTAGGTTAGGTTACAAGTTAATTTGTTTTCTTAGGTTAGGTTAGGTTAGGTTAGGTTAGGTTAGGTTAGGTTAGGTTAGGTTAGGTTAGGTTAGGTTAGGTTAGGTTAGGTTAGGTTAGGTTAGGTTAGGTTAGGTTAGGTTAGGTTAGGTTAGGTTAGGTTAGGTTAGGTTACAAGTTAATTTGTTTTCTTATTATATGATTTACCTGTGACTCAGAACAGGATCAACACCGACTGTTAGGTTAGGTTAGGTTAGGTTAGGTAAGGTTAGGTTAGGTTAGGTTAGGTTAGGTTAGGTTAGGTTACTAGTTAATTTGTTTTCTTATTATATGATTTACCTGTGACTCAGAACAGGATCAACACCGACTGTTGGCTAGGTTAGGTTAGGTTAGGTTAGGTTAGGTTAGGTTAGGTTACTAGTTAATTTGTTTTCTTATTATATGATTTACCTGTGACTCAGAACAGGATCAACACCGACTGTTGGCTAGGTTAGGTTAGGTTAGGTTAGGTTAGGTTAGGTTAGGTTACTAGTTAATTTGTTTTCTTATTATATGATTTACCTGTGACTCAGAACAGGATCAACACCGACTGTTAGGTTAGGCTAGGTTAGGTTAGGTTAGGTTAGGTTAGGTTAGGTTAGGTTACTAGTTAATTTGTTTTCTTATTATATGATTTACCTGTGACTCAGAACAGGATCAACACCGACTGTTGGCTAGGTTAGGTTAGGTTAGGTTAGGTTAGGTTAGGTTAGGTTAGGTTAGGTTAGGTTAGGTTAGGTTAGGTTAGGTTTACAAGTTAATTTGTTTTCTTATTATGATTTACCTGTGACTCAGAACAGGATCAACACCGACTGTTGGCTAGGTTAGGTTAGGTTAGGTTAGGTTAGGTTAGGTTAGGTTAGGTTAGGTTAGGTTTACAAGTTAATTTGTTTTCTTATTATATGATTTACCTGTGACTCAGAACAGGATCAACGCCGACTGTTGGCTAGGTTAGGTTAGGTTAGGTTAGGTTAGGTTAGGTTAGGTTAGGTTACTAGTTAATTTGTTTTCTTATTATATGATTTACCTGTGACTCAGAACAGGATCAACGCCGACTGTTGGTTAGGTTAGGTTAGGTTAGGTTAGGTTAGGTTTACAAGTTAATTTGTTTTCTTATTATATGATTTACCTGTGACTCAGAACAGGATCAACACCGACTGTTGGCTAGGTTAGGTTAGGTTAGGTTAGGTTAGGTTAGGTTAGGTTAGGTTAGGTTAGGTTAGGTTAGGTTAGGTTAGGTTAGGTTTACAAGTTAATTTGTTTTCTTATTATATGATTTACCTGTGACTCAGAACAGGATCAACACCGACTGTTGGCTAGGTTAGGTTAGGTTAGGTTAGGTTAGGTTAGGTTAGGTTAGGTTAGGTTAGGTTAGGTTTACAAGTTAATTTGTTTTCTTATTATATGATTTACCTGTGACTCAGAACAGGATCAACACCGACTGTAGGCTAGGTTAGGTTAGGTTAGGTTAGGTTAGGTTAGGTTAGGTTAGGTTAGGTTAGGTTAGGTTTACAAGTTAATTTGTTTTCTTATTATATGATTTACCTGTGACTCAGAACAGGATCAACACCGACTGTTGGCTAGGTTAGGTTAGGTTAGGTTAGGTTAGGTTAGGTTAGGTTAGGTTAGGTTAGGTTAGGTTAGGTTAGGTTAGGTTAGGTTTACAAGTTAATTTGTTTTCTTATTATATGATTTACCTGTGACTCAGAACAGGATCAACACCGACTGTTGGCTAGGTTAGGTTAGGTTAGGTTAGGTTAGGTTAGGTTAGGTTAGGTTAGGTTAGGTTAGGTTAGGTTAGGTTAGGTTAGGTTAGGTTAGGTTAGGTTAGGTTAGGTTAGGTTAGGTTAGGTTAGGTTAGGTTAGGTTAGGTTAGGTTAGGTTAGGTTACAAGTTAATTTGTTTTCTTATTATAAGATTTACCTGTGACTCAGAACAGGATCAACACCGACTGTTGGCTCGTCCAAAATAAACAGTTGAGGATCGTGGAGTAAAGCAACAGCTAAGGACACTCGCCTCTGTTGTCCTCCACTGAAACATAACCTCAAAGTTAATAATAAGTATGAAAACAGCTGTTTAAGTAAAATCATTTGGTAGTTCACTTGTTAGGGAGAAAACTTGTCAAAATCTTACTAATATTAGTTTAAAAAAATATCACTATTGTTGTTGCATGATAATATAAAAAATCTTGGACATTTTTCGGGTGAAACTCTCAAAATTATTATTGAATTAATTGGAAAAGTCAAATTAATTACTTGAAAAATAAATTAATTGAGCACATTAGAGTTGTTTATATGTTATCCTTTGTATGTAATAAACAACTTCTCAGAACAGTATATTATGCAATAGTAAACTCAAATATAGAATATGGGTTAATAGTATGGGGAGGGGCGTACACTACGAATTTAAGACCATTAATGACTATTCAAAAAGCTTTTATAAGATTTATTATGCACAAGAAAAGAATAGAACATACAGCACCTCTTTTTAAATGTTTAAAAATTCTACCTCTCAGGAGTTTATGTGTTTAAGTTTTTGCGTATGTTTTTTGATAGAAGTGGAAATGGTAATACAGGCAGGAAAAATAGAATAGGCGCAGTAAGAAACAGATTTGACAGAACTATCCCAATGCCTAACTTGTCACATTTTAAAAAGTTTTATATATTTCTGGCACCAAAATTTTTTAACTGTCGCCTTTAAACATAAAAACTTCTTGTAACAGAGTTCAATTTACCAAGAGTTTGTGGGAGTATTTACTCGAGATAGAAAATGTTGATTATTTTTTCAATACTATTAATTAGAAATGTTAGTATTATGTTGTATAGTAAGTAAAGTGAATGAAGTGTAATTCAGAAGAGTTAATCATCTGTTTTGGTGCTTTGTTATTTTGTTTTGTGTGTTTATTATATTATTATTTGGCTGGTTCGCTGCCTTCCAATACTCATTGAAACTATAGTGATCCTTAAGAATATTAAATCCACCTTCACAGGTAAATAACCTAGGTGGTTATTATTTCTATTTATGCATATGTAAAATGTGGTGTTGTATTTTGTATTTTATAATGGAAGAAATAATAAAGATTTCTCATTAAAAAAAAAAAAAAAAAAAAAAATCTCAAATATGCTTAAATTTACATAATCTTTCCAAGTTCTTTTTTTACACATGAAACCGAAAATCAAAAAGTTATACTGTTAAATTTCCATGTTTTTACATACAAAAAATATAGATTAAATTTTACAATACAACAAAAGATTCATGAAAATCGTCCCAGTGAAACTCTAGAAATAGGTGCCTTGACATTTAAAAATGTGTGTATTGTATTATCTATTCAATCTATTACTGCGTTCATAAAATCAAATAATGAGAAAGTAAAACTTACTGCTCATCATCTCCCCAAAAATATCATTCTAAGCCCTGAAAATTGAACTAAGTTGGTTACATATACAGTAGTGTGTTGTATTGGCGCGAAGATCCTGTCACATTTAAATATTGCTAATTCATGTTTAGATTGACTTGGTATAAAACTGTTGTTATGTATGGGTTTCTGTAAACGTCATATTCAATTCTTTATTTGTTTCTCATACATAAAATATCTAGAATGGTAGCCTGTTGTTTCCTTCTATTTTATTATTTATGTGAGTTTAGATTTAAATATTAGTTGTAGTTAAGTAGTAGAAACCTTTGGTGGTGATAACTATTTTAAGAAATGGAATTAAGGTCTGTGTTTTTAGTGTTTGTTCTTGATATTATGCTGAGTGGAATATTCAATTATTAATGTGAATTTCATTACAATGATCATTAAAGTTTGTATCTATAATTAATAGTTTAAGTACAAAACCCTAGAATCACATTATGACAGAATATGCACTTGTTTTACTTTAAAAAACAAAACTTCACTTAATAACTTTATCCAACTACAAGAACTTTCAAATAATTCCAAACGGTCTATTTTCAACGTCTACAAACTAAATTACAGTAATTGTTGCATTTTTTTTTCTAAATGCAAGTTGTACAATATATTATACACACCTTAAATTCCCGACTAAACTGTTTTCTTTTGGTAAATCGAGAAATTTTAAAAGATCAATTCCTCTTCCTTGAATTTGACTCCAACTCATTCCAAAGAGACGCCCATAGAAGTTGAAAGTCTCGGCTATGCTCATGTCATTGTGCAGTGCCAACTCCTGAAACCGATAAATATTACGGAAAAATGTAATTTTACAAGTAACGGTTCTAAATTAATTGGTTAAATCTGCCGTCAATGTAAAACTATATGAAGGGTTTTGCTGGTTAAGAATGCCCAGGGCGGAACGAATCCAAGCACCGATTTTACCAATTTCTTATAGATAAGCTGATTTAATAGATAGAAATTCGTTTATAAATTCAAACTGTTGATTACATAAACACAAATTTTAAATTGACAATAACGAAATGATATAGTCTAGAGGAAAAACACTGTTTTAATAGATGAAAACTAAATATTAACGATTTTTAGATTTATATAAATTAAAATATTATTTTTTTCCCCAAATTTGTCGTTCAATTTGAGTCTGAATTAGACGTAAGTTGCGAAAAGATTGTTAGTACTGTACACACCTGGAATTCTCTAGGCATTGTAACACGGAGAACTTTAGATAACTTGCCCTGATAGTGCTACAAAATCTTCTCTTACCTATAGTTTTGTAATAATGTAAATCTTTAAATCTGATTAAAATGTTCGAATTGTAATATCGCACGTAATTATATAAAACCAACCTTTTGCTATAAAAATAATGAAGTACAATTTAACCTTCCAAATTGTATAACTGATAAGTAAATAAAATTAACGAAACAAACATTCGTTTTTAAAACTAAAGAATGACACAAAATTCACGGTCACAAGGCAACTATTTTTTTTTCCAATAAGGAAATAAAAATCACGTTGCCAAGATTATGTCTTATATATTTTAAAATTATCATCTACTTCATACAATAAACATTAACTGAATTAACCATTACTGTTGTATAAATAAAAACAATTATCTGCAATAACTGAGGCATGAAGTCTACCTGAGGCATGTAGCCTACATTGCTGAGTCGTTTAGCCTTCACAATTATCTCTCCTGCATCAAGCTGATTCCGTCCCATAACACATCTTAAGAGAGTTGTTTTACCGCATCCACTGGGTCCAAGAAGAGCATAGCTGAAACATAACGCAAAATCAGTATAGAATATGTTGATGAAATTTAGGTTCTAAGGAGCCAAACAAAACGTTTTGTAGACTTTTTCTAAAAATCTCAATCTAGAGTTAATAATTAAAAAGTAAAACTTCCTTAACAGTGGTTAGGATTCTTAAATAAAATATACAGGCTGGTCAGTAAGGTAAGTAATTTGAGAGTTGATAGGTTAGGTTAGGTTAGGTTAGGTTAGGTTAGGTTAGGTTAGGTTAGGTTAGGTTAGGCTAGGTTAGGTTAGGTTAGGTTAGGTTAGGTTAGGTTAGGTTAGGTTAGGTTAGGTTAGGTTAGGTTAGATTAGGCTAGGCTAGGTTAGGTTAGAGTAGGGTAGGTTAGGTTAGGTTAGGTTAGGTTAGGTAAAGTTAGGTTAGGTTAGGCTAGGTTAGGTTAAATTAGGTTAGGTTAGGTTAGGTTAGGTTAGGTTAGGTTAGGTTAGAGTAGGGTAGGTTAGGTTAGGTTAGGTTAGGTTAGGCTAGGCTAGGTTAGGCTAGGCTAGGTTAGGTTAGGTTAGGTTAGGTTAGGTTAGGTTAGGTTAGGTTAGGTTAGGTTAGGTTAGGTTAGGTTAGATTAGGCTAGGCTAGGTTAGGTTAGGTTAGGTTAGGTTAGGTTAGATTAGGTTAGGTTAGGTTAGGTTTGATCCCATTCTTTCATGTTTCCCTTCTGGTCTCTTGTTCTCTTCCGATGCTGGCGGTTTCCAGGGCTGGGCTGTGACGCAATCCAATTTAATTGGTAAGTCGGGAATTGGAACCGAGTCGCCCCGATATGTGACGAAGCCACACGACTGCGCACGAAAGCGTATCGTCATCTACACAAAATGAACTTGTCTTTCGCATGGTATAGTGGAACAAGCCTATGAAGGCACTTCGCAGATCGGATGAAAACACTGTACTATTCTCGAAGTAAACGTTAATGGGTGCGAGGAGGGCAAGTCTCAGGTAGCTGGCGATTCGGAGGTAGAGTCAATGTTTGTGGTACGGTGTTATTTTCCGACAAAATCCACCTCTTCCTCTACCGCCCCGCACAGGGCACAAGTGCCTTCTTAGGGCTGTTCCACTATACTGTGAAATGAGGTTTCCAGCGCTGTAGTAGACGAGTCTATGAGAGATCGCTGCCGATGACATCGTTCTAAATGTTCACTTAACGAGTTCTATAATTATAATGTCAGTACAAATGGTTTATTGTTAATGTTTCTAAATTACTTATCTAAGCTGATTCCATGGTGTGGTGGTTGGTTGACAGGGTTAATAGTGATAAGTAATTACATTCAGGTGTCGAAGGATTTACAGACCGTGATCCCGAAAACGTGGTGCATACGATAGGCTTACACTATTAGCTATCCCCCCCCCTATAGCCATAACCACCAAATACCCGCTACAGGGGTTTTTATTTAATGTTTTTCTTTTTTTTGGTGATGACGATCAAGATGGTTTTCGAATTTAAATAGAAAATTTTTTAATTCTCTTTCTTTTATTTCTAATGTTCCAAAACTGTAACTAAACGACAATTATATTTCAGCAATAATTAGAATAAACTTAATCTGGAAACTTTAAAACACGATTTCAAACAAATAGGCAGCAAAGTTTAACCACGATCTTTGTATGGGTGTGAGACAAACGTGTGCACCTTTCATTTGGTAACATTATGACTAGACAGAAAAATAATTATGCAGATGTTACTCAGCAAAGTCGTTAAGTATCGGCCTCGTTGATGAGTCTGAATTTTTGTTAATGTTTAAAGATAAGTCAAGGTTGTATTAGATTTGTAAGTTATGTAAGGTTGTGTTAGCAAGTTTTGTTGTGTTGTGATCAGAATAAGACTGTTTTCTGTTGTTCGTATAAATCAACCCAATTAGTAATCATAAAATGATGGAAATGATGGTGACTTACGTATGTTGAAATTTCTAGTACTCTCTGAAACTCAACGGAAAACAAATAGAAACCATTTATTTAAAAAGAAAAAACACAAGGACCGATTTCCATGAAATCGCTAGTAGTATGCGCTAGTATCTCTTAACCCATTATGTAAAGAGTTTATGTCTTAATGAAGTTTGACGAGATTTTGTTTTGGCTCACACTGTAACAAAGACAAATAACTACAACACCAATTAGCAACTCAGTTTTTATTCAAATTTTTTACTAAATAATAGAATATTATAATCAAAGATAATAAAACACAATTATTTATTTTGTAAAATCCACTTTTAATTAGTCTAGCCGACCAATGGTTTCGCCTGCTAAGGCATTGACGAGGCTGTATTACAGACTGAAGTACAGCCTCGTCAATGCCTTAGCAGGCGAAACCATTGGTCGGCTAGACTAATTAAAAGTGGATTTTACAAAATAAATAATTGTGTTTTATTATCTTTAAACATGGAATTCCACCAAGAACCATCGGTCTCAACAGTAATGAAAAAAAAAAAAAATTATAATCCGCTAATTTTATACAATTAACGTAAACAAACGAAACCTAACTGCTTTCTTATGTAAATAAGCTCAGTATATAATTTTCTAATGCACTTTAAATATTTTATTGATTGATTACATAATTATACAGAGGGAAGTAATCATGTAGTATAATTTTTAAATTATGTTTAAGATCATATGTGTATTACATTTCCATATTTACATAAAACATGCGCATATATTGGATATCTTATTACTTTATTTTCTTACATAATAATTTGTTAAGACATTTTTCTCAATAAATCAGACATAATGGTACACAATTTATTATGTGGAAAGTACGCACAAACTTTTAAAGAATGGTACAAAATAATATTAATTGCAATACTACTAACGGGTGTTTCAAAAAGGACGCAATGCGAAGTTTAAGTTACGCATTGGTAAATTTTTTTCTTCTCCAAATATCAGTTGGCAAAACTGTTCTAATTGTTGACTCGTCATGTGTTATTGTAATGCACTAGTGCTTTTCCAGTATGCATTTGTCTTTGTAAGTGTGTGTGTATATTTTCAACAGTCAACTGTCTTTTTCCAAGGATAAACGTGTGTTTATTGTTGAGACTTATTGCGCGTATAAAGACGAGTTTCACTTACTTCAGTACCTAATAAGTCAACAATATCGCGTCTGATTAATAAATTTCGTGAGACTAGGAGTGGGTATGATCGGAAAAGCACAGGTCGACCATCACTGTTAACGGTGGAAGTTCTGAACGGTGAAAGAACGTTTGAATCGCTCACCCAACAAATCACTTTGAACGTTATCTTCACAGACCGGATTTTCACTATCTACAGCTTTTAGGGTTACTAAAATTAAAACTGCATGCTTACCGCATCTTTGTCGTTCATGAACAGAAAGAAGTTGACCACAGTAAACGTCTACAGTATTGTCGTTGGACGCGTTCTCTTGTCAACTACAAATTTATTGAAATGTTGGATCGTGTTTGTTTTAGTAACAAGGCATGGTTTCACTTGGATGGTTACATTAACAAACAAAACTGCCAAATATGGAGCGCTGAAAATCCTCACTCGTTTCACGAACGACCATTACAAGCACGTTAAATTGGTGAACGATCTCCCGGCGTCTTGTTATAGGGTCTTTATTTTTGACAAATCTGTAGGTGGTGTGGTTTATCGCAACTTAATTGAACAATTTATAGCATTGTTAGATTTACACGAACGATATTGCTGGTTCCAGCAGGATAAAACAATGTGTCATACTTCTAATGAAACTCTGGATATGTTAGAGAAAATTTTGGTCATCGTATGATATAAAAAGGATTGTGGCCTCCAAGATCCCCAGATCTTACTCCTGCAGACTTTTTCCTTTCAGGGTGTTTAAAAAGTAAGGTTTTTCAAAACAATCCTTATACACTTGACGAATTGAAGGATAACATTGAAAGTGAGATTTCAAACATTACTGAGCAAACACTACGAAAAGTGGCTGCAAATGTTATGAAACGTATCCGAACCTGCATAGCAAACGGAGGAAGTCATTTTGAACATTTACTAAAATATTAAAGGTATTTTGAATATTGTATAATTATATAATATTATATTAATTTTTTTAAGTAATAAATTCACGTCATCAAAAATAGGGTTGCGTCCTTTTTGAAACACCCTGTAGTTTAAAATTCTACTTTTAATCTTAAAAAATATAAAAATACTATACACTTACATGAGCGAACACGAATTATTTTTACAGTTTTTATTTTCTCACAATATATAAGAAGTATAAATGAAGTTATGTGGAGGTTCAAAAAATCTTTATCGAGTTTTTTACTGAAATATTCGTTTTGAGGTGGGCGATATCTGTCATTTGTACAAAGCGTAACCGATTATACTATAAGCAAATATTAACATACTTTTTTTATAACTCGGAACCTTTTTTTCCCTTTTCATATTTTAAGCCATACGAACAAAAAAGCTATCACAAATTACGACTTTCCAAAATTGGCTCTAATTATTTTCATCAATTTTTGCTCAACTTTCCAAAAATCACCCTTGAGGCTGTTACAAAAGACTCAATTTCTCAAAGATTAGGCCCTATTCATTTAATAGTTCATTTATATTTTTTGACTTAAAACTATCGAATTGACATATAATTTTATTTGTTTTTGGGCAAGGGTGGTTGATAAAGTTGATGCAATGTTTCTTTGTCTATCGTTGGACTTCATGAAGAAGAGAATCAGTTGCACGAAATGAGTAATTACATCTCCATGATGAGAAGGAACTTTCACTTTAAAAATTAATAATTGTGACCAAATAGTTAATTTTCTACATTCAACTAATCCTACTTTACTTGCTAATATATCTAAAACTGTTAACTTCTAATTTTTCTAATTTTGAGGTTGTTTATCAATTTAATTCTCTGTTTTAAATAATAAAACACATTTAGGCATCACTGAGTGCAGCTTTAAGCTGATCAAAGTTTGTAACATTGTGTGACGTTGGAGTAGAAAATATCCGAACTTTAGGTGGTTTGTGTTGTTGTGATAGGGGGGGGGGATTGTTTTGCGACCTTTATTGAGCCTCTCCCCTTCTACATTTACTCAACTGGGGAATTCCCTTCTGTATAAGCCCTATAGCCATTATTCTTTTTAAAGTGTTGAAGGGTGGGTATCTTCTCTATATTAACCTAGAACCACCCCAGGCTTCTTACTCTTTTGTATATGACTAGACCACATGCGACTAATAGATGTTATGAGGGTCTTTGCTAGAATCGGCAGGTCCCATTATTCTCTATTCCGATCATTCTAAGATGTTCACAGAGCATACAATGCCCTATAGGAACCCTGACAATGTTTTAAATATGCATTGCCCGATGTATTCTTATATGCTTGCTCTCTCGAGCTCATCAACTTTTATTAGTATCTTCTTAAAATAAGATTCTTAAAGACCACTAAATGAGTCTGGGAAGAACCCTGGCATCCAGAGGTGGGTTACTTTGTTGTTTTTCTTAATTTGTTAGTTTTTCTAGGATGAATGATAATCCCTTATCATATAAGATCTGACGAATGGAGGTCTTTGATGTCTAAAAGAATAATTATTACACTAATTGCAATGTCCTGGTTGCTATATATTGTATCGAGGTTGAACTGTACACATCTCTCTATTCAGTAAATTTCCGTTTGAAAGATGATTGGGTACTTTGAAATGTTTTTGGAATATTTGGTTCTTGGCCCAATGACTTCAGCTCCAGTTCTTAGACCTACCTTTTAATGGCCCCCTTCTTTAGGGTGTACTTGTATTAACAGACTTAGTTCATTACTGAATCGATTCCCAAGGTAAACCTTTAACAATGGAGTACTTTGGAATCTCGAGGAGACTTCTCCAACCGGTTCCAGATCGATCTCCATCTCATCCAATCTTTACAATTATGAGAATTGCCTCCTTCCAATAGAAATGGTGTATTGTATACTTGTAATCATTTTGTCAAATTCGGTATTCAGAGATTAATTTTACGAAGCCTACTATTATCAAAGAGATTGGATAGTACATTTTTAAACTCTATCGTAAAATTAAAAAATGGTTCGCCCTTTATTATTAAAGGAATGGGTCATAGTAACCTGATGGTACCATCGTACCTGACCTGCTATTTCTACCTGAAGAAGTGTCACCGAAACCCTTCTATTGTCTATCTTTACTGCTCCTACACATCACGTCTATTGTTAGATGTCTTGGGAATTACCCAGGCGTGGTGGCACCATCCAGTTTAGGGAGGGACATTTTCAATATTTCAGTTGATGGACAGTAGAAGTACATATCAGTCGACTTTATCTGGTTCATTTCATTTCAGTACTTCAATTCCGTGAAATTCATTTCTAACCTAACCTAACCTTTCTCTAATAGTTATCAAGTAGGAAACAAGTTGAGAATCTTTTTTTAATTTTTTTGCAATAAGCAACAGTCTGTCTACCTTGCCGGATTGAATTGGAAGTGAATGAAGTGATCATCAAAAACTAAATAGTTGCTAGATTTTATAGTTGGAGAGCAGAGATCAAAAATGGCCTTTAAGGCTAAACATCCCTGAAAAAGTTGTGTTTCTGGCCCGCTAATATTTTGTGTTTCTGTTACTAATTTTTTAATACGTTGTTTCAAATGTTCACTGTAAACATTTTATTTAATACTCTCTCCTAAATAAAAGTCCAAGGGTGTAAGGTCGGGTGGTAAAATCGTAGTAGCAAATACTTCAATACATCTCTACCAATAAGAACATTGTGGCTATATACATGTCCTAAAGTATGGTATGGAAAGTTGCCTAATCACTATACATAACACGCTTCAGAAAATGTCCATGAACTTCAATTCCATCAATAATGCAATAACTATAATTTATAGCGTGTAAACCTTTGCAGTTTTTTCAAAATCTTTAAACTTTTTTTTTTTGGAACACTTAGCTATCAAGCACATTTTCGAACAAATACTTTTAAATTTCGTAAAAAGCTTTTTCGTGTGATTTCAACAGTTGCATTACTGATTGACAGCCTAGCTGAACGCTTTTTATATAATAAACTAATATTTTTTTCAACTGTTTGTCCCATCTACGAATGTTATTTTCATGTGGGGTGCTTCACGAAATACGCCAATACTCAAGCTCCACTAAAGTTGCAGAACCACAAAACACACTGAACTATCTTCAGTTGCACAGAACTGTTCCACAGTTGTCGTGTCTATTTTTTAGATGAAATTGACCAGATGAATTGGAACAACAATGATTGAAACTAAATAACAGATGTTTTATGAAACTACACTATATCCGGAGATACTACCGGATTATTTTGGACAGTTTATTGAATAGAAATTCTATAATATAATTGAGTTTTCCGTTTTCAAATATTCAAAGTAGAGAAATGTATTTAGCTTATTAAACGTATAGCTTTAAAGCTGAGATCAGTTTGTCAGTAAATGTGGCTGATAGATTCTATCCTAACAAACTTTGTCTTTAATAATAGTAATTACAAATACAAACAGGATGTATCTTAAACAAACCAATTAAATTCTCCATTTTAAAAGAGCTAAAAGTTATTTCTTATTTGTATAGGTTTATCTTAATATAATCCTTTACACCACAAAATCACAGTATACAATTTTAAGACTTTTGCACTGATCCAGATTATTATCCTTTTTAATGCTATACTCTGAATATAGATTTACATTTATATACGTTTTTCAAACGGTTAACCTATTTTTAATTTATACGTTTCGGTTTTATAACTTTATCAGTTATTTAGCATATCTACATCAACTGCCACTACAATCTGATGTTTGTGTCTTTCTACTAGTAGCTTTCTTGTATAATGTACATAAAAACAAGACACATCGTATATTGATGTCATCATAAAATATTGACAGTAGATATATATTTCTCCCCTTCTTTTAAATTGTAAGTGAATCCATGGTTACAGATTAAAGAAAGCATTAAATAAACTGATAAAAAAAATCTGTACTTGATTTCTCCATTGCAGTATGTGGTTAACAACATAAGTATGAAGTTGAATACAGACTGGACACTATTTTATTCACATGATTTGTATTTTTTCTATTGACGTTGACAAAACTGAATCTCTAAAGATGATTTAATGTAGGGTCGTAGCAGTATCGTGTAAACATTACAGTGTGAATAACAACCACTTCAGAAGACGGTAATAAAAACCGATTCTGTGTATTGTGAACGAGCTCTCATATGCTTAAATATTAGAGGATAAAGAACGTTACTTACGCTAACCTAACCTAATAATCCCTAACCTAATCCCCTGCAGATTGGAGATTATACTTTCTTTCTAACTTCACAATATCAAGGGATACATAACTTCATTTGTGTACCGTAGTATATCCACAAACTACGAAGACATTTGTCTTTAATAAACTTTTTAACAGAATATATATAATATATATAATATATTATATATATTCAGCAAAGTTTCTTATATACAACATACTTTCACTAATATATTCAGCTAAGATTACTCATATACAACTTACTTTGACTAATATATTCAGCTAAGTTTACTTATATACAACCTACTTTGACTAATATATTCAGCTAAGTTTACTTATATACAACCTACTTTGACTAATATATTCAGCTAAGTTTACTTATATACAACCTACTTTGACTAATATACTCAGCTAAGTTTACTTATATACAACCTACTTTGACTAATATACTCAGCTAAGTTTACTTATATACAACCTACTTTGACTAATATATTCAGCTAAGTTTACTTATATACAACCTACTTTGACTAATATACTCAGCTAAGTTTACTTATATACAACCTACTTTGACTAATATACTCAGCTAAGTTTACTTATATACAACCTACTTTGACTAATATATTCAGCTAAGTTTACTTATATGCAACCTACTATGACTAATATATTCAGCTAAGTTTACTCATATAGTACCTACTTTGACTAATATACTCACCTAAGTTTACTTATATAAACCTACTTTGACTAATATATTCAGCTAAGTTTACTTATATACAACCTACTTTGACTAATATATTCAGCTAAGTTTACTTATATACAACCTACTTTGACTAATATATTCAGCTAAGTTTACTTTTATACAACCTCCCATGACAAATAATATATTCAGCTAAGTTTACTCATATAGTACCTATTTTGACTAATATATTCAGCTAAGTTTACTCATATAGTACCTATTTTGACTAATATACTCAGCTAAGTTTACTTATATACAACCTACTTTGACTAATATATTCAGCTAAGTTTACTTATATACAACCTACTTTGACAAATATATTCAGCTAAGTTTACTTATATACAACCTACTTTGACTAATATATTCAGCTAAGTTTACTTTTATACAACCTACTTTGACTAATATATTCAGCTAAGTTTACTTATATACAACCTACTTTGACTAATATACTCAGCTAAGTTTACTTATATACAACCTACTTTGACTAATATATTCAGCTAAGTTTACTTTTATACAACCTACTTTGACTAATATATTCAGCTAAGTTTACTTATATACAACCTACTTTGACTAATATACTCAGCTAAGTTTACTTATATACAACCTACTTTGACTAATATACTCAGCTAAGTTTACTTATATACAACCTACTTTGACTAATATATTCAGCTAAGTTTACTTATATACAACCAACTTTGACAAATATATTCAGCTAAGTTTACTTATATACAACCTACTTTGACTAATATATTCAGCTAAGTTTACTTTTATACAACCTCCCATGACAAATAATTTTACTCATATAGTACCTATTTTGACTAATATATTCAGCTAAGTTTACTTATATACAACCTATTTTGACTAATATACTCAGCTAAGTTTACTTTTATACAACCTATTTTGACTAATATACTCAGCTAAGTTTACTTTTATACAACCTACTTTGACTAATATATTAGCTAAGTTTACTTTTATACAACCTACTTTGACTAATATACTCAGCTAAGTTTACTCATATAGTACCTACTTTGACTTATATACTCAGCTAAGTTTACTTATATACAACCTACTTTGACTAATATATTCAGCTAAGTTTACTTATATACAACCTACTTTGACTAATATATTCAGCTAAATGTACTTATATACAACCTACTTTGACTAATATAATCAGCTAAGTTTACTTATATACAACCTACTTTGACTAATATATTCAGCTAATATTACCTATATACAACCTACTTTGACTAATATATTCAGCTAAGTTTACGTATATACAACCTACTTTGACTAATATATTCAGCTAAGATTACTTATATACAACGTACTTTGACTAATATACTCAGCTATGTTTACTTATTTTGACTAGAATGTATTCAGCTTATGTAATGTATTTCATTCATAATGACTAAACAATTCTTATGGTTACTTTGTTATCAGTCTGTATGTGTTTTTAACAAAACAAATTATAAATCAAAACCCATCTGTGATATTCACTAAACATAGTATAAAGTTAAATGTACATAAGCATGTTTTGATTGTGTAAACTGCCCTTAAAGGCTCACTTATAATACATACGATTGTAGCACTCCCGAAGTAAGCCAACTGGATCTTTCATCATGTAGTCTTGGGTTAGATCCCTCTCGTTCATTTTTTATCTCGTATTATATTTCTTGACCAACTTTTGTTCTCTTCCGACCCTGAAGTGTAGTAGTTAGACACGTATGAATTGTGTAAGGAAGGTTAATTTGAATACGATTCAGGTCGTCCGATACTCAGTACCCGTGGTTGAATTTAGAACAAAACTGTTCATGTTAAGTTGGGTTTATGTGAAGAAACATTTTATGCTTTGCTTTTAAGACGATGCTGATTGGAATCATTTTTAGCTTTAAAAACCAACCAAAATTGTTGTAACAAATTGTGTAACAGACACAATGTTATTCTCAATGACGACGGTTTAAAATCTTTAATGAAAACCAACGGTTTTATGAAAAATTTATTATTATAATAAAAGTAGCATAATTTTATTTCACCAAATTTAAAAAAAAAAAATGTAACGGAAAAATTGGCATTTTTAAAAGTGCTGTTGCAAGAATCTTGAGAAATATATTATGTTCACACAATTCGTTTATATATAACACAAATAAAATAATAGAATATTTTTGTTAGGAATGAATACGTTCAATGTTCATGAGCTAAATAATTTTAATACTTTAAATCATATGAAGGAAATTACGTTAGTAAAACGTTTCTGCGTGACAGGATTGTTTGAGCTGTAAATCAGAATATAATTGTTGTAACCGGATGGTCAGACTGATGTCGTTGCCCTAGACTAGACCACGGTAGAGCCCAATTGTTCACAATCAGTTATAACAGACTAACAGTGACTGGTTTCAAAGCATAAATTGTCTTAAATATTTGTTATAACAGACTAACAGTGACTGGTTTAAAAACATAAATGGTCTTAAATATTTGTTATAACAGACTAACAGTGACTGGTTTAAAAACATAAATTGTCTTAAATATTTGTTATAACAGACTAACAGTGACTGGTTTAAAAACATAAATTGTCTTAAATATTTGTTATAACAGACTAACAGTTCCTGGTTTAAAAACATAAATTGTCTTAAATATTTGTTATAACAGACTAATTGTTCCTGGTTTAAAAAAAAAAAGTCTTAAATATTTGTTAAAACAGGCTAACAGTTCCTGGTTTAAAAAAAGTCTTAAATATTTGTTATAACAGACTAACAGTTCCTGGTTTAAAAACATAAATTGTCTTAAATATTTGTTATAACAGACTAACAGTGACTGGTTTAAAAACATAAATTGTCTTAAATATTTGTTATAACAGACTAACAGTGACTGGTTTAAAAACATAAATTGTCTTAAATATTTGTTATAACAGACTAACAGTGACTGGTTTAAAAAAAATTGTCTTAAATATTTGTTATAACAGACTAACAGTGACTGGTTTAAAAACATAAATTGTCTTAAATATTTGTTATAACAGACTAACAGTGACTGGTTTAAAAAATGTGTTAAATATTTGTTATAACAGACTAACAGTTCCTGGTTTAAAAACATAAATTGTCTTAAATATTTGTTATAACAGAGACTAATTGTGACTAATTTTAGTATATGATATTTTTTACTATATTTTGAAATGTTTTTATTTGATAATTCAAACAATTGGCAACCGTTATCGCAAACCCGAAATTACAAATTTTCAATTTTTTCAAAACCTGTATCAAACGACATTGATAAAAATGTTGTTAAAATGTAGCCTCCAAGAATCCAAACAACACACATTTGTTGTAATTTTTTCACAAATACCTGTTCTGACCAAAACTGTGTTATGTAAATTTTGAAAACGTCTGCCGTTAAAACGTTATTGTACATAGTTTGATCAATTGAGTTGAAATTTTGCACTATACTCATTAATTTAGAAAAAATCAGCTTTATTTAATTATCCATTTAAAAAAGGAAAATGCGCAGAGGTAAAAGTGCGAATGTCTCAAATTCATCGGTCAAACCTTATCGCCATCGCGTTCATTTTGGGTTTCCAAAATTACTCACGATTCAATTAAAACTTGCAGATTGGGTTATAAATCTTCACACTTTACCAACATTTGATAAAAAACATTTTATCCTATTTTTATATATTTGAATGGGGTTCATTATTCATTTTATTCGTTACCCTAATCGCCTATATTTCAGCTAAATTTATATAAAAATCGTTAGATCTGATTTTGATATTAGAGGATATTTAATTTAGTTTTATGTACAGATTGTGAAAGTTTGTGCAGTTTAATGTATACGATAGTTGAGTCGTCAACATTGATCTCACTGAATTAAACATGACTATTGAACAGACATTTTCTGACTAAGGCTAAGTGGTCATTGTTGATTTAGTACTCACAAGCTGTTAGGTGCGTCCTTGTACAGTAATAGTCAATAAAACTGACCTTTCCCTACATAACTCAAGTACAGTCAGTTAATATAAATAAGTTCTTCATAAAAACTAAGAAATGTTCATCGAACCTAACTTCAGTGTGTTCTTTGTGCGTCATATTAGTGGAGCAATGATACTTTTTCATTCAAAGGTGATTCTAATCGAATGAATTTCCATAATCCCTTTTGTAATATATTCTATAAAACATGTAAATCAAAGTTACATTAGCGTCGATGAGGGCTTTCATTGGGGAGGGGGTTTAATTTATAGAAAAAACTACTATCAATATATTTTTATAAATACATTTGTTGAGTTACTACAAGTAACAGTTTTGAAAATTTAACGTCCTTGACTTTGGAAAAAAAATAAAGATTTTTATTATTTTTTTTTGAATTGGTCTACGATAACGATATAACAATATAAAGCTCGAGCGCTTTGTAGATCATGTACGGACATAAAACCTCAAACCTATAACACGTATATTTACGGATTTTTATAAATTCGAAACTATATTTACGATCAGCTGTTGTACTTACATCGTTCCTTCTTTAACGTTCATATTAAGGCCACGGAGAATGACAGAGTGTGAAGTATATCTCTTGTAAGCCCCCCTCACCTTCACAGCTAAGTCCATCTCTCCTAACTCCACCGGGTTCATCTTCTTGCTTTGTGATAAACCTTCTTACTGCATTATTTCTGAAAAAAAAAATAAATAAATAAATACATTTATATATATAGAGAGAGTTTTCAGAAATTGTCGTGGCAAATATTAAGAGGTTTAAAAAAAGAAACAAGTTCCTATAAACAAATGTGTCGGAAAATCTTTGTTTACTATCTGTCGGCCTTTTAGCGTTTTATTCGGTTTTTTTTGAAAAATAATTATAGCTCTTGAAATTATTAAGATTTCGAATCGAAATTTATATACAATATATACAAAATGGTATATTTTGTATGCTATTTTTTACCAGTATGAGAAGAACCAAAACTTTGTTATGTAAATGTTGAAAACGTCTGCCGTTAAAAAGTTATTGTACATAGTTTGATCAATTGAGTTGAAATTTTGCACGATACTCATTAATTTAGAAAAAAAATCAGCTTTATTTAATTATCCATTTAAAATGGCTGGCGTTTTAAATATTTAAATGAAAATAACTCAAAAATAGTCAATTTCTATTAAAAATCTCAAGATTCATTTTGTTAAGCCCTTTAATTTTCTATCGGATGATTTAACTTTCAAAACTATTTGATAAAGTATAGAGCGCCCATTAGCTTGACGAGGACGTTATCTGTGGTAATAATCCAGAGGCTTTTCATGTCTTCAATAATAAAACATCAATTTTGAACACTGTTTTTAGAATAATCAGTGTTTGTTAAACTAAAACTACTAAATTGTTTACTAAAAAGTTTCAAAACAAAATAATAACAGTTAATAACAGAAAAAAATATTAGTAGTTATTACCTCATAACTTATTAAGAAGTGGGCGTGACAAATTAAAATGAAACATTTTGGTAAGAAATCTGCATTAAACATGAAATAATGTGTACGTTCTTATATCCATGGAAAATCACATTAAATGTCCAAAGTTTACTTAAAGAGACTTAAAGACGTTCAAAAGGTCAAGGGTTTCCTTGAGCTGTTGGCAGCAATTGAAAACTCTTTAGTTTAATTTTTCAATGGTATTGACTGGTCTAGCGTAGACTATATATATATATATATATATATATATATATATATATATATATATATATATATAAGTTTTATATCAGTTGTTAATCGATAAATATATTTTCAAATGTTTAAAAATTTATTTTTAAAACTTTACCCTAATACAATGCTTCATTTATTCACCTAATAATAACTGATATCATAAACTTCTGGGTATTGTAGTAATATGTTAGGCTACCGTGTTGCATTAAAAAATTTAACAAAAAATTGTTGCATAATAATAACAACCCGTTTTCAATATATTTAACATAAAATAATTTGTACAATCGCTATTTTTTGTTTAGATGACAAAAATTGGTTTTCTAAAAATTATCATAATTCTATTTTGGTTTAGTCTAAATTTAGACGTTGTAAACAATTAAAAAATAAAAAAAGTTTATAGTTTTTTTTCGATAACTCAGTTATTCTAACATTTGTAACGGTTTACATGTGTTCCAAAAACACAACTAATTGTATTGGTTATTGTACCTGATACAACTAATTGTATCATATCAACAATATGATACAATCGGTTCAACAACAACTAATTCAAATAGCGGACTTTTAGAATTTTAACGTCAACATTTTTGAAAACCGTTAACTGTACAAAAAAATATATACGAGATATTTAAGTAAATAAATAATAAGTAATAATTTCAATAACTGTAATAAAGTTACAAAAAAATTCATATATATTTTAAGAAAAATACAATTATTATATTTGAAAAACTTTTTCATAAGTTGGCAATATAGTAATAACAGCTGATCAAAAATTAAAGTTTTTGAATGGTACATTATTTGTAATATAAGTACATTATTTATTATAAGATTATTTATTATAAGTACATTATTTGAATCATTTTGTTAAACTACAGACGTTTATCAGGTTTGTGTTGTTACTGTTCGTAGTGGAAGTATTCTGTAAATGTATGTTAATTTAACTATAATTAGTAAGTCATTGCCGTACTTATTTACAGTTGAGATATTCCGATGATAATGCACAGCTGTCGCTATAGAATAAGAAGATGTTATCACAACATAAGCGTGTCAGATTATAAAATATTTAGTAGGACATTCCAATAACTTTTGGAAACTGGTTCACTTCCTAATATTACGAAAGTTCGGTTCAACCAACACGCTGATAGTGATAAAATTATAATTGATGCTGTTCAACGTAGTTCATCAATGTCTTTCAAGAAGGGTCTGTGTTTCTGTTTCACATTCTGTGGCGTGAAGAACACTTAGGCTCTGCAGGAGTGAAATGAAATAACCAAATTGACACCAGCGCAACATCAGGGCGCGGGAGATTTGCGAATTACTAGCAACTTTGCGCAGCGGTTTTTCACAAAATAGTCCTTTCATTTCCAAGGGTGTGTTTTCAAAACCAGTTGTATCCTTATTACAAACAACCAATTCAGCATCTTACATCTACATCGTTTGATGCTCTGCAATTGGTTGAATAGAAATCTTCAGCTTTATAAGAACATTTTATTTACCGCTGGGGAACATTTCACTAGAGATGATGTCAACAATTTACACAACCCAAAACTGGGATGAAATCAACCCCAATTCAACTGTGGAACGCAACTTTCAATCTGTGGTGAGCCTTATTTCATAATCTATGGTGACGCTTATTTTTTTGACGCCTACGTACAATTTCTTCAAGAATAATTGAAAAAAGTTGCTGGAAGAAATTCCTCTAGCTTCTAGACTTCCAGCACAATGGCGTGCCTCCCCATGGTTCCCACCTAATGAAACCAGCGTTTCCTTGAGCAGTGGATCGATCTTGGAGGTCCACACTGCTGGCCTCCTCGTTCACCAGTTTAAACAACATTAGATGTGTGTGGGGATGAAAAGTATTGTGTACGAGAAAAGTAGAACTATTGTGAGGATTTACATACAAATGAAGAACAATCCAGCAAAACTGAAAAAAAAACAATGAAAGTAATTCACAATAAGCGTGCCGGGAAATCTTTTGAAGTTGAAGCACTAGTGTTTGAAAATTTATTTTAAATTATAGTATTTATTTCGGCATTAATTTTTGTATCTTCTTTGTTGTGAAATTTTCTAACTTTTTGTTTGTTTTCCATTAACTGTAATTTACACAAATTTACTCACAAAAATCCCCTACAAGTTTTATTTTAAACTTTGATGCATTTAATACTTTTAAAAAGTTATTCTACGCCAAACTTCAAAGTAGGAAGTTTTTTAAAATAGCCTTATTTGATTCATAAAGCCTAAAATAAAAAGATTTGGTGCTAAAAATGATCAGCAATCAAAAATGGTTTGTTTTCAATCCTTCTTGGGTGTTTTAAACAATTACCAAGATTGTTTTCGTCGAAAACTCGGTTATCTTTTGTGCTAAAGACGTTAAAATTTAAACGGCCGCCAAATTTAATATTTAAAAAGAGTCTATGTTTTTGGTACATTACAAATGTACAAAATCAAAACGAAACAGAAATCTATACAAAATATAATAGGACATTATGTTTCAAGAACTATTTCTTTGTTTTCATTTGGAGAATGAGTTCTGAGACCCGTGAAACATGCTGTATATATTTCAATTACACTTTTACAGTAACGTTTGAATCAATTTTCACGCATACTTACAAAATAGTTTCTTACTTCCAAAATAGCTTTTGAAACTTTGCATCCACCATCATTTGTATATGTTTTCTTCAATAAATTATTAATAAATCAATAATGTAATGCGGTACTATGACTCTGATATTACCTAATCTAACACTTGATACATTGGTTTCTACTCAAGGCAAGCAAGTTGACTATCTTTGTATACATCCAGGATTGTTTTTAAACTATTTAATGATAGACAAGAAGTAGGTCTATAGATAACATGTAATTAAGTATAAAACTAGTATTTATAGTAATAAACCTAAGCCCTTGACCTCTCAAAATGTTTGTCTGACTCTAATACAATTAATAGTCTTTTCTCAGAACTGTTTGACTGATTTTGTTCAAAATTAGTAATTACAGTTTTTTAATAATAAAAAATTGTTGTACTTGTTTAAATGCAGCTCCCATTCTGGTTGCTGTCTCTCCAACATATTAGATGATTCAAAAAATATAAAATTCAAAATCGGTTACACAATTTTTGATACAATATGAAAATTATTGCCTCAACCAAGTAGGGTAAATTTTTAATTAAGAAATTCATTGTTTGGAACAAATTGACAGTATAAAGAGAAATGAACCTTGACCCAAAGTTATTAAAAACTTGATTTCAATCAATTATTTACTTGACCGCAATGAGTCTACGACATACATAAAACTAGTACTTAGGCCTTCTTCAAGGTCGAGTGTTTTATTTCTGATAAAAAAATTATTTAATGCAGCATGAAGTGTAATCAAAGTAAAAAAAATCTGTTATCAATAAAATGGAGTTGTTCTTCATACCATGTTACGAAACCTACATACAAAATTTGAATGGTATTTTTGGTATAATTTGCTTTCCACGAATCTTTTATTAAATTTGTACCAGGACACGATTTAAATTATCTTTCTTAACAGGAATCCCACTTGTTGATGTACTGATTAAATATGTAGATGATTGAAAGATTTTGAGGAAAATATTTTTGAATATCGGTTTAATTTTTGCATGTGCATCGAGTCATATAAATCTTTAGTAATTTTCAAGAAACATAAATCACAGACACTAAATATTGTAAATAAATCTCAGATATTCCCCTAAAAAATAAGAATGGATTAATTTTTCTCGGTTAAGATGCTTATATGTTTTATTAAAAGAAAATACTTTATTTAATTTAAACAAATCATTCTTGATTTTAAGAACCCGTTTTGTCAATTTAATTTTCCAACTGTCAAAATTAATTTCATATTTAGATCCACTGACATCTTAATCCTTAAAGTCAGTTTATAATATCGGTCTTAATGTCTTCACTGATATGTGTACTCCAGTATCACAATTATTTATAAATCTTACATTAGTCGTGATTAAATGGAAACTTTTTCGTATTTTTTTGTTTAATGTTAAGCAACCTGTGACAACCTTACGAAGCTGCCAATGATGTTTTCCTGCTCACCTCTTCTTACCACATATAGGACAATTCAAGGCAAACTTGATAATAGCCTTTATTGCACATATTTGTATTTTGTCCACGTATCTTAATGCAATAGTTAAGACTGTATAATAAAAGTCAATTAAAATAATAACAATAAATAACGTGTGTTTACTAAATAGAAATGTCAGCTATCGAAAAATTCTTTACACTTGAGGAAATCAACAACTTCCAGAGCTTTATTGAAACTACTGAATTGAAATAAGCTTAGTAATTGTTGAAAGATTAAATAGTAGTAAACCGTCAGTTGTAAAATGTAAAGTAGGAATATTTGTTTCAGGTACATTAAGTGATTGCCTCGTTTAAAATGATTATTTATGGATTTACGGACGTTCTGAGACTTTACCTGGCGAAGATAGGAAACACAGGTAAGACGAAACTTCCTCAAAACCATTTAATTGTGTCGCAAATTTGAAATTTACTACATTTATAATTGAATAATAGCATTTATTGTAATTCAAGAAGTAGTAAAATGTAACAATTATTTGTTCAATAATTTACAGTTATATTAGCAATATAAAATACATTAGATCCAGTATTTATGATATCTGATGTTTATTAACAGGATAAAGTTAAAAATTTTGTCGTTTTAAAATTTATCAACCAATTTTTCTTTTAACAAACATACCCAACCCAACGATTCCGAGCTTACAATACTAAATTTGAGCTCAATCGAACAAAAATTACTATCTTTAGAGCTTTTACTAAAACAAACATGCGCACGGACACACACTTCATAGTCTTGAAAGAAGTATTTCTGTTAAAGTATTATAACCAGGAAATCTCTATCTAGTGAATAGTTTAATTTCCAAAGCGTTATTTTTGGTTTCATAATTGTGAACTACGCAACTGTCACACCTACAAACATTATAGATTCCTCCTGTTAGATTTCCACGTCATGGTGTAGGAAAAAATATACGTTAGGCACTCGTTTACAAAATGCAATCGTTAATATTTAAAGCGTTACCATGGTGATACATATAAAATAAAACTAACGTTGTTTTTTTTAAACACAATTTTAGGTTAGAATAACATATTGCAACTGAAATATTGCTGTTTGTGTGTGCGTAAGCAAACAATTTCGTCTATGAATACAATATTGAACAAACTTTATCTAATTCGTGTTATTAAATAATATTTAAAACAAGTTGCCACTATCTTAACCAGCTTCAATCATACAATGTAATCCCCAAAAGTTGGTTTCTTGGGGAGTGAGGAAATGTTAAATTGAATTGGTAGATGATGGCGTCTCAACCAATAAGGTAAGTTTGTTTAAAACTGTTGTTACACGTGTTTTCTGAATCTCGTAATTGTTTACATTGAGGTATAATTGACGTCGCACATGCCAGGGCCTAGGCTCTGGAAGCATGGAAGCTGTACACATGTGTAGGAACCTACACTAGCTGCGCTTGTCAGTGATTCGTAAATACAGGCATAACACATTTTCTTGGAATGCCAGGATTCGAAATTAGTTTTTTGACAATAACTTCAATGTTTGTAATATAAGGCCGGTATTACACTGTAATAGTTCTATGTCATATATCTATTATCAAATATATGATGATATAGGTATGATGAAAAAATATTATGTAAAATATTATCAAAATGTTTTGCCATATACTCATATTAATTTGATCACATTGTTGTGTCAAAATGGATGAACAACAGTTTCTTTGCTTTTGGTGCTTGTTTAAGCTCTATAATGACTATTTGTTTATTGTTACGTAAAAAACAACTAAATCAAAGAAATAAAAGAAAAAGATTGTGGGTAGCCAGACTTGAGCAGTTGGGAATTCAAAGTCATCTATTGAAAGAACTAAAAAGTGAAGATCCAAAACATTACGAAAACTATTTAAGAATGGATGATAAGACTTTTTGTTTTGTGGCATCAAAAGTGCATAAATTGATTTAGCTGTTACCGTCCACTGAAACCTATTAGACACCATTTTGATTGGAAAATATTATAATATGCTCTCTCTAGGAGAACATATGATCATAGTTCAAATATTATAATAGTTGGTCCATTACACTGTAATATTTTTCATCACAAATATTTGATAATAGATATATGACATAGAACTATTATAGTGTAATGCCGGCCTTATATTTAATACCATTAAATGCGAAATTGAAATCTGCAACTTTGATGTAATTGTGTGTGTTATTAGTTGAATAACAAACGAGATATGAGCAAAAACTGTTTTTTTTTCTATTTAAATTCAAATATTGAAAAGTAGGGTTCTATACCAGCACACTATAGTCCTCTATACTACATTTTATGTTTATATTTTCTTTTAGTGGCCACTATGTGGTTGGATACAGACGACCACGCCGACGGACGGACAATAAAGTCGAAAATCAGTTTTCTGAAGCTATGAAACGTGAATATCGATAAAATTACTGAGGTCGAAATTAAACGCAAGTAAATAATTCAGGTATCGATTTTAGATATTCTAAAAATTCCACTAAATATATGACAAGAATGAACGTGTAAAAACAATGATCAGATCCAACAATACAGCAATGTTTAGTAGTTCATTGTTGTTTATTTAAACAGCTGATTCAAGTTATTAAGCTCAAAGGGAGTAATGCACAATGTTAGCTAATATTTTATAAATTTTGATAAACTAAATGAGCAAAGCGTTGAACTTTATTGTTGCTGGGAGCAAGGCTACAGCTGCTGCTGTGTGATTATTAGAATATTATGACACAATGCGTTCACCTTGTGTTCTAGTGACCGTGTCACACTTTCGGCATCTCTGTGCATATTTAACAATGTCTGTGAATTTGCAAAGCTCTTGATTTACTGCCCTGAGCTAGAATCTTGTGGCCTACATAGTCTTGGTTGGATCAAATAGTCAGGTTACATACAAAGTGAAAGTATTAATATGGTGAAAAATTAATTGTTGAGATTTAGTAACTAACTATATTTTGAGTATTTCTTGGGAAAATATTTTGTTCACACTTTTGTTTGTATTTCAGTAAAAGCATAAGATCAATTTAGTACAAAATAAGTAACTAGATTTTTATAGGTTCCTAACTTTACAGTCAAAATATACATTAAGTATAAAAATAAATGTAATATAATAATATATAAAATCAGACATTCATGAAGAGTGAACATTAATTATGTGTTAAGTGGAGGGGGGATCTAAATTTATAAATCTAAAACCCCTTTCTACAAGAATTACATTTCCTTTTATTCCTTTAACTTGGTGACATCGTCCTTTTGTTTTTTTATAAGTTGAGGATAGAGCTCCGATCCGGAACAGGCAGGAAGGTAGAATAGGAAGGCGATAAAGGAAAAAATGGTTTTAATTCTGTCCAAAACAGAATCGGAAGATCAATTTTTCATCAGCTAACTGGACATCCTACTGCTTAATATCTCACAGAAATCTGCTACACCGACCATACTCCACTTTCCTCTCTCATGTGTGACGCTTTAGAGAGATCCATGAAACCTTGACGCTGCCTCAGACCATCAGTCATTCAATTCAGCCTGTATGATGGAGAAACATCCTCAGTTGTTCAAGAGAGACAGTCTCTCAGTTATTCGATCTATATGACGGATTTAGAGATTCAGAGAGACAGTATGTCATATATGTCATTCGAGTTATATGAGACACTCAAATATGACAACTTCAGATATATATATATATCTTAGTTATTTGGAATATATGATACTATGTTTGACCCACATGACGGTTTCAAAGACACACTTCTCATTTATTCGACTTATATGAGACACTCATTAAGTTATCCGATCTATATAACACCTTCATCCTCAGTCATCCGACTTACATGACGGCTTCATCCGACCCTCAGTTAGTTATATCTATCCTTTCTTTCATTTTTCCTTTATGTCTGTAGGGTTGGGGAGCGAAAAACGACCTCTGTATTATAAGGGTAATTTTTAGTATTCTTTCAACTGAAATCTCGGTTGTTAAATTTAATATTTGCAGTCGATTTTCAAATGTTAAAAATTATTTTTCGGCAAAAACATTTTATATGTTCTATATTCTACTTTTTATCCAGCCTCAAAATCTCCGTTTAAATTTGACAAGTGAGCTTGGTATTATTATTTCTTTGAAATGATTGAAACCCAAACATAGTCATCTTAAACTTTCAAATGATTTCCGTTTAAAACAAATTTTCATTAGTTCTTCGTATAACACAGCTTTTGCGCAATTTTACAATCAGGTGTAGTCGTTACGTCATTTGAAAACGTAATTAAGTGAAAAATAAAAATGCAAATAAACCAATTTTAAAAGTGAATTCAAGGTCAGATCAATGCGTAACCTAGATCGGCTAGGACCTTGCGGTGACGGTTATATCAGCTGTGCAATCAAGATAGAACCTGATTACTATGTCACATTGTATGCGTAAAGTATTTCTTAGAATTCAAGCGGAAACAATCAATGTTGACAGTGTTGTGGGGATATTTATTTGTGTCCATGTGTGTAAACAAGTTTTTAGAAAGTTATAGATAGTGGTCTTGGGTATTTTAGCACCTAATTATACATGTAAAATATAATAGTCATAATTAATAATTTTAAGGTTATTATTATTTTTTTCCCTCATAGTATGATTATCACTTAAGTTTTCAAGTAAGACCTTTAGGTTGATCATCTCCTAAACAAATTTAGCTCAAAATGTATTGGTAAAGAAACTGTCCATGATATTTATTTCTCGAAATTACCGCTAATTTTATCAAAACGTTGAACAAAATGGAAATTATTATCACAAATCAGTGTGAAAATGTACGATCAGGGAAGCAATTGATAAAACAGATCAGAAAATCTTTCCGCAGTGATTTTATGAAAGTCGTAATTGTTCAAAAACTACACTACCGATTCTATAAAGTTTTGGAGAAATAAGTAAATTTCCATCGCGATCCATTTAATAGGAAAGTCACAACACCATCGTTTAGTCAGTCAAAACAATAACTATGACCGATAGAGAACGATTTTAAGTCCTAAGGAACGCGGTAGCGTTCAGCCCTTCAAGGAAATACGAACAATTACGAGGCTGTCCTACCAACTTATCTAAAATTACTAAAACTACTTATACCAATGAAACGAGGTCTCCACTTAACTGTTAATTAACAAGCCATGACAAATCGATTCTATGGAATTATTTGTTTTGACCTAGATTCCATTGATGACAAGGTGCAGTGTTAGCTCTGATGCAATATTAACTTGTGGTATGATGCCCTCTTCAAGGTCAATTTCATTTCATCCACGTGTTCGGTTCTTAGGTTATGAAATCTTTGTTTCTACATTTTGACCGGTTTTCGTTCACTCGGTTGATACTGTGTAGCAGAGAGCGGACTTTGAGCTGGTTTGGTTTCTTCCTCATTCCAGTTCATTGTTTTGAGTAAAATATCCAAAATTATCATGTAACTATGATATCATTCATTCTATCTATATTATATTTATTATTCAGGATTAAAATTTCGAAGTTCAAGGGCATCCCAATTTGGCTACAACGTCGCATTTTGTCATAGAATTATTGGGAAAAAACTATATTAAACAGTCGCCATTTTGAAACTGAACTATTTCGGTGATTAACTGACTTGTCCAAGAAAATTCCTGTACAAATTTATTAAAATTGGGATCTCTTCCAACAGTCAAATATTGTGTTTTAATGACATTCGTATTATGCAAATAGAACATCGAGCATGGTAATATAGCCGTTTTTTTAAATTGTTAGATTATGTTTTTTTCTTCTTCTGATGATGACTCTCTTTTGGGTTTCATTTAATGTAGATTGCAAGACGCTGTGTGTCATTGAAACAATTTATTTATGTTTCTGTTTTTTTTTTGTTGTGGAATTTGGACCAATTCATTTCGTAAAACCGTGCGTAAAAACCAAATTATAGCAAAATCAAACAACGATTGTTATTGCTAAGCAAAGACTTTTCAATGATGGAAAGTGCAATAACTTGAGTTTATATATTATAAAGCGCTTGTGCTCATTATCTCTGCACGACTACATATTTTGTTAAACACGATGTACAAATTTATTGATCTTAGTTAGTGATAAGGACTGTCGTAATGCAATGGATTATCGTGGTAGTGTTGCTGATTATCTTACACATGTTTTAGTTGTCATTGAGCACACAACTTATGTAAGATAGTATTAATCCGAGAGGTTAACTAGGATGTGCTACTCTAGCTGGGTCTGTACCTTTCTTCATCTAGTATTAGGTTAGATCCCCGTTTTTCACCTTTACTATCCGATCTCTTTTGATCAGCTGTTGTTATTTCCTACCTTGACGCTAATAGAATGCTCGACGTCTTGGGTTAGATCCCTCTCTTTAATCTTTCCTATTAGGTCTCTCTTGACCAACTATTGTATTCTTCCGACACTGGCGTTATTAGATTTATTTTCTTTGCCTAACCTAACCTAACCTAACCTAACCTAACCTTACCTAACCTAACCTAACCTAACCTAACCTAACCTAACCTAACCTAACCTAACGTATCCTTAACCAACTATTGTACTCTTCCGACACTGGCGTTATTAGATTTATTTTCTATACCTAACCTAACCTAACCTAACCTAACCTAACATAACCTAACCTAACCTAACCTAACCTAACCTAACCTAACCTTCTCAGTTTGTTGATAAAAGGTGTAAGGATCCCTGTTGGTGAAGTTAAATCCATGTTATTGTCGTTTAGTTTTTGCTTCAAGTGTTTGGTTTTTCCGTTTAGGAGCATTTATGTTCTGTTTTTGCTATGACGACTGCGACGGTTTTTCACCTTGTAAGTCCCATTTGGGTTAAATGTTTATAGAACTTTAGACAAACATAGATTTTAAAACTGAGAGAGGAAGGGGTGTTGAACAAAGAGGTCACACTAATTTTCAATTTAGTCCTAGAGACGGTAATAAGTTAACTCCGTAAAACCAAGAACAGGTTGCTACAATAAATGAAATATGCAGGTTTAAAGTAGTACTTAAAGACGCCATGTATGTAAGAAAATAATGAAAACAAAATCCATGTCAACGAAGAGAACATCAGGTGATGTATGGAAGTTTAAAATCGAAATATTTCTAAGTTTGTGTATCTGGGATCTCTTCTAACTACAAGAGAATTCAGGTTAAGATAATTATGAGAAACCGATGTTATTTTGGTCTAAAACAAATTTTTAAATTCATAAACATTACTAGAACGAATAAAATTCAAATATATAAGACCATACTGAGAACAATATTGGATTAGGTCTCTAAAACATGGGCAATGAAGTCGAGGGGAAAGGTGTTTAAGAGATAGGAGACCGATAGGTTTTAAGGTTAGAAGACTACAGGTAAAAGTAAGAGTGGAGAATAAAAACAAACAGTAAACAATACGATTTATATAGAAATCTAGACATTGTTACGGTTATAAAACATAGGCCGGACGTGTTACACTGGTGGTGACACGCCCATCCATGGATTGTGATGGATTGTTCATATTACTGGTGTGATTTTTGATATTTATGTCATCTGTTTATATAAAATTAACACATAAACGAGAGTTTGGATTATCCCACCTTATCAACATAAAGCGAGAATTGATATAAGTTAGAAACTAAAACTATAAAGGATAAAGTTATACCTAACCAACTATAACTATATAAAAATGTGATAAAAAAAAAGTTGTCAACAATAATACAAAATAACACAAGAAATAATCAACATCAAGATGAACCGAATATATACACTACTAAATTGAGCAAAATATTTTGTGACAACTAGGTAGTTACAGTAGTTATTTGAAATTTGTCTTCTAATTCACAGCAAGTTGTAACTACAAGGTCACAATCAATTGTTTGGCAAGAAAAATTTGGGAAAATGGAATTACAGTTTTTTTTAGCGAATTTTTTTATTTATTTTACTTTAAAGTTTGTCTGATTTTAATTTTGTTTTAAATGTGGTTACATCAAATGTGAGTTTTTTAAGTGAACAAGTTTGTTAACTACTAAAATATAAAAAGTTAATATTTGGTTTTAGCCAAATTTTGCTTCTTTCTACTATTTTTATATTATTAAGTCTAAATTTTGGTGTTACTAGACGTTAAAACTTGGCGTGTTTCAACTCCGTTGAAACTATCTTCCTTGGAACCCCTACCATTAAACAAATCCTCCTTCATTGACATATTGATTTAATTTAAACCAAAATTTCATCAATTTTTTATGATTTCGATGAAACTTCAATCTTTTTTACGGCGATTTGGAATTTTACAATTTTGTTTAGAAGTAGTTTGTTACTAGTTACATAGAATTTTATAAACTAATACTTCAGATTTTAAAAAGTGTCAAAATTCAATAAACATTAATAACTTCAACTCAGACCTACTAAAGAGGAAATCCATGATTGATTTTAACGGTTGTACGTTTTTTACCAACTAGTATTGTTAATTTTGGCTTTATTCGTCAATGTTCTACCAAAAGGTCGTGAGTACAATTCCCAGTCTAGGTCGTTTATTTTTCACTTGAAATATTGTTGAAAACCACGATGTTTTGATGTACGCCTGAAACTATTTGTAATTTCTTCCTTTGATTGTCTTGTCCACTATGGAGCTAGATTTTATTATTATATTTTTAAACCTTGTTTTAAACTCGGAAAAAAGGCAAAACGCTATCAAAAATTCTTCTAAAACTCACATTATGTACAGTAATCAACAATATATACCATATATAAATATATAATCATATAGTATATTACCTTTTGTTGATTTCTTTGGATTTCCGTGCTTTTTTTAATCCGTCACAAACGTTCCAGCTTATCACGTCTTTGTAACTTAGAGCTACAATCTTGGTTAAGTCAACAAATATTGGTTTATTACTAAATGCAACATCACTACACTAATCGCATGTTTTCGTCCACGGAACTCAATTCCACATTATAAACAGTATATTTCAGGAAGGAAGGTAATTCATCTTGGATGTAATAGGGGACAACAAACAATTAAAAGGTTTGCATGTAAACGTTTTGTTATATTTACTAATAACCAAATGCATGTAAGTAGGCCTAGTAATAAATGGTGCACTATATGTACCATATAATGGTACATATATGTACCATTTAATGGTGCACTATATGTACCATATATGGTACTATATATACCTATAACGTAAGTTTATGTAGCACAGACTTTCTACCAAAACCAAATATAACCAATCAAAACTGTCAGTTCAGTATTTATCAATCAAATATGTAAAAATCAACAATAGTTCCCGTAAATATTTGTAAATTTAAATGAGTCTAAACCTGTGTTCTAAAAGCGTCCTCAATGTAATGGAATTTGATTAAAATCAGCATTTAATGCCGGCTCCGAAGTTTATGTTTTGTTTTTTGCATTTGGTTTTTCACATTTCATTAAAATTTGAATGAAATTGGTAGAGCTAATTATGAGAAATTACGTTTTTTCATAACAATTCTTTGGGTGATTTTTTTCAAACCGATAGTTTTGTTTGGGTTCTTAAGGGCTATACTTGAACAAAATTCGTTAGAGTAGAGCCCATTTTCTAAAATTAAAATTTTGTGTTTTTTATGGAAACTACCTCCAAATTTTGAGTTGTGTAAAAAATGAAGAAAAAAGCATTACTACATGAGCAAAATATGCCCACATACCAAATTTGATCAAAATAATTCGGGACATAGAGTGTTGTACAGACGGCGAACGTTAGACAGACAGACAAACGATTTTTTTGTACATTCAGGTGATCTCAAAGAACAGATTTATTCGCGAAAAAACTCGACGACGATTTTTGAATCAATCGTATAATTTTTTCTGTACTAGATACACAATATTTGATAAATATTGCGTAACTCTTAATTAATTGTCGTTATTGTACTAAATTATAATCTGCTAAATAGGCTTGTTTGTATATACATTGGTATTGTCAAATTGTAGCTCTTAGATTTAAAATGAGTATGATATAAGTACACGTGTAAAATATCAAGCTGCTATGTTGAAAGGTGTAACTACAATCTCTGCCTCGTTCGCCCAAAACAGTTTATTTCCTTGATTGCATCACTATAACTGAAAGTAAACCAATGTTTGAGTTTTTCTAGAACAATAAGGAAACTCGAGTTGGACAGATTCCATTGTTAATTTCACGCGGTATTATGGGCAAACTAAAACTGTCATTCGCGTCTCATTTCACAGGCAATAAATAACTCTGACATTTCTTTTCCTGTGTTATTTTACAGTTGTAAAAAGTGAATAACAATTTCATTCGCCTTCAACTATTAAACACTTATCTAATTATAAAACGTTTAAGAAATTGTCATGCTAATTAATAAACTCGGACCTTCCTCTAATCACAAAGTCCGAAGAAAACGAAAGTCATAATTTCTATTCTATTAAAACGACGGAAGACGAAAGAGTAACATAAATTTTGAAGTAACAGTGTTTTTAGTTTTGAGATATGTAAATCAAGAATAAATGCAATACAGTTGTCTAATAGGTTCATTGTGTGATATATATTTTTAAGTTCTTAACAACTTACGAGGCTACATTTTAATCAAATCTAATCAAAATCTTTAGAACTGGTTTTTAATAAACTGTGCAAAAACATACAAAATTTCTCAGTCACACATCTCCATTACTAAATAAAATTTGAGCGAAAACGGTAGAGCTGATTTAAAAAAAAAAAGAAAAAAAAGTCTTTTCTATAACAGCCGCTTGACGGATATTTTGGTTTTATAACAATAACGTACGCTTTTTGGAGAGATGACGACCAATGCTTTTTTGGGGTCCTTATAGGCTACACTTGAGCAAAACATTATGAAAATCGTTAGTCCTGTTTTCGAAATGTGGCACGTAATGCGAAATTTTATTATTTTTTGAAATATTGCAATTAGAAGATTCATTCATATACTGTGATCGTATATTATGATTTTGCTAAGTTAAATGTTTTGGTAATTTGGTATTAAAAACATTAATTATAATACAATTAATTTGGCACGCCTGTACACGTATTGAAGGAACAATTATATAGATTACACTAACAGAAAACTCAGACAATTTGTTGCGAACTGTATTTGTTTGATTCACTTTACCAAAGCGAGTTTAAGCACACAAATTTCAAATTAGGAACTTGATAACTAGGAGCAGAATTAAGATAGCACATTTTGATAGGATTAAAGATGGTTTTCGTTATATTTTTTGCAAAACTATTAACCAAGATATTTTAAACCGGTTGAAGATTTTGTTAAGCGAACGAGTGGGTTAAAATAAATATATAAAAATTGAAGGCTAAACGAACGAGTCTTACAGTAATAATGTGAAATACTCACGTAATAAACCTGTACCATAGATACATGGTAGTTTATATTAAAATTGACTTTAATTTATTTTTAACAACCGGAAATACAAACTTAATATCTTGTATGATGTGCACGCATACACATCCGGTTTGTATTGAGTCGGATGATGACTGGTTGAATCCATGAGGGACGCGACAGCGTTCTGCCCCGTGGCTGGTTTATATAGTAGGCCTACATGAAGTGACAAAATGTTTTGTTCAGAAGGTTTGTATTCCTCCAAGACTAAACTGTAAAAATTATAAAATTAGTGCGGTAGAAGTCGAGAAAAATATTTGTGAGTGTTATAATGTTGGCTTTCTATTAAATATTGACGTATCTACAGTTTCAACTTCTGGTGGTTTGCTTGTGAGTTTGATGGAAGGTTTTTATGTAAGGGAGGAATGGAGATTCGGTCTCAGCTACAATTAGGATATGTACTTAAACCTCCAAGATAGGAGAAGGTGTAATCAGCAAAGTACAACCAAATTAAGGTTAGGATAGGTTAGGTTAGGTTAGATCCGGTCTTAGCTACTTAAACCTCCAAGATAGGTAGGTGTAATCAGCAAAGTTCAACCAAATTAAGGTTAGGTTAGGTTAGGTTAGGTTAGGTTAGGTTAGGTTAGGTTAGGTTAGGTTAGGTTAGGTTAGGTTAGATCCGGTCTTAGCTACTTAAACCTCCAAGATAGGTAGGTGTAATCAGCAAAGTACAACCAAATTAGGGTTAGGTTAGGTTAGGTTAGGTTAGGTTAGATCCGGTCTCAGCTACTTAAACCTCCAATATAGGTAGGTGTAATCAGCAAAGTACAACCAAATTAAGGTTAGGTTAGGTTAGGTTAGGTTAAGTTAGGTTAGGTTAGGTTAGATCCGGTCTCAGATACTTAAACCTCCAAGATAGGTAGGTGTAATCAGCAAAGTACAACCAAATTAAGGTTAGGTTAGGTTAGGTTAGGTTAGGTTAGGTTAAGTTAGGTTAGGTTAGGTTAGATCCGGTCTCAGCTACTTAAACCTCCAATACAGGTAGGTGTAATCAGCAAAGTACAACCAAATTAAGGATGTAAATTTGTTTCTTTTATTAATTCGACATACACAACATTAGAAATTTGATAATCGGTTCCCAAACCCTCAGCATCCCTCTTTACAAATTTCGAGGTACTCAGTTATTACTTTCCTGTGGAGATACCCTCTGGGACACGGAGAAGGTTCGAAAGTTCTACTTAGCATTATCTGGATAAACTGATTAGTGTTATATAATGTACAGTAATAACTGACAATCATTACGTGCGGTGTGACGTAATACGTTTTATATTGAAAATAAATTAAATATTTAAAAAATATATTATCTATAGTTTTTATTAAAATTAATTTTCCAATAATTTAAAATATTTTAATTTCAACATATGGTTTGAAGAATCGAAATTAACGACAAAATTGTGGTAAATTTGGGAAAGTTCCTCTGAGTAGGCCTATCATTCACGAGTAGGAAAACAGTTTTGTTAAAATCGGTTGTTCAGTAAGCCGTAAGAAATACACAAGACGTCCCCGTGTGTCTGACAATCTTGTAGAGCCATTGAGGTAAAGGGTCAAATTAAATGAAACAAGGAAAATGGATTAACCATGATAAACCTAAAATAGATAGTTGTTTGTGACTGATAGTGGGTATTCCCGCAAACAGGAAACATACTTGCTTTAGGTAGTTGTTATTTGCAGCATTTTACTTTACTAATAAAGACCTTTAGATTTAATATTCCTTTTGACTCCTTGAGGGCTGTCCATCATTGGAGGTAAAGAGCCCAAAAAAATATTATTTAAGCCACATATTGATTTGCAAAATTTTCATTTCATAACATCTACCTAGTAAACATTATTAAGCTATTTCCAACATACCTGACGTTGTAGCTAATATGAACTTTACCCCCCACGCTATTTTAGTTAGGGTTAACCTTTTGAGGTCGGGTTTGCGACATTGTGTTCTACTCATAAAGGAGTTTAATTCGATGTACAACTCGACCTATGCTCTCATACTACTTACTCTTTATGCCCCCCCCCCCTGGAAAGATAGCGGTTCACGGAATACGTACTAAAATAGGTTTTAGTGTCCATTAACAATGTGCAAAGCTGTGTAGCTCTATCTGGTAATGATTAAAAAAATATTAAGTTGTCCCGGGACTTATTTAACACACTGTATATTGTTGTATAATGCAGAATAGGGGATAAACAAACAGAATGTTTTTATCAAATTGCCCTACCTAGAAAATCTCTAGCAAGCATTTACGATATTTTTCACTTGAAATGAGCAACACTTGTAGAAACTTCAACCAACAAATGAAATAAAAGAAAATTTTGTACAATTCTTCAGTTGTCATCAGAAAACAACACAGGATGTGACAATTTTATTGTTATACATTTTCCGGACATTTGCCATCATTTGTGTGTTAAAAATCAAAACACGACGTATCGGGAATAAGAATCAATTCCCGTTATCAAGTGATTAAAAACTAAAGAAACATGAAACTAGAAACTAAGCCTATGTAAGAAGTAAAAATTAAATAAGAATACCACCAACCTTAATATTTAAGCATGCATCTCAGAGCTAAAACTGAGAAGTCAAAAGACACAATCACGGTAACACACAACTAACGTCAAATACGTGTTGTATCAAAGATACAACAATAAGTGATGTGGTCCAGAAGGCGTGACAAACTATTAGGGGATTTTTAACACACAAATGATGGCAAATGTCCGAAAAATGTATAATAATAAAATTGAACTTCCATCATTAACAAATAACTTCAAACAGAGAATAGGATGTGACAATTATTGAAACGTAGGTATCACCTTGTTAATCTTAAACTACAAATGTATTCAAAGGTGAATTTTGAAAAAAAAACTCCAGTTTATAATCCGTAGAAAAACAGAAAAACATTTCTGAAATGATACATCGTTCTACATTTGTCACAGATATAAACTTTGAATCAGGTTATAAATTTCTGTCGATTTTTGTATGTGTGTTGTTTTTAAAATATATTTTTTTCACATAAATGTATTTGATCTTAATAACTAGGATATTTAACCCTTTAGGATTTTTTCCGCCACAAATATATTTCGTGGGAAAAACGAATTTTCTATTGTTAAGTGTCAGTGTTTGTTGTTAGGATGTAAAGTCTATCGAAACAACCAATGCAATTTAAAAAAAAAAAAAAAAAAAAAAAAATCATATAACTTTCAACGACATGTCTCAACCAAGGCCTTGTCTTTATAACGTCGAGTTTAATTATAGGGATCACTGCATACAAGGTGTCGCCTGTGATACGATACGTGCCATTAAAATCGCATTACTTTAAACATATTGCACAATGGTGTTGTCAAAATAAACCCTAATGACATTACATTTATATGAGAGGACGCTAGTTTTTTGTTTTTGTTTTGTGTACCCACTCGGCCGTGGTTTTAATGTGAATACATTTTTTAGAAACAATCGCCATTTTTAATTTCCGAACTTTCTTTTCTCTTTTAGTAACCTAATTAATTAAAAGTAAAACGTAACTTACGCGTTAACATTTAAAAAAATATTTTTGAGGTTATGTCGTCCACTATATTTTTTTTAGTTGTAACATTATATTACATCGGGAGAAAATGGTGTAATCATCACTGGATTCAAATTTTAAAACTGTACAAAGTGAACTATTGCTTACGTTGTAGTACTTTAAAATTTTTTTTAACTATAATAATTGGCCGCCATTTTAAAGTTTACTAACTTATTTATCTAGTTAACGAATTTGTCCAACTAATTGTTCGTTCATTTGCCCCTTAACACATTTAAGTATAACGGGACTTAGTTTTAACCTTTAGAGCTTTTATTAATACACACAGGCGCGCGCGTGCGCGCGCACACACACACACACACACACTCACTCATATATACACAGGGTGATCATTAAATTATGAGCACTATGGTATCTCGTAAAGCATTGATCCTGTGAAAACTTTAAACGGGAAACTTTTTCCAGTGAGACCTAACTTTAAAATTCCTTATAAAAATTCCGTTGTTTTTGGTTTTTGCATCATATTTTATGATTTTTTTAATTATTGTATATTTGAATAAACTCACTCGTCAAGGAGATAGAAACGATTGAACTTTGAAAAGTTTAAACGTTTATAAATATTTGTGAGAAAGTTTTTGGTACTTCCCATTGTTGCACCAAAATATAAATTTCATTAGGCATAGAGGACGTTTAAATACTAATATAGGACTAAAAATAAATAAATATTTTGTGAAACAGATAAAAACTAGCTTTATAATTTCAGTAGATTTAAGCTTCGCAATCAAATATCCTGTATGGTTTATATTCTGTAAGAAAATATACAGAATTTACCTCAAATTTAAGGTAAACAAACTACTAAAAATATCCAGTAAAAATCGAGTAAATTGCAATAAATATCCAATAAATATTCTCTACAAGCTGTAGATTCTAAAAGATTGTGTTGATTAAAAAATACCCAAGAATAAAAAAATCTTACTAGTAAAAAGTCTTACTAGTAAAAAAGTCTTACATGTTCTATCTAAAAATTATTGCTAAAAATTAGTTTACCTCTATATTAGAAAAAAGCGGTGTCTTTTCAAAATGCTGATAACATATTTTTAAATGCCATAGAGTAAAGATGATTCATCATCTAGAGTTGTTTGTATTTATTATAATTAATTTAGAAATCTCAATGTTGGCCATCTTGAGCATATAAATGTTATGTATATTAACCAATGAATGATATTTCATAGTCAAATAAAACATGTAACATATATACTTTCAAGTAGATATGATTAAAAACAAGAAGTAATAAGAAAACCAAAACAAAAATGATCAATAGAACAAAGTATTTCAAGACGCGAGTTATGGAGTCTGGACGACGTAGAATATGTCACAATTAGCTCAAAACATTTCAGGTTTAAAGGCGAAAATCTCGATCATCATCGCCAAAAAAAGGAAGAATAGAACATAAAACAAACACCCTCGTTCACACTGTAGGGTCGGAAAACATCACAAGTTGGTCAAGAGAGATGGAAGATAGTTATCTATCCAAGACTATAAAAAAAGTGTACATCCAGCTAGGAATCTTTGGGATTACCAAGTCTGTACTCACTACAATGAGCCCCGAGGGGTATTGAAACTCAATATGTTTCTATAATCGGTCCAGTATTTCCCAAGTTTTAACAATGTTTTGGAAGAAAACCGACTTCTTAAGTATATTTTTGGCGTTTTAAAGACTACATGTATGCAAAAACCTCGCGGTCGTCATTGCCTTCCAAAAAAGAAGATAAAATAGACTTTCCTAGTCCATTGATACTGTAAAAACGTTAAGTTTGCAAGGGAACATGTGAGGTGAGGAATCTAGGCCAAGATTAGAAGGAAGGTGTAGATTGAGCTAAAGTACCTCGGGACTGTCATTATAAACTAACCTAACCTAACCTAACCTAACCTAACCTAACCTAACCTAACCTAACCTAACCTAACCTAACCTAACCTAACCTAACCTAACCTAACCTAACCTAACCTAACCTAACCTAACCTAACCTAACCTAACCTAACCTAACCTAACCTAACCCAACCTAACCTAACCTAACCTAACCTAACCCGAGTGAATATGCATAATACAGTTTTAAAACTATCTTGTGTTTTAGAGCTGAGGATCGAACATTACAGTTTGATAACGTATTCAACTCATATTTTGATAAACGCAATGTCTTCTATATCAAGTTAGAACCCAAGTTTAACAAGTTTTGTTTGAACGTTTACTTATTTCCTAATTTATTTAAACACTTCAAAATGTGCATGTTGTGTTAATAGGATAGATTTTTAGGTTAAACAAAAAATTTCATAGTTCGCCTCAATCATTTCTGTCGAATTAACTTTTCACAAACATTTGTCGTACATTTTTCTATTTAAAAATTTATTATTGAGCGGTAATTTATGTTTCTTTTTACATTCGACTTGGCACTTTAGTTTGGGTTTTTAAAACTTCGTTGTAAAAATGTCATAGACCACAGTTAGGCCGATTTTCAGGTATTTAACTTTTTAAGCCAATGTTCAAGGTTCAATTTCTGTATCTCTAGTTTTGGAGGACAAGTTACGAATATATTTTGTTTGCGTTGGGTTTAGTTTTGTTAAAAGGTTTAAACGCAATATTCATTTAACGCTTAAGAGAACTGTTCTTTGTTGGAATTTTGAAATATCAATGGACTCGTTCTTTAATTTATAATTTAATTCGTTATAATAACTTAATTTTACCGGTAAGATTTCCTAAGGAAAACGAACTACTGTGGTCTACTACCAATATAATCCCTCCAACCCACACTTTGACAAGTAAACAAACGACATTGAGAAACTATTCGCGTGACCTAAAAATAAAAAAAAACCCAAAAATATAGTTAACAATTTTTGGAAATATACAAGTGAGAAGATAAAACATGTACTCCATTTGTTTTTCTTATAAATATACGCCCATCGTATAAATTTTTTATACGATGTCAATTGCAATAATTTTTTTCAGTCGAAGTATTCGAGAAACATTTTAGACAAGAAACGTTTGAAATTTATTATTAACATTAAAAACATGTTTTGTTCAAGTTTACAAAAATAATTTTATAAATACCCCAATCACGTATACACCAAGCAATCAAGCAATCAAAAAAATAATAAAAGTGAATGTGCTAAAATATATGTTTATATTAATATTAAAATATTTTTAGAACAATTTATAACATTGGCGATAATTCATTTTTAAAATAAATTTATTTGCACAGATATTTTAGTAAATATATTGTTTAAAAAATTACGCACCAATTAAAACATCTTGTACAACAATTAAATTTGGATCTAAAAACGTACTGTTACTATAAATTTTTTTTTTAATTTAAAAAATATACAATATATAGCTAATGATGTATTTATTTTTATAGAAATAGTTCTGTTGGAAAATATTATACAAATTATAATTAAATAAACAATTTTAAAATGGTAGAAAAAAATGATTTATCGAGAAACTAATAAATAAATTAAATATTTTCGTTACAGTAAAAATAAAATATTAATAAAAAATAAACTATGTTAAGTTATTTTTGAAGGAACTTACATTGATGTTAAATTATTTGGTCCAAAAGAAACACACGTAACGTGTATAACAGGCCGACAACTGAACTCTGAATCTCTGGTACAGGCTGTCGTGGAAAGTCAGCAGCAATTCATGGTCATTTCACTGGTGGGAGATATTACATCCATTCTTTATATTTACATACTTAATACACGTGTGTTGGAAAAATAACACATGCACCACATACCTCTTACTTAATTACGTAAAATTCCAATTCAGCAACTGTATTATGATTTCATCAAAATCGGTCCATTAAAAACCAGTTTGTGTGATCAACGAATGATTTTCAAATTATTTACTAAAAAATCGAATGAAATTTAATCTAAGCTCCTTAAATAAACCTACTATTAATCAAATCCTCTTAATAGATTTAATTGCTGTAAAATTTTTGTGTATACGTACCGTACCAAACTGTTGTTAAATTCAAATTCATAGTTCTTAAATACATATGTAATATTCTTTAACCTATTCATAAGTTTCGGACAAACACCTATTTTTGAACAAATTATGATCATTCAAAGTATTACCCACACCCATGGGCGTCATCACCAGTTCATTATGGGGGGGGGACATATGCCGGGGGTCTGGAGGTATGGAAATTTTTTTAAATTAAACTTCTCAAAACATCGTTTTTATGTATTTATTTATGCGATTGTAACAGAAATGTAATGTTAAAAACCCTAGTAAAGACAAAGCCCGATGTTTAGTTTTTAAGGTTTTAAGTAAATCATTCGTTTTTAGCAAAAATATTTTTACATCTCAAATATTGGGGGGACGCGTCTCCCCGGCGATGACGCCCATGCACACACCATACTGAAAATTAATCAATTGGACCATCATTCTTGCGTGACATTAATTTTCCATCCTCAACTTCACTCATGCGCGGTTTGGTTAAAAATACAATCATTTCAAACCGCATGACTTAAGATTTTAAGTTATTTGTACAAATAATAATTATTTAAAAAATGGATGGACAGACATATTCCGAACATGATCTAAATATCTCTAAGAACACTTAGGGTTCCAAATATCAAGAACCGTAGAAATGTTTATTATCTATCAGGTTTGCCATGGGAAAATAATATATCAGTTTTTTTCCCTGAGTAAAACTATATCAAATTCCAAATTTATAAAATAAGTTGACATCCTTACGGATTATTTCATAAGTTTTATTCCTACCCTTGTATGTACAGGGTGTCCCACGAAGACGTCGCTATTTTTGAATAGATGTGTCGGACATATGGAACACTTTACAAAGCTATTGACAGTTATGTTATATAGAAAAAAGTACCGCCTGTCAAAGATATATTAAAAAATACTCACTTAATTTTTGTCTCTGTACTTATTTAGATAAATCCTATCACAGCCAAGCGATATTGATTCGAGAAATCAAATCTGCCACCACAAAAAAACCTTACACGCCGCATTTCATTTTTTTATGGACAATCAAAACTAAATGGTGGAATAACAAAAAGAACATTAACCTTCCGGATATAACCACTTCCTGCCACAAATTAAAACCTGCATTGCCATCTGTTAAAACTCGATCACCTGTTGTTTTGTTAACACACAACAAGGAAACAATTTGTTAGTTGTGTTCAATCAGTTTATGTGTGATACCTAACTACGAAACAATGAATTTTTCAATTGAGAAAAAAATGAAAAGAGCTAGTGCTTTTGAAAATGAACAAGAAACGATAAGGTATTTTCAAAAAAACCTACCCAAATGTGGTTCCTCCGTCAAGAAAATAAATTCATAAATGGAAATCTATGCTACTGGAAATCTATGCTACTAGAAACTGTCAAAGAAATACTATAATTTTCTTATAAAGAAAATGAAGAGCTAGTATGCGTTAATTTACTGAAATCTCCAAACAGGTGTAACTCATTTAAAAAAGTTTCATCTGTTACTACGATAACAAAGCCAAAGCTCAAAGGTATGTCAAGGAAAACAAATTAAATTTGTATAAAATACATTTAGTTACTAGACTGCTGGAAGATGACCCTAACAGATGAGAGTGGTTTGAAGGAATTGTATTCTCAGATGAAACTAAATTTTATTGAACAGGATCAGTAAACAGATATAATCGTAAGTCGATATAAAACACTAAATCCATATATCTTACACGAAGAGGGTTTAAAATCAAAGGGTTTAACTGTTTGTTGGACTGTCGTCACCAATGATGGTGTTTCAACGTATGACGTGGTTCCTCATCTTACTCAGACAGAGATAAAAGACTTTTTTCCCAACAGGATAGAGCTATTCGAATATGCTAATGTGACTAAAGCAGTTGAATAAGTCGCGGCAGTAACTTCGTAGACTGGCATCCAAGATCCCCAGACTTGGCTGTTTGCAATTTTCCCTAAGGTGCTTTAAAAAAAAAAAAGTTAATTCTCACCCAGTTTCAATAGGTTGATTGAAAAGGAATTACTGTTGAAACCTCGGCAGTTTCTCAAATGTTTCGTTCCTATCAATGGATATCGTTCCTAGCTAGTGATATCACTTCGAATGAAGGTCAAATTTGGACCATTAATAATTTATTAAAGTTATTTTTATTACTTTTTTTATGAAGTTTTACACATTTTCATGTTATCTGCAAATTAACAATTTCTAATGGTTATACAAATAAAATCATTTTGGTGAAAACGTGGCAACATTTTTTTTTATACCGCCATTTTGTTTTTACTGACTATAAAAAATACTGGAGTGTATTTTTTATACATATCTATGTAATATAATTATTGTAAAGTGACAAATTTGTAAAGTGTTCCATATGTAGAGTGTTTTTTTGTATAAATTAAAAAATAGTTACCTCTTTGTGGAATATCCCGTTCTTACCACAAAGATAAGTCAATCTGATCCATCGTTCTTGAAATATACCTTAAAGACGCCATAATACTTTAACTAAAACGTAATTTATATAATACTCACAATTGACATCATCAAAGTACTACACAATAAAATTGAACGCTGCCACAACTTAAATAAGAAAATCAATTTCTGTTATCAGCTGGGTTGGCTATTATTGCATCATTATTTACACAAAGATTAGTTTTATTTTCATAGAGTTGTAAACAAGGCCATTATCATCATTTATGTAGTAGTGACAGCTGTTTTAAAATGCAAAATAATGTATAGCAATAAATATTATTGTTTATTTGGCTGTATTTTCAAATTTTTAAAATTACGTACGTAAAAGACTGATTTGTACTGGGATTGATTTGAACTTTTGATTGGTTTCACAGTTGTATATTTTTAGTTAAAAGCTTAATGTTTGAGTAGTAATTATGATCATTTTCATTTATAAAAATCTTCCTGGTTGAAAACGAAATATAAGTTGACTTATCGAAAACTCGGCATGACATTCATCTGTATTTTGTCAACGTGACAATCACCAGTTGCACAAAATGAATTATCAGATAAGAAGAACATACAGAACATCTGTTTCAAACGTTTCTCATTTCAAAAGTTAGCTAACATTTGTTCTGTCATATTCGAATAATTGTAAAACTTGTTTTACTTTTTACATTTCACGCAAATTCTATTTACTGTTGCTATTATTTGTTGATTTGTTTCAATTTTCAAGATTTTTAATCAATATGTTTTTACTAATTACGCTTTTTTTTTATTTTTTAAAATTTGCGCCGTCATTAGATGGATATTTTAAGACTGCATAAACGAGCCAATACTACGGGTGAATAGTTATAAACAAAATACAATTGTCCGACATTTGAAAATAGGTTGCCATTTTGAAATTAACTGACGATTATTAAGGGAGGAATTCATCCAGAACCTTCAGGACATACCAATTTTAACCAAAATCCGACTAAAACTCCAACCAATAAATCATTAAAGGATAAAATAAAGCAATAGAGCTTAATTTAAAAAATATTTTAATAATATAAACGAGCTACAATTTGTTTCGCCTTGCGGCAACATCGGGCAACTGATAATTAACAAGTATTGACAACTATTTATACATACACAAGTAACAGGAATCTGGAATACAATAAGAGAAATTGGGAAGGGTTTTATCTTTTATGGAGTTTCAAAAGATATACTACAAATCATTTACTATCGCACACATACACGGTAATTAATTACAGATGTTTCATAATCTTGGGTACCCCAGGATATTTAGTTTGCGAATCAACATTTAGTCTAACTTGCAAGGAAATTAACGCTTCAGTAGAGACTTTTAAATTAACACCAGAGCCAAACAAATTTTGAGGAGCTGTTAAATTCGACTGGATAGTCTTTTTACTGTCGGGTTTACGGCAATGTGTTCTAACTGACCAAGACCTTTAAAATGAGGTATTACTCGACCTCTGCTTATATTGAAGATTTTCCCGACTTCCTTTGCGTCTTACCACAACGAAATATTACAGTCAAATGTAACTAGTGTATGTATTATGTTATTAACTAGAGTAAGGACATAACCCTAGAATTGTATTGTTGTAAACAAAATATCCTGGAGGTATCCAGGCATTTTGTAAACACGATATAAATCTAAATAATTTATATATATACAGAGTGTCTTTTTAAATGGACCTCCATGGGATATGAAAAAAACTATAAGATTTACAGAACACTTCAAATAGGGAACCTTATCTACTTTCCCCTCTGTAATAAAATGATGTATTTAATTTTAAATTTTTTTTTTTAATTTGACAGCTATTTTCCAATATGGTGGGGGAACTTTAAAGTTTCTTATAGAGTTTTCTTGTTAAATTTGGATTTTAAACAAGATTTTGAGACTTTTATTTTATTATCTAACGGCATTTTTATGAACTAAATCAACTTACAACATCAATAGATAACATTATAGGATGTTGTTCTTCTTTTCCTATACAAATTATAAAGATTGGATAAGTCGTTATTGAGATATGGTTTTTTTTTTTTTTTTACAAACCACCCCTGATCACAGAGAAACATTCAAAATATACTCCGGAAAGCAGGAGAAATACATACTTCAGCGTTAAAGGGTTGAAATGGAAAAGGGACTTTGACAAAATTTCGGGGCTTATATCTTGTAAACGACTAAGAATTATTAAAAAATTCCCTAGACTAAAAACTCTTAAAAATCTCGTTTTAAATTCAAATTCAACTTTAAAATGGGACTTTCTATAAATGTTTTTTTGAAAATGAGCGATCGATTTTAAAAAGTTCAAAAACACTATTTTATTACTGAGAAAATAGCGGGTAAGGTCCAACATTTGAAGTTTTCTGTAAATCTCGTAGTTTCAAAGATCCCAATGTTGGGTGGCCCAGTTAAAAAGACACTCTGTATATAATCAGATGTTGTCTAATTACCCTCAGAGGCTCACTATAGCTGTGGTATTCCCAAGGGATTCTAGCTGGTTCTAAACCTTTTTTTCGTGTAACTTTGGGTTAGATCCTACTTTTTACCTCTCCTATCAAGTCTCGCTTGACCAACATTTGTTCTATTTCAACCCTAATGCTATTAGAAGGCAAGGGATCTTTATTTTATCTTCTTTTCTTTTTTTATGAAACTATGATGGTCAAGAAGTTTTTCGCCTTTAAACAACAAAAAAAATGTCCTAATTGGTAGGATCGGTGAACATTTCGTGGTTTCAAGTATCGGTATTCACATGAAGAATTCGCTAATAGTTATTTTGTGTACAAATATTATCAAAATATATAATTATTTATAATTATATTCAAAATGAAAACCCGACAATATTTATTTTGTACTTCTGTTTATATTATTTCTGTGGTCTCTGTATCTTCCAACACTGTAGTAGCTTTTTAATTTATTTACGTGTTATTAATATATTTTATTCTGATATTTGCTAACAATTGTGCGTATCCTACTGTATATTATGAGCTATGGTAAGCTAGAGCTCTGGCCTGTTAGGTTTCTGGCATTCCAGTAGAATCTACTGTCATTCTCCTACTGTAGACTGAAAGAGAGGCGCTCCGTTCTTTCTGTTTAGTTCATTGCAAATTGTACATTCATTCAGAGATGGTGATTCCTTTAAAGTGAGCTACAAGGCGATAGTGTCCGGTGCTGAAGCGGAAAGAGGCTCGTTTTTTGTTTCTTTAGTGTCTATATTTATCCAAGGCTTGTCTGCATTGCGCCTCTAGAACTGTTAGTTTCTGGTTCCTATTTGGAGTTTTTTATAAGGATAATTTTTGCATTTTTAACTTCCGGGGTGTGTATGATTTGTTCTGAACTTTCGCGAAGATAAAAAGTCACAAATAAGATACAAATTAAGTGTTAGCGTTGTGGGTTTCTTCTTTTTTTCTCAAATTAATAACAACGTAACAAAATATAATCCAAACGACTTTTTCCAATATACGACTTTGTAGGAGGAAAGCGTTCTTCATTCATTGTCAGTTTTAACTCTATAATTCCAGGAATTTACATTTTAAATAAAGAACGACGAATTACATTCTTTGTTTAGGCTTTGATTTTATGTGTAAAAGTAATCGTGGACAGGGGATGGTTGGGGCACTCTGGTACATCCAATAATTTCGATACTTTTTGTTTGTTCTTTTCCTTCATCAATTTTTTTTTCGTCGTGGTATTGTGCACCCTTAACCAAAACATATGTCGATATATGACAAAAATATACTATATACAAAATTTATATCCAAGTGTTTAGTACAATTCAGTACCCAGACATACATTGAGTAGAATTACGAAAAAAAAAACGTGCGAAAAATTCAAACGTTTATATTTAGCTTGATTATACAATTCAGGTCTAATGTTTTTAAAAACTTTCGCTGTAAATTATTGGCTGAATTTTATATAAACAAGTAATTACAGTAAAAGAAAATTGTTGACTTTCTGAGTTTCCTGTTGAAACATTTATAAACATTCTTTTACGTGTACGGTCAAGGACAACAAATCCTTCCAACGATTATTTTTAACATGAAGTTACGGTTTCAAATCCCAAAACCAAAATGAAGTTCAAATATAAATAAATGTGTATACAGTTTACTAAGATAACTTGCATTCTCTGTTTGAAGTTATTTGTTAATGATGGAAGTTCAATTTTATTATTATACATTTTTCGAACATTTACAGTATCAAATGTGAGTGTGATTGACAATATATTGGCGAGACAAAACCATTAAACATTAGAATAAATGAACATAAAAACAATGTGCGATTAGGCCTAGTCGATAAATCGAAAATTGCAGAACATATATGGTCCGAAAATCACAAATTCAATTGGGAAGAGGCAAAAATCATACACCGGGGAAGTAACTTATACAAACGTAAAATAATTGAAGCCTCGTATATAAAACTAACGGACAATCCTATCAGCCAATCAAGTATAGAAGTAAGGACATTATGGCTCCCATTATTAAAAAAGAACTAAAATTTGATTATAATACCCCTACAACTAAAAAACAAGCTGAAATTTTACCTGTTAAATCGCCACAAGGGGTTGTAACCCGTTCTCGGGCTAGGAAGCTTAATACAACTAACAATAGGCCACTCCCATAATAGTTTGTCACGCCTTATGGACCACGTCACTTGTTGCTGTATCTTTGATACAACAACACGCATTTGATGTTAGTTGTGTGTTACCGTGATTGTGTTTTTTGACTTCTCAGTTTTAGCTCTTAGATGCATGCTTAGATATTAAGGTTGGTGGTATTCATATTTAATTTTACTCCTTATATAGGCTTAGTTTCTAGTTTCATGTTTCTTTAATTTTTAGTCACTTGATAACGGGAATTGATTCTTATTCTCGAAACGTCGTGTTTTGATTTTTAACACACAAATGATGGCAGATGTCCGAAAAATGTATAATAAAAAAATAACTTGCATGGCAATTATTAGGAATTTATCGATCCTTATGGTGACCATTGCTTTAACTGCAGCCACCTGCGTCTGTCCGAGTAAATAAGTCTGTTTAAAAATTGCGGAATGGGTGGCACTCTATTTAGGTTAATTTTTCTTCTCAAAATTTAAATTTTGAAGAAACTGTCAGGTAGGCAAGAAATTTCCAGATAAAATATACCGGTTGGATCAACAACTTCAATTTTCTGAAACAGTCAGTCCTCCACTGTGTTTTGAGTGGCTCAGATGGGTAGACAAAAAATTTGTTTAATACGAACAAAGGAAGAATGTTTTTTCTACTTTTTAACGAGATTACGCTGCATTTAAGAGCTGATGAGGATCAGACTTTTATTAAGTTGACTGCACTATATGCACTTCTACCAGATCATCCAGGATTTTAGCAAGTTTTCAACATTTATGAACCAAAAGAAGTCGAAAATAACCGTCTATGAATATCACTGATTAAAAAAAGAGATTTTGAGGAGAAGCAAGAAGTTGACTATGAATCCGGAGGACAGGGCAGTGTAGATGACTCTTGTTTTATCTCCAGAGAGTAGTCCAACTTTGCTTAGTTGTCAGTTTTTAATATTTATTATGAAAATTTTATATTACGTGTTTAGTTATATTTTTTAAATATATTTTGTAAATAAATTTGTATTTTAAACATTTTAAAGACAGTTTTAAATTTTTTTCTTTTTATGCTATTATTTTTATTTTTTAATGATATATATTTGTCAAAAAAACGAAATTAATTTTTCGCATTTCGTCTCATTGTGTACCATCATCAAATCACTTTTTAGAGTCGACACCCTGTAGACTCAAGAACACCTAAATAGAATATTTATGTAATCGAAATTCTTTCTAGAAAGTAAAACATTAAAACCGATTTAGATTCATAATAACCTTGAAAACTACGCTCCTAGCAATGCAAAGCTCCACAGCATTAATGCCATACATAGTTAATGACAGTTAATTAGCGTAGTTGTGTAGCGTAATCACGCATGATTGTACATTTAATGGTTTCTCTTTGTAGAAATGTCGCAAGAGATCGCGACAAATTAAGTTGTTTTTTCTCGCAGTTAATGTGTAATTAACCAAATGAAACTCCTGCATCTGATTGGTAGATAACGAGTATATGTACACACGTTTGTAGGCTGTAGGATGTATAATGTGTGAAAACTCATTCTAAGGTTGCCAATGAAAATTTGCATTGTATTATTTTGTAGTGACTAACATATTAATCCTTGGTTATATGCCACATTTGACTTCAAAGTCAGTTATAATTGTGATTAATAGAACCAATGACACTTTTTTCAAAATTTATAGTTATTAAATTACAATGTACAGTTTTTAATGATAATTCACTTGTTTTTTAATAATAAACACATATGAATAACAATGGATGCAGATTTTAGACTGGGTACTTTCATTTAACTTATAGCTGATGATACGTGTAAAAAAAAAAACTTCAGCCATTTTAAAATGTAACAAAATATCATACGATACTAAATGTATCAACATATCAATACTAAATGTATCAACATATCAATACTAAATGTATCAACATACTAATACTAAATGTATCAACATACTAATACTAAATGTAACAACATATCAGTACTAAATGTATCAACATACTAATACTAAATGTAACAACATATCAATACTAAATGTATCAACATACTAATACTAAATGTAACAACATATCAATACTAAATGTATCAACATACTAATACTAAATGTAACAACATATCAATACTAAATGTATCAACATACTAATACTAAATGTAACAACATATCAATACTAAATGTATCAACATACTAATACTAAATGTATCAACATATCAATACTAAATGTATCAACATACTAATACTAAATGTAACAACATATCAATACTAAATGTATCAACATACTAATACTAAATGTAACAACATATCAATACTAAATGTATCAACATACTAATACTAAATGTAACAACATATCAATACTAAATGTATCAACATATCAATACTAAATGTATCAACATATCAATACTAAATGTATCAACATACTAATACTTAATGTAACAACATATCAATACTAAATGTATCAACATATCAATACTAAATGTAACAACATATCAATACTAAATGTATCAACATACTAATACTAAATGTAACAACATATCAATACTAAATGTATCAACATACTAATACTAAATGTAACAACATATCAATACTAAATGTATCAACATATCAATACTAAATGTAACAACATATCAATACTAAATGTATCAACATATCAATACTAAATGTATCAACATATCAATACTAAATGTATCAACATACTAATACTAAATGTAACAACATATCAATACTAAATGTATCAACATACTAATACTAAATGTAACAACATATCAATACTAAATGTATCAACATATCAATACTAAATGTATCAACATATCAATACTAAATGTATCAACATACTAATACTAAATGTAACAACATATCAATACTAAATTTATCAACATATCAATACTAAATGTATCAACATACTAATACTAAATGTAACAACATATCAATACTAAATGTATCAACATACTAATACTAAATGTAACAACATATCAATACTAAATGTATCAACATATCATATGATACTAAATGTATCAACATATCACATGATACTAAATGTATCAACATATCATATGATACTTAATGTATCAACATATCACATGATACTAAATGTATCAACATATCAATACTAAATGTATCAACATATCATATGATACTAAATGTATCAACATATCATATGATACTTAATGTATCAACATATCACATGATACTAAATGTATCAACATATCAATACTAAATGTATCAACATATCACATGATACTAAATGTATCAACATATCAATACTAAATGTATCAACATATCAATACTAAATGTATCAACATACTAATACTAAATGTATCAACATATCAATACTAAATGTATCAACATATCACATGATACTAAATGTATCAACATATCATATGATACTTAATGTATCAAAATATCACATGATACTAAATGTATCAACATATCATTTGATACTAAATGTATCAACATATCATATGATACTAAATGTATCAAAATATCACATGATACGAAATGTATCAACATATCATATGATACCTAATGTATCAACATATCATATGATAGTAAATCTATCAACATATCATATGATACTCAATTTTATCAACATATTATATGATAGGCCACAAAATATAACAACATATCACATGATACGAAATGTATCAACATATCATATGATACTAAATGTATCAACATATCATATGATACTAAAAGTATCAACATATCAATACTAAATGTATCAACATATCATATGATACTAAATGTATCAACATATCAAATGATAGTAATTGTATCAATATATCATATGATACTAAATGTATCAACATATCATATGATACTAAATGTATCAACATATCATATGATACGTAATGTATCAACATATCACATGATACTAAATGTTTCAACATATCATATGATACTAAATCTATCAACATATCATATGATACTAAATGTATCAACATATTATATGATAGACTACTAAATATATCAACATATCATATGATACTAAATTATCAACATATAATATGATACTCAATGTATCAACATATCATATGATACTAAATGTATCAACATATCATATGATACTAAATGTATCAACATATCATATGATACTAAATCTATCAACATATCATATGATACTAAATCTATCAACATATCATATGATACTAAATGTATCAACATATCATATGATACTAAAAGTATCAACATATCAATACTAAATGTATCAACATATCATATGATACTAAATGTATCAACATATCTAATGATACTAAATGTATCAACATATCACATGATACTAAATGTATCAACATATCACATGATACGAAATGTATCAACATATCAATACTAAATGTATCAACATATCTTACGATACTAAATGTATCAACATATCAATACTAAATGTATCAACATATCAATACTAAATGTATCAACATATCAATACTAAATGTATAATCATATGATACTAAATGTATCAATTCGTTGTCACGCATATATAGCGATGAATTGATCCAAGCTACTGTAAGCAAAGTACGTGTTCAGAGACTTTAACGATGGTGTAAAAGAGGCGATGAACGACTTTACTGATAATTATAAAAACGAGGCCACGTTATTGACGACTACTTTTCGAATGCACAGCATTTCTACGTCATTCGACAGGAGTTCAAACCTTGCAACCAATGTGTGTACGATAGCCGTTATTCAATACACGCTGATACATTGTCCATTACAACGTAACGGATCAAGATTATGTATTGAGTGAAAGTATCTTACCCATCTGTGCAACTGAATGGACATTCTTGGCTTGTTATACAATGCGATCTGTGTTAAATTGTGGCACGTTTGTTATATAATACAATCTGTGTTAAATACCACTGTAAAGTAACTATTTTGAATGTTCTAATATTGCTTCACACAAATTGCTCCCGTTTAGAAAATATGTGTTATTTCTAATACTCTACAAGTGATGGAGGTTGTGCTACACAACATTTTAAAACAAAACATCATAAACGTTGATTATATTTTGCCTTATACACGAACGTTAAACACATTAATCAAATACAAACAATTAATGTTTCATTTCAAAATTTATTCAGTACGCGTTTTATTACTTTGGATATATTTTTTCACATTTCACCATAATTTGAACGAAATCACTTGAGTCATTTTGAGATAGTAGCACTTTTATGAGATAGCTCTTGGTTTATTGTTTCCTTTAACCCTTATTAGCTACGAATCTAGATTTTAAGGCGAAGACCAGAAATAGAATTTGCTTGCGTATTTAGAAACTGTATTTTAGTATAATTTTAACAAAATCGTATAGGTAGATTTTGAATAAATCTAAATTTTGAATTTAGACATTCATTGTTATTTGGGTTGTGTAGTTAAACAAATTGTGATAATATTCACAAGGAAAATTGAAATTTTGAGTTTTGGTCTTATATTGGCTTACCAAAAATGTTTCGAAAATATAAAAAAAAACCTTCCCGGGATGTAATAATTTTGTTAAATTTGATCATAATCTGTTCACCGTTGAGGTTATACAGGGTGGCTGAAAAGAAACCTTCACCCCCCCCCCCTCGACGTTTTTGTTATTTGAGATATTTGAAAGCAGTTTGCGCCATTCTTTTTTGTAGCCATTTTACTTTTTGGGCCGCCATTTTGTTTAGGATAATCGGATTGATATTTCAATTACAGATTCTTTCTCATCTTTTCATTACGAACAAAATGACGTATCACATGTCTGTCCTATTTGGAATATTTTGCAGGGTTACCCCTCCCCCTTTGGGCCCCTGGACCCAAATATGAAAATTATTTTGTCATGAAAAGTGTTCCCTACCTCCAAAATAGAATGGCGCAAACCACTTTAAAATATCTCATATAACAAAAACGTTGAGGGGGTGCAGGTTTCTTTTCAGCCACCCTGTATATACGCAAACGACAGACAGACAGACATCATTCCAATAAAATAAAACGAATATTTCCGCAAAAATGTAAATCAATTTGTCGACTTTTCAAGTAATTTTCTCTGTACAACGTACGCGTGAAACATTAAAACGTATTTTACCTGCCCAATAAGTAAGGACTGCTGCATTATACGATATGTTGTTTAATAATAAATGCATTTATCATATCACTGGGCCACACCCAATAATTAAACAAGACGATACCAAGAGACCTAGTTTTAGACAGGTTGTAGAAAGTTGTATGGATTAGTTATCTATATAAATATTGCACTTAGTTTATCACACATCTATAACGAAAATTGAAACAGAAGACAACTTCCAAGTTTTCAGTTTATACTAACCCATGCAGCCTTCTACAATCCTGCATCTAAACAATCAGTTGTATATAGTTTTTATTAACAGTATTATCTAATGACATTATTTACATATGAACTTAAGGAAAAAACACAAGCTGAAGTAGTTAATATTTTTTTAAATTTCTACTGATTATAAGATAGAGTTTGCATTACAATTTCTCGTTACTTCCGTGTTATTAAAATGCTTAGTTAAGTAAATTAAGTGTTGTTACACAACTGTAATATGGAGTGATCATAACTCAAAGACTCGACAAAGTCATTTGTTATCGTATGACTTATAACTGATGAACAGCAATAAGTTATAGTTACAATTCGAGAGTAAAATGAGGCTGTGATTTATTGATCTAGAATAATCGAATTTTCTAAAATACATTGATTTATTTCGGTGTATAGAGCAAAAATATTTTTACAATTTTGTTTTCGAAGTTTCTCGTGTTTTATATTTTTAAGTTAAACGTTTCACACAAAAATAGAGTTACATGAATTTCGTGTTTTAAACAAAAATTTAAAATACAATTGAATTAAAAATATATATTTAGTTTTTTAGTCAGAACAAATAGTTTAATATATCTATATTAATATAAGTCAAAACCCATTTACTGATCACGAAATATTTGTATCCAAGAAGTCTAGAGCTATGATTTCTTTAAATGGATTGGGGTTGATCTGTAGAAGCGTAGTAAAAAAGGGTTTTGAAAATATTCTACTACAAGATTGTTTTTCACCTGAAGCATATCTCTGGATCCAAGAAGCCTAGAGCTATGAATTTTTTAACATGGTTTGGGGTAGGTCTGTGGAAGCGTACTAAGAAAGGGTGGTCTACTCTGAGGGTGTTTTGTTTCATATCTTACAGGATAACAAACAAACTGAACACAATTCTCACAAGAAATACGCCTAAGTATCAGACGCGTTTCAACGACAAGGTTGTCCTCTTCAGTGATACACGAGCTACACCAATCAAACTATAACTCACTTTAAAACGCGTCTGATACTTAGGCGTATTTTTTGTGAGAATTGTATTAGGTTTTTTTGTTATCCTGTATAATTTTTCTCATAAGTCAAGCTCAACATATATTATAAGTATCATATCTTGATTATTTATTGGTCGATTTTGATCAAAATTGGTGTGTTGCTGTATTTGGGCATAATTTATTTCCATAGCACCACCATTAGAGTTGTTCTAAAAATCTTCAATCTGAAATATTCGCGTGCGAAGCCGCTAATTTATAAATAAAATCAAAGTTGAAAGTTTTCTACAAGAAGGCATGCCGATTTGAAATCGCGCTACTACTGTATATTTGTTCAATCATATTCAAGGAATAGTATAAACTTAACTTAATTCACGTGTAGTATCTTTGCACACTGATTTAAAAAATCTAAAATGAACTGAGGCTAAAAAAGGTACCTTTAAAAAAACACTTTTAGGAGTTGATAATTGTCCGCTATTTTAAAATTCACCAATCGATTTTTTTTTTGATTAATAAGCTTTTCCACTAATTCATAAACAACAGTTTTCATTTCACATTTGTGTAAAATTTTAAATTTAAATAGGACAACCCCACACCGGTGTGTTATCATATTTAAAGATTTTAAAAAATAAGATTTTATTTTTCAATAAGTGTTGGAAGTTTTATACAGTGTGTCTAAAAAATCATGGTGAAATTTTGAATAAATATAGACCTACAAGTACTTACAAAAGTATACATTTAAAAAATATAAAACATGAACAAAATAAAGATTAAGATTTTTTTCTCTCGTTTATCTGATTCCAAATGGGCCCCGTGAATAGTTTCGCAAACGTCCAAGAAATATTCTAGTCCTTCCTATATTCCACTTGGAGCATTGATACTTTTTGAATTCGTTGTCTCAAATCTTCGATGTTCCGAATGCTTCATTTGTAGGACATTTCGTTCAACTGATCTATCTGTAAAATGAAGTTCTCGTCCTCGATTTGGGAAAAAGCATATAGCTTCATCGTATAAAGGTATTCTTATTTCAGTTCTTTCAACAAATATTCATTTTCGGACTGTCATGCTGATGTTTGAAGGTGTGAAAAGTTTAAATAACCGAAAGACGATCATTATGGTGATGTATTGAAAGTGACGTCATCACTAAAGCTTTAATTTTAGTTCAGAGAATTCTTATCAGATTCGATTTCATTTCAGCAAAGGTTATTTCCTGGCCGCAAAGTATGCAATAACTTAACTTCATAGCCTGTAAAAACGGTTTATTTAAAACATTGTAAACTGTTGTTTTGGAAATCCCGGTTATCAACCACAATTTTCAAATAGATTTTTCAGTCTACTGAAATGTTTTCCTATGTTTTCGACAGTTTCATTTCTGTCTGACGACAAAGTTGTACTATTTTTGTGTAATAAGCTATCAGCTTCTCCAAACCGTTTGTCCCATCTGTGAATGTTATTTTCATATGATACACCAATACTCACGTTACACTGGTGTTATAGAATTTAATTGTGCAAGTCATAAAAACAGTAGACTTTTCTTGTGATTAAATGGCAGAAACTAATTAACAGCTGTTTTATGCACGTATAATATTACCTTAGGGAAGATAACATTTTGACACCGCAATGACTGTACGGACAAATTAAATTATAGATTTATAATATCACATAAAGACGTTGATAACATTTTAAGAGTGTTGCAAAACCTGGCGGTGCGTTTCTGCATTATTTATCAAGGCCACCATAATAATTGATGTTATGAGCTACGCGTACATCAACATGATTAAATAATTAGCTCCAACATGACGCTTGAGCGAAGCGATTGACGAAAGCAATATTCGCAATTAACGACTCAGCGAGAGATCTCGGAATTCAAAGATGAAGGTCTCATCAAAGTGAGGCCAAGGTTCTAACTGATGAATTCATAGCCTCAATTGTCAATGCATCTATTGCTTATATAAATAAAAGAAACTTGTTTTCCAATTTAACTGTTTTATTTTTGGCACATAATCTGTTATACGAGAGTTTTTAGAATCGGTATTAAAACATGAACATAAAACAGTATGTCCTTTAAGAACCTGTAGTTACGTATTAAAACAATACTCCATGCTTAAGTTGTGTGTGTTAATTATTTGGAACGTAAGTCGTTTACAAACAGCTGAGAATTTTATTGAGTGATTACAATTGTGTATCACGCGATCAATTAATGAGAAAAGAACAATAAATTACAAAGGTTTATTCATTGATCAAGCTTATGAATAGTCAGTTTGTTTTGGGCCAAAATAAAGCTTACAAGACTTTCCTAAATAAACTCCTATTATAAAACGTTTTATTCAGAGCTACATTAGAGCAAAGTTTAATTAAAATCGTTTTATTTAATTAAAACATAAAAAAATCGGAATATTTAATTGTCGACCAATTTTTTTGAAATCATAAATACTTTGTTGTTTCTCTAAAAATTGAGCTATTTTAAATTTAATTAAAACTGTTGGAATAATAAGTAATAAATAATGGATGAACAGACAGACCTGCTCTGAGAGAATATATTTTAATTTAATATGTTTTGAGTAAGTAAAAATCTGAAAAGATAGATATTTGAAACGCTTTGGTATTTTTGTCTGTTAGTTTGGCGCTGTCGACCTTGGTACGGTATACTGAACGCCAAAATACCCCCAAAAAGCTAAAAAGTAAACTTATGCTGTAATTGATGATATTTTTGTAATTTGGTAAATTGAAATAAACATTGTTATTTTTACAACATTCTTATTTTTGTCATACAAAAAACTATCCGTATATATGAATGGTTATAAATACCTTGTTTGTCAAACAATCCTTATTTTTTGTGCGACATGTTTCGCCGTTACACAGACGGCATTATCAAGCTACACTTTACAAACACAAGACACTAAATATTAACAACATTTATCAACACTAAAAAAGAAGAAAAAATAAGGATTGTTTGACAAACAAGGTATTTATAGCCATTCATATATAAATATAACAATCCATTAGGCTACAATGAATTCTATATCTGTATATCATTGGATTCAGGCTATACAACTGTATAAAATAAAATATTGTAGGATATTACAAGTAAAAGTTTAACTAAAACAAAATTTTGAATTGTTGCCACTATTTATAAAATATATCGACAAATTGTTTGGTGAAGAAATGTGTCAAATGAGCCTACGGTTGGGCAAAATCGAACCGAATTGGATATACTAGAGTTTTTTTAACACATCTATAAAGTGAAATACAGACATTTTGTTGTCTCCAGTGTCAATGTTTCCACGAGAGAGACGGAGATACATACAGAGAAGTGTTTGTCACACACACGTAGTGTAGAGAAGTAATGTAATGACTCACAAAAAGCAAATCTATCCGTTTTGAGATCCCCTAAGTCATAAAAGTGGATTTTTTGAATGATCTTTGTCATCTGTGCAGTCCAAACATGTGGATTGTGCAGGATAACAAACAGAACACAATTCTCACAAAAAAATACGCCTAACTATCAGACGCGTTTCAACGACTAGGTTTTGTTATAGTTTGATTGGTGTAGCTCGTGTATCACTGAAGAGGACGACCTTGTCGTTGAAACGCGTCTGATACTTAGACGTATTTTTTGTGAGAATTGTGTTCTGTTTGTTTGTTATCCTGTATATTTTTTCTCATAAGTCAAGCTCAACATTTAATATAAACGTGGATTGTGTTTAATTGAATTTGTTAAGTGGTTTTTGTCTCGAACATTCCAGTTTGTCAGTTGTTATAAACGTAATTTCCTGCAATCTACTCAACCGATTTTCTTAATTGTTTTCGGATTAACGACCTAAACCAGTGTGCAATATCGTAAGTAAAAAAAATGAACGGTTCAGGAATAATTAATAAAAACAATAAAATGGCCCTTGATACCGTCATTACAAGCTCGAGTTTAATCAAATGCGACATGTGTTGAGGACTTATGTTGAGGACATGTGTTGAGGACTTATGTTGAGGACATGTGTTGAGGACTTATGTTGAGGACATGTGTTGAGGACTTTTGTTGAGGACATGTGTTGAGGACCTATGTTGAGGACATGTTGATGACATGATGAGGACATGTGTTGAGGACATGTTGATGACATGTTGAGGAAATGTGTTGAGGACATGTGTTGAGGACATGTTGATGACATGTTGAGGACATGTGTTGAGGACTTATGTTGAGGACATGTGTTGAGGACTTATGTTGAGAACATGTGTTGAGGACTTATGTTGAGGACACGTGTTGAAGACTTATGTTGAGGACATGTGTTGAGGACATGTTGATGACATGTTGAGGACATATGTTGAGGACTTATGTTGAGGATACGTGTTGAGGACATGTTGAGGACATATGTTGAGGACATGTTGAAGACTTATGTTGAGGACATGTGTTGAGGATATGTTGAGGACATATGTTGAGGGCGTCTTGATGACATGTTGAGGACATATGTTGAGGACATGTTGAGGACATATGTTGAGGACATGTTGATGACATGTTGAGGACATATGTTGAGGACTTATGTTGAGGACACGTGTTGAGGACATGTTGAGGACATATGTTGAGGACTTATGTTGAGGACATGTGTTGAGGATATGTTGAGGACATATATGTTGAGGGCGTCTTGAGGACATGTTGAGGACATATGTTGAGGACATGTTGAGGACATGTTGAGGACATATGTTGAGGAGATATGTTGAGGACATGTTGAGGACATATGTTGAGGACATGTTGAGGACATATGTTGAGGACATGTTGAGGATTTATGTTGAGGACATATGTTGAGGGCGTCTTGAGGACATGTTGAGGACATAAGTTGAGGACATATGTTGAGGACATGTTGAGGGCAAGGTTATGCTTTCATTTCCTTTCCTTTGTGAAGATTTCAACATCAGGCACTGCCATCAAATTCTATAAACAGATGAAATCTCTTGAAATTATTAACACAAATCCGTCTGCAGAAACGCAAATAAAATGTTTTACGGTTTATAAATACAGAAATTAGAAAAACACAAAAATAAACTTTATCCACCTTCATTAAGAGGGAAGCAAGTTTATATAATATATAAATATTAAATCCAAGTGGTTTATTTTTACTTTAACTAACAACTGACATTTTTGGTGACGATTAGTTTGGGTTTTTATTCGGTTTGAAGTTTGTGTAATGTTTTTAATATTGTGTAGTTTTAGAAGCAATTATATAGGATGTCAAAACATATCTTGGAATGGAAGACTAACAAACTACGTTTAGAGGTCAGATGAAGGTTTCTGTCAAATTGTTCATCAATCATTCCAATACGGATCAAGATGAGGATTCCCATGTTGTCAACCCTCCAAGGACCTTACTCTTCGACCAGGAAGTGTGTAAAGCAAATTTGTCGTCTTGTCCTTTGAGTACAGAGCTTTCTAAAACTTGTTGATCTAAATGTGAGTAATGGAGTGTTACATCGACTTTAAGCAGTTTACATCTTACTTTTAACTTTGGACACATGTATGCGATGGAAAATTGGAAGAAAACATTGTCTAAGTATATATCAGGAAATCATTACAAATGTATATATATATATATATATATATATATATATATATATATATATATATATATATCAATAAGAACAAGAAATAAACTAATGCTGAAAGCTACATTTTTTCGAAACAGAAAATATTTTAAACTTCAAGTCATCAACATTAATGTACGGAAATTGGTCAACTTAGATTGTTTAGAAATTAAAGGATAAATAAACAAATATCTCTTTAATCTACCCCATCTTAGATCTCTATTAGTTCGATCCTTTACTTCTTTCTTATCAACCATGATTATTTGCTTTCCCCGCTCTCTTTTAGTTTCTCACACACACATAATATGACGAAAGTTATTTTGCAAATATATACTTTTCGAAGTGCCCTAAGTTTAAAAGTGGTTTTTGGAATTACATCTGTCTGTCTCTCCGTCTTCCATTTGTCTGTGCAATATAACCAAGTTAATCTAATTTGGAATATGAACATATTATCACCATATTTCGGGGCACTTTTTCATGTTTCCGATTACTTAAAATTACTATTAAAAAAACAAAAAAACACAAAATCCCTATTTTCTCAAAATCGGCTGCAATGTTTTGATATTTTGCATCATTGTGACCCAAATGAAACATTGGTCGCGTCCTCTTCAAAAATCTTTCATTACATAAAAGACGTAATTTCTCAAAATTGGCTCTACCGATTTCATTGAAATTTTAATAAAATACGTAGATTATAACGACACAAACTCAACTACAAAATCGCAAGTAAAAACGTTACGGTTCAGAAATATTTGCACCAAACAAAAATAAACTTAAACGGACATTATTTAAAAGCTCGTTTTTAATAGAATACGATTTACACTTGAGGACCTATTGTTTTATATTCATAGGTATTTTTACTTTTTGATTAATAACTATAGAACTGACATTTTCTGTAATGAATTATTTCGGTCGATTTTAGGGGTGGTTGATTGAGAAAATTTGTGCAATGTTATGTTAGATAACTGTTTTATTTCAATAGTAGACTGATGATACCTAAGGACGAACGAAACTTAGTTAACTTATGTTACTAAATATTGAGTTTCGGCAAGCACCGACTGTTTTTAATTTAACCTCATAAGGAAGTAGCAACAATTCATTACGTTTAAAAAAAAAATACAGTTTGTATTTTCCCACACGAAGTGCAAATATTGAGGTCATGCTGTAAATACTGAGTAATGACAAGTCATAAATTGTATATTTTATTGTTTTGATTACATTAACAAAGAAGACGCAATTTATACGAACTTGACTGATGAGGACAAATGGTGTGACAGAGAGGGAGGCTCAAACGTCTCTTGGAAACATCATTAATTCAGTCGAGCTGAGTAAGCACATTCTGCCAAGGTCACTGTCAATCATGGTTCAGGATTTTGCAAACAAATAACCTCATAATTATTTTGTAATCAAATTTGTATTTCCCAACATATTAAAAACAAAATACAAACATTGGTTGGTCAAATGGTCAAAATATCAAAATAACTTCGATAGTGTATTTAAAAACTCGTCTTACGGACGGACTACAGAATCTCGTTGGAACATTTTTATTGTCTGAACAAGATTATCCTTCATAATCAATCTTTCGGTCAGGATTGCCTAAAACCTTGCCGCCATTTTAAAACCTAATTTTCTATCACCATTAAAATCGTATTGAAAGTTCTTTGATTATGAGTTATAATATCAATACAAAATATATAAAAATTGGGTTAGCTGTTTCTGAAAATAGACAATTCGAACCTTACCTTACATAAGGCTTTTAAATGTTTAGCTATTAGAACATCTATTTCTAAAACATTGTTTAAACAAATTCTAACCAGATGGATTTCAGTAATAAAACAGGTTTTATTTTGCTTAGTAGCATTGTAAAAGAGGTCATTTAAATGTTTCCAAATCGTCGCAATAAGGTATTGGAAAAGTCAGGTGGTGTAATATTTTCTTTTTTACAATTGAACAAAATTTTATGAAAGATTTGATTGAAAAAATGGTAATTTTGTGTGTGTTTTAAAGTAATTTTGTGTGTGTTTTAAAGTAATTTTGTGGCTTATGTAATTTCGAATAAAGAATAAACAATAATAATGATTTAGGGGACCCGGTATGTCATGTCATATCCTTTACATGTTAAATTTGCTAAGTTGCGGAATACTTTTCTCATAGACCACTACAGATAACTGAATGAAATTTTTACCAGTTATTTTAGGCCTCTATTTATGCTCTTTAACACAGGGGTTTTAAAAAAATATTATTTTTTATTGATTTTTTTTGTGTACCCCCTTTTTTATGAATTGTTTTTCTCTGTAATCCCCACATTAATGTGTGCTACTATACCCATAGTATATGTGGTAAAAATTTCATTTTAATATCTGTAATGGTTTCTGAAAAAAGTGTTCCACAAGTTTTAAAAATAAGACTTTCGGAAAATCGCGGTTAAAGTAGGCCTATAAACAACCAACACAATGTTAGTACTCACAAATTCATTTTAACATAATGCATCGCAACACTGTGTAACATAGTACAGGTACTCAGTATAAACATTATGCATCGATTATATGGTTATTTTTTACCTACGAGCCATTTTCGTTGTTCGAAGACACAGTGGACTGTTGCACAAAACAATTTTTATCTCCAATAAAAATAACCCAAATGTATTAAGTTATACATCAAAATGTTCAGAAGAAAAGTATCTACAATAATATGTAAAAAAATTAAAATGTATATTTATATTTTTAACCTACCGATTCCTATAAAATGGACATCAATATACTATAAAAAATAAATAAATATAAATTCGTTAATTATTCATAATTTTCCATTTTTCTTTTTTTAGATTAACAAAAGAAAAGAAAAAACCTATGAATCACATTCATCATACACTCTGTACAATGAAATAATTTCATCACACTCCTCACTTGTTTGTTCGATGTAATAAGCTTTTAATGTCTGAAGGCTTTGAGTAGATTTGGCTGCGAACTCCACACGTGACAAGGGAATAAGGTAAAAGATTTGATTTACAAGACTGTTAGATATTTTGGTATATTAAACATAGTTGACCTCTTGTATACATTCATTTGATCCAACTAACTTTAGCACTTAGGTGTAACTAGGTCTTATATGACACTATCTCTTTTAATCTTACCAAGGCCATATCAGCTGCGTGTCTGGAATTATCTTACAATATTTATTAAATTGCACATTAAGATTGTACTATATTATCTATAGATATATGTAAATGATAGATTCTGGGTCAGATTTGTACTCGATATTACTTTAATACCCTGGTTTAGTTGTCGCTGTAATTCATTGAAATTGGTTGAGACGGTTAATTGAAATATAGTTCAGGTTTTTTAATTTATGATTATTACATTGTTAATTGGTTTTGTAAACCTTTAATAAACTGTACAAGAATTTTCACGTACGCCATGTAAAAAATTTAGTGTCAATCAAGTTGCTATAAGACCAAAACATAAAATTCTGATTTTATCAAAATTGGATGAACACATTTTAATAAAATGTAGGTGTTAAAGGCCTAAACAAAACTCACTCTCGAAAAATTCTTTGCGAACGTAATTAATAAAATCGGCGAAATAAATTAAGTTCGAATATTGCAAAATCAGCGCAAGTGGTTTTTTATAAAAATTTGGTGAAATATGAGGATTTATAACTTAAACCAGTATGACACTACAATTAAAAGGAAAGCATTGTTTGTGAGTATTTTTAGGTTCATTTCAGTATTTCCCAAGTTTTTCTTTACTTGGTCCGAATTTGAAACATTCAAATGTTTACGTCTGGAGTTCCTAGTTAATTTATCTTTTCTAAACAATATATATGTTTTAAAACATATATAACAACCTATATATTTTGGGAGATGGCAACCAGTACATTTTGGTAGGGTCCTTAGGGAGTACATTTGAGCTAAAATTAATAAATTCCTTGGTATCGATTTTTATGATATTTATTTTTTGCTTTTTGCTCAATCGATTTATCGATTTATTACAAATAAAAAAAATTTTATTATACATCCTCACACACCATTTACAAAATTTAATACTAACAAAAATAATATTTTGTACCATTTATTCCATAGGTATATTGTAATATTCTTAAAATTTATTCTTAAAAGTTTATTTATTGTAACATATTCCTTAAAAAAACCCCTGTTTATACGTTTTATATTTAGTTGAAATTTTGATAATTAAACTCGTATTTGGCTTTTTTTACCAAGCCAACACAAGTATACTGTCAAGGGCTGTTTAATAAAATCTAGTATCTTTTCGTTGTTGAGTCTAGAATCTCTAAAATATAAAAATTTGGATGTCGTTAAAAAAATAAAATAAATTGTCAAATATAGTTTTCTTTGTTAACATTTAACATAGTGAGTCTTTTATAAATTGTCAAGTGGTATTTCTGTGTGTGTTGCTCTTACGTAAGTTTGAGTGAGAAAAAAGAAATGAGACAAAAACGATAGGAGGAAAATGTGAATGAAAACGAGACAAGGTAAACAAATAACGGGAAATAGGAGACAAAGGAGAGAGTTAAAGGAAACATAACTAGCAAAAACAGAAGGAAAAACGGATTAAGAGAGACAGAGATGATAAAGTAAGAGAGCAAGAGAGTGTGAGAAAGATAAAAGGCTATGGTCAGCAGGTTGAAAAACCAGAATAGGAGTAGAGCGAAAGAGAAAGAGAGTAAGACATTTAAGAAGGAGAAATAGAGTAAAGAGAATGTTAGGGACATATTAAAATCAAAAGCAATGATGGATACAAGTCCCTTGCGATTCACATGTTCTAATATCAAAGTATGAACGGATATAAGCAGATAGGCTTTGGAGTGGACTTGGGAGAAACGAAATGAGTTTTAATTAAGAATGAAGTTACGAAATAAAAACAGCTGAAATCCCGATTGATGGAGGTACTTCGTTGCGGATTCTTTACGAAGTAAAGGAAATAAGTTAATAAAGTCAACAATAGCACGAAATAACCTATTGTAAGTTCTAGATATAACAAACTGTCGGACAAATCGTTCAAACAAGAAAGAGTGTCCAACCTTTGAAAACTATGGAAACGGTTTGATTTCTTTTGGAAATATAACAACTAAAATTATTTTTCGTTTTGTAAATGTGTGTGCGACAAAGCTAGTGTAATGTGGTAATAATAGCCTAATATAAATATCACTGAGGAAAATGAATTAGATTAGAAGCGCCTTCAAAATCTAGTTCTGGTTATATACACTACACACCTGCCACAATATCATGTTTAATTCCAGGCGCAAGTTAAGTTGCATTTTATAAAATTGCAGGCGCATAACTGAATATAGCTTTGAATGTTTATGACAGGAAATCATTTTAAAACAAACAATATAAAAATTGGGTACTTACGTATTAACGCCACCGCAGTAGAAGTTGCGCTAATGCGCATGCGCCAATAAAGAGCAAACTGGTTTAAGGGAAGCAGAATTCATTTTTTTTCAGCTTTGAGATTCATATACTTTCATTTTATGATTTGTCGCAAAAATTTTAGGCGTAGATTGGCGGCACTTCACTTTTAAAGCTCATGTTTATCCATGATCTAATTTCAAATTATTAACTTCAATAAACTTACGAAAGGTTTGGCCAGGTGTGTATATATATATATATATATATATTATAGCTACCTGGCCAAACCTGTCGTGATATATAATTATATCGCAAAGTAAGCAAATATTGGCGCATGCGCATTAGCAACTTCTGCTGCGGTGGCGTTAATACGTAAGTACCGAAAATTGTTACGGTTAAGGGTTGTTATTCATAGGTACAGCCTCACGAATGGAATTTATGGATAAATATGGTCTCTCTATCCAAAAAATAATCTGAAATGTAAAATTTAATTTGACAAACATATTAAACATTTTCAGGTAAAGCTTGATAAAAGTATGGAATAACAGAAAATAATTCAAATCAAGTACGTGATCTGAGACAGCCGGGGTTCTCTCACAGGGCGTTTCAAAAGTTACATTCTAAAATATATAAATTGTAATTACTCTCCTTGTCCACCAATCCTACCCAATGGAGTATTTTGCGCTAATTATTTCTTATTGTATATTTAAATATGTAAATAACTACTTTAAAGGTTTCAATTTAAGTCGGATTTTGTTATGCAGGTTCGGTTTTTCAAACTTTTGTCAAGAACCCTGACGATTATCCAATCGTACGTTATTCAACGTGTCACAATATTACAGCATTCAAATCTCATCTTATAGTAGTAACTAATAAACGATAAAAAAAACATTGCGCAAACTTTCTCACTCATCTGTTTCCAAAAGCAAATAAAATCCAAGCTATAATCTCCAAAAAATATAATCGTCTTCAAAAATTCATTTTGTCAGTTGCCAGTCAAAAATAAAAATGTTCCATTGACGCAGTTTTTGACAAAAATGTTTTTATAATTAAATAAGTCCAAACATGCGACACTTGTGCAATAAACGCATCCTCAGTAAAAATAGTTTTTATTAAAATCTACATTTAATATGGCCTAAGTACATTTCTGCTCTTTGTACCAATTATTCCGGAATTGCAATATATTTTTACTTGCGATGTTTCGCAAAGGTTTCGGCCATTAAACTTAATATTTACCTAAAATTTGAACGAAATCGATGAGCTGATTTTGAGAAAGTATTGTTTTTCAAACCGATAACTTACTAATAAGAACTTTTGGAGAGATGGCAACCAGTACGTTTTGTTTGCGTGCTTGTAGGCTATACTCGAAACAAAATTGATTCATATCGTTACTCACTATTTAGAGAGAGAAAATCGTAATTTCGTGTTCATTGCTTATAGCAAACTACCCTCAAATTTTGAATTATCGAAAAATAAAATATATAATAGTACTGTGCTACCGTTAAATTTTTTAGATCTAAATTTTGTTTTCACTACACAACTAAATTCTATGCACCTTTCTGAAGGAAATGATAATTTGTAGTTGTGTTTTGCATAATATTACTATTTTTGGTGATTTTTTTCAAATTAGGCAAAACATTTCCCCTTTTTTCGTAAAACATTTTTTTTGAAAATGTAACAAATTAATTTTTTTTAAATATATTCACAAATATTATACAAAACTTTTATATATCTTGAAAAATGGTGGTAAGCTATTGATTTTGGATGATACAGGTTTTTTCTGAAAAATGTTAACTTCATTTTTTGACACCTAACACACTTACTCCAAAAACGTTTCATATAATTTTAAAAAAATTCTTCTTACATAATTAAATTCTACACATCTTTATGAGAAAAATGATATCCTATAAGTTAAGTTTTGTATAAAAATAATATAATTTATTAATTTTTAAACAAACGAAGAAAATTAACATCTGCAGTTCTTGGGTTAAAATAATTTCCCCATTTGTGCTGTATCTCACTGCACGGAGAAACATTATTCCAAAGTTTATTTTTTGGACTTGGTGACCTCCGAGTCTCTACCCCTCTGAGTGTTACAGAGCGAGTGTTACAAGGTCTAACCTTTGTGTTACAGACCGAATAGCTAGACTTCTGCGAAGGGTATGCCAGGTCTACGCAAACATTCTTCTCAAATCCGCGAATTAGTACATAGAGTTAATTTAACAAAAACCTCAATACATACGTATGGAATCTCACGTTCCCTCTCTTACATTCATAGTCAAACTGTGTGTAAACCTTTAACATTACAGGAAAAGGTACACTTTACGCTATTACACTAACACGCAATTTGTTGATAACTAAAACATATTACTTTTGAAAATTAATAGTTTACATTGTTACACAGTTACTCAATTTGTATTTGACTAAAACACTTTACATTGAATTTCGCCTTGTTGTTTAAAGGCGAAAAAACTATCAATTATCATGAAAAAAGAAAGAAAAGAACATTAAATAAAGACCCCGAGCCCTCGAATACTCAAATAGCATCAGGGTTAGGTTAGGTTAGGTTAGGTTATTGTGGCCCAGCCAAGGAGCCCACCAAACCAAAATCATAATAATTATAAATTAGGATGTAATGAAAAGGGATTTTTAAATAATAAAATATGAATTGGCACTTGCGATTTTGATGAGCAGTGCAATATGACGTAGAAGAAGGGGGGAGAGACGAGGAGTGGAGGGCTTGAGCTAGCGAGCCGACCGAGAGTCTTTTCCGAGAGCCGCGAGACGGAAGACCGCTACGGGACGAGGTCAGGTCAGTCCATTTTCGGCCACGTGCTAGTTAAATTCAACGGTATGTTTTTCGGCCACTATTAAGGCTTTATCTTGCCGTTATGTCTTTTTTTATAAATTATAATAATTCTGTAATCTAACTCGGCAGTAAATAAAATATAATATTTAATTTCACTTGCGTTGCGTGCGTTCATTAGCGTCCTAACCCGACTCCTTGGCCCATCCTGACAAGATTCGGCTAAAGTGTACGAGGTCTCCAGCCAGCCGGAGCTTCCAGCTGGTCGAAAGAAGTGGAGACGGTCACATTATGTTATGTTAGGTTAGGTTATGTTAGGTTAGGTTAGGTTAGGTTAGCTCACAAGAGCTATTGAAGAGAAACATGTTGTGCACACAATTGAACATTGATCACGAAAACTTTTCATTGAAATACTCAATTAATATTTTATACTGACTAAAACATTTGTTTTTTTAGAAATAAACAGTTTAGACTCTCACACATACAGTCAAGTTTTACTTGATTTAAACACTTTTCAGTAGAAAAAAAATTTACACTTTTCTACACATACTCAACTTATACTAAACTTAAATATTGTTAATTACTGTGAAAAAAATAACAAATATTTAACAACTGAGATCATTTTAATAATTTTGTTTTTCTATACATAATATACGATCCAAGAAACAGGAAAACTAAACTCCATAAAACTGAAAATATAACCCCCTTCCACACTTGATAATAAGTTATTGACCATCCGTGGTCTATCACATGACGTATTGACTCTAATGGTATTGTGGTTGGAAGACAGAAGCTAAGGAGTCTGGCAAACCAATGCATTCCTTCTAATGGCCACATTACTCCTAAACAAACATAAAATAAAGTGTAAAGAAATTAATACTTCTAATCTAAATGGTATTATAACTTGAATTACAAGTTGATTCATCAACTGTATCTTAGTCTAATTAAATTATGTTTAAACTACAAAAATATAAACTGTTATAAACAAACACAAGGTTTCAGTTGTAATTATCTAATAATCAATAAGACAAAATAGTTTCCAAGAATACACACACAGGAAGAAAGTATTTCACACGCTTTTGCCAATCATTGTATTACTCGTATTATTTACTTATACTTTACAACAAATTATTGATCTCAATTAATTAGTACTGCTTGAATTTATTTGTTGTTAAAATTTAATTATATGCTTAAATCTTTCCAAACAGAAATGAAATGTTGAAAAATTGAAAAGCATTCACATGATTGTTTTATTATCTTATCCACTTGTTTTTAATATTTTTAAATTTTCTTATCACAGATTAAAGCAAAATTTAATTTTCATTCTATGAGGTAGTAAATAGCTTTTGACAGATTTTGTCTGTATTATTTATTTCAATTTTAGGTCAATGTAAAATTTACCACTATAGGATATTAAGAATGATACATCTAAATTTATAAAAAAATAATTGTGAAAATTTTATACTTTGAAAAACTAGATGCTGTAAATTAATACAAATAAATTATGTACATGGTGGTAGCTGCAACCTGAGATTATTTGTGTGAACTGCGATAACAAGAAACTAGTCAAAATTATATGATAATAAAATATTTAATTACCTTAGGTCCGTCTTGTGACTTCGTTGTTGGTTGCTTCTTGCATGTTTCGAGGTCGTAACCCCATCATCAGAAAATTACTTTGTTCACTTTGAAGAACTCGTCATTGATTATATTACAAAACACATTTAACACAAAAACATACACTGACACAAAAATAAAAATAAAAACACATCATATGAGCTTGTCTGACATTGTTGTGTGCTCTGTCATGTCTATCGGAGTACTGCTAGTTGAAGTTATTAATATTGCTGATAACGAAACATGTTAAGCCTTCAAAGTGAACAAAGTAATTTTCTGATGATGGGGTTACGGCCTCGAAACATGTAAGAAGCAACCAACAACGAAGTCACAAGACGGACCTAAGGTAATTAAATATTTTATTCAAATTGTGACTTGGAACCAAAAATATGCTTATCAAATTATATGATAAATTTGTTATTTAGTTACCGACAAAGTGAAACTAAACTAGTCTACTATTTTTTTTTTTTTTACTAATGAGTTATTTTCACAGATATTAGTTAAGTTATGCAGTTTAACATGGATAAACCCTGTTACTTTATAATATCCCTGGAATTTAATAACTATGCAATTTAAATAAAATGTGAACAAAAAAATAGTTCCCGTACGTCACACTCCTCAATAATTCAAAATGTCAGCCGTGTTTTAACTTATTTCATTATGTAATCTACAGCTACTGATAAAACTCAATTTTATAAAATTTTCTTCTAGAAAACAATTTTGTTGCAAATTTTAACTATTTTAAATTTAATAACGTTTGTACCAGATTCTTACCTGTACCATAGGTGCAAAGAAACACCAGGGTGACGAGAGACTGTGTTGCAATGGTCTCCACGTTGCAAACTACTGCTATTAAAATACCTGCAAACAGTAAGTAAACAACATTATACAGGGTGGACCAAAGTACTGTATTCATCATAGGCCTATTCTTTCAGTTTCTATTTGACACAGAATCCGGAGTTAATAAAAATATTCACAATGAGAGACGAAATTATGATTCTTTATTCAAAGTTTTCTGAAAATAATAAAAACTAAATTTATTTAAAATTGTTCAAATCTATCAATGGCGGATTATTCAACAACAGTGGATGTATTGTAATACTAATTTACATTTTGTCTAGGCTTTTTTTAAAGATTTAATAACTCAATTAAATGTTAAAATAACAAATGTTAAAATAATACTCTATCAACCAATAATCATTATTTTACAGTATTCATAAAACAATATATGTAGAACCGAAATTAAAACAAGAGTATTATTAAGAAATTGGTCATCGTTACCATGTATTTTAAACGGAACTTTGGCGAAATATGGAGATTTGTATCTTATATACGAGCAATAATATAAAAACAAAATACACAAGAACAAAAAAGACCTAATCTTGTTTAAAATCCAAATTCAACGTAATAATTTGGTGTTTCTATAAGTAAGTTTTAATTGCTTGCCATATTGGAAAATAGCGGTAAAATTAAAAACAAAATAAATACATCATTTTATTACAAAGGGGAAAATAGGTAAGGTCTCACATATGAAGTTGTTTATAAATCTTATAGTTTCAGAGCTCTGAATGGTAGCTCAGTTAAAAAAGACACCCTGAATATGCCTCATCTATTGAGGTAACTGTAACATAACATGAATGGTAGCTCAGTTAAAAAAGACACCCTGAATATGCCTCATCTATTGAGGTAACTGTAACATAACATGAATGGTAGCTCAATTAAAAAGGCACCCTGAATATGTTTCATCTGTTGAGGTCATTGTAACGTAACATGAATGGTAGCTCAGTTAAAAAAGACACCCCAAATATGCCTCATCTGTTGAGGTCATTGTAACGTAACATGAATGGTAGCTCAGTTAAAAAAGACACCCCAAATATGCCTCATCTGTTGAGGTCATTGTAACGTAACATGAATGGTAGCTCAGTTAAAAAAGACACCCCAAATATGCTTCATCTGTTGAGGTCATTGTAACATAACATGAATGGTAGCTCAGTTAAAAAGGCACCCTGAATATGTTTCATCTATTGAGGTCATTGTAACGTAACATGAATGGTAGCTCAGTTAAAAAGACACCATGAATATGTCTCATTTATTGAGGTCATTGTAACATAACATGAATGGTAGCTCAGTTAAAAAGACACCCTGAATATGTCTCATTTATTGAGGTCATTGTAACAACATGAATAGTAGCTCAGTTAAATAAGACACCCTGAATATGCCTCATCTGTTGAGGTCATTGTAACGTAACATGAATGGTAGCTCAGTTAAAAAAGACACCCTGAATATGTTTCATCTATTGAGGTCATTGTAACATAACATGAATGGTAGCTCAGTTAAAAAGGCACCCTGAATATGTTTCATCTATTGAGGTCATTGTAACGTAACATGAATGGTAGCTCAGTTAAAAAAGACACCCCAAATATGCCTCATCTGTTGAGGTCATTGTAACGTAACATGAATGGTAGCTCAGTTAAAAAAGACACCCCAAATATGCCTCATCTGTTGAGGTCACTGTAAAGTAACACGAATACAGTAAAGTCATAATATACTCAAATGATTGTATTGTTTTAAGACTTATCATATAAACATATTTACCACAACACATTCCACAGATTCCTTGAAGGTAGGTAATGATATAGCTCACTACATATGAGCCTCGGTGGATCTCGTTGTAAAATCCAAAAATTATAATGTACGGAGCTCCAACGTTAAGCACCAACAGCATGAGCACAACGATTATATGTGCGATGAGGAATTCTGACCACAGCAAACCTGAAACAAAATGGTAATTTCATTTAAAAGCACAGCCTGAAAATAAACACAACTTGTTTATAAAACATACAACTGTAAGTATTCTGAAAGATAAAACCTACAAAAATATATTTAAACAAATGTTTGTGAGGAATCTACTTTTAGATTAGATTATTGGGGTATGAAGACTCAACATCCTTGTATACCAACACCCTTATTGTACACCCCCAGGACCTACTAGCAAAGCATGTACCTTGGACCATTTTCAATAGAATTGTCTGCCATATTTCGATATGGCATAGGTTGGCTCTGGACCCAAAAAGGTAATCAACGTATAAGAGTTATTTCATCAGATCAACCTGTTTTTTCAGATAAAATGTAAAAATTCTATTTATCCCAACTCTGAAGCAATTTCATAATTCCAACTGTGTGTTGCTCTACTTATATTAATATTAGTTCACAAACCTGACACCATGCTTCGCTCTATCACTCCTGTCATCTTCTCCACTAAAATTGTAGCCATAGAAAACAAGCAAGCAAATAGGAAAGGAAACCTGCAAAAGTAAGAGTAGGTATTTAAATTGTGATTGAATGGCACTGGAAGGCACAAATTGTACATATTCATAATTTAAAAAAGATGTGGATAATAATTAATCTTAGAGCGTATTTATATAACATTTTTTTAAATCGTAACTGCTCACAATTGTTTTGCACTTTGAGATGATGATGTTTGTATAAACTGGAATGAAATTTATACTAGTATTTGATATATTTTTTTAACATTGTTATTACAAGTATTATAAATTATTTCCTAAATGCCATTAGGATTTTGATGTTGTTGTTGTTGTTGTAATATTGAGGTAAATTATACTGCAACCTTGAGAGACCTCTTGTCGCTCCTACTTGTAATCAATTGATAATTCCCGTCTGTATAATCCCCTCCACTTGTTTAGGAAGTGTGTGCAGCATATGAAGAAGCTCAGTAGGAGAATTACATCAATCTCGTCGCATTTCAAACTTCTAGTTCTTTTGGACATCACTGTGCCACATTATATTAATTGATAGTGTAGGGGTCTCTTCTCCCTTTTAACAGGATTTGCAGATCTCATCATTACCCCCTCCTATCCTATACTAAAAGTGTTCCTTGAATCTACAGTTTCCTGTTTTTAACATATTTTCACACAACCTATAGTATGCTCTAAACCAGATCTTCAGCTCCTATTATAATTTCCCAGATGTTCTTTAACTTGTCTTAACCCAGGTATTCTTTAACCTGATTGTTCCCTCACCCTTTTCTTCTTTCCTTAGTACTTCCTTGCAACAACCATTTCCAAGGCCACAAAATAGTTCTGGTCCTATGAAGTGATGCTGGCCCCCATTCTTGTAAGTTTGTCATTCATATACATCTACTCTAATGTACCCTGATACCCAGAGGAGAATGATTTCCTAGGAAATCCCTTTGATGGCTGCTTAGCTGTCTGAAATGAGAACATTGTCCTGATTGCTATATTTTAAATCTTGTTTAAACTGTACACATCTCTTGTTTATATGAATTTCGTTTTGAACAATGCTCGAGTACTTGCTCATGGCTTCAGAATACTTGTTTCTTGGTTCAAAGACTCTACCTCCAGTTACCTTTCTTATTTTAAACCCTTTTAATGGTGCTCCCCTTTTGGGAGTAATCAAATACACCACTTTGTTCTTACTTCAGTACTGATTATACCTCCAAAGGTAAACTTTATATAGTTGAGGAAATGTTTTTAACTGGTATCATCAAGTCTTACCCGATCGAATGAGCCCTTTAACAGCCTAGCCGCAGTAGGATAAGTCCTAATTACTCTTATTTACATAGACATGCCAACCAGTCTTTCAACTTTCTTCAGTGTTTACTTTGGACTATTTCCTTCAGTTTTTGTATGTCAAATTATCTCTCCATGTGTGATAATAGGTCTCACTATTATTGTATACATTCATTTTCTGATATAAGGGTTACATTTCCATGTTATCTCCTAAATGCTCCTACATGTTGTGAGGGCTGAGAGAGTCACATTTTTTTTACGTAATTAACATTTTTGTTTGGTTTTAACTGCTTACTTAGGCTTTAAATGTACTGTATCTCCATGTTTTTGTCTTAATTTTCTCTGTGACATAATTCATTTCTCTTGATATTCAATTCCAATATAATGTCTACTCTCCTCAGATTGTTTATTTCCTTTATTTTACTTCAAACTATTCTATTCCTATGCATTAAAAAATATTTATCGATTTTCTTTCTAGAAATGAATTTAATCAAATTTACATACATAAAATAATCATTGATAAAAACCAATAATTCTTAAAATCATGAACATTAAATACTAACTTAAAAATGAATAGTTTTCAATACATAACTAAAAGAAGTAAACATAAACCACAACAAAAAATACAAATATATAAAAAAAACTGAGGTACATCGATTATTATTTTTTGTTTTATTGTATTTACTTAGTCTGTAAAGTTGTATGTTATGTAAAAAATTCCTATTTTCAACATGGCTATGTCGTTGGTGTAAGCATAAACGATATTGTCAGGCACAAAATCATCATAATCATGGAATTCTAGTCGGATTATAAAAGGTCCAGCTTACTACACTGCAGTAATATTATTATGAAATGCAGTAGTGTATGTCTGGGAAGACATGTGCAGTACACTAAATAATACTTACACACAAATAGGTCCTGGGAAGATATATGTATTAACTTGAACATTACAAACAAACAAATAAGTCCTGGGAAGATATATGTATTAAATTGAACATTACCTACAAACAAATAAGTCCTGGGAAGATATATGTATTAAATTGAACATTACCTACAAACAAATAAGTACTGGCAAGATATATGTATTAAATTGAACATTACCTACAAACAAATAAGTCCTGGGAAGATATATGTATTAAATTGAACATTACCTACAAACAAATAAGTCCTGGGAAGATATATGTATTAACTTGAACATTACCTACAAACAAATAAGTCCTGGGAAGATATATGTATTGAATTGAACATTACCTACAAACAAAAGAGTCCTGAGAAGATATACGTATTAAATTGAACATTACCTACAAACAAATAAGTCCTGGGAAGACATACGTATTAAATTGATCATTACCTACAAACAAATAAGTCCTGGGAAGATATATGTATTAAATTGAACATTACATACAAACAAATAAGTCCTGGGAAGATATACGTATTAAATTGAACATTACATACAAACAAAAGAGTCCTGGGAAGATATACGTATTAAATTGAACATTACATACAAACAAAAGAGTCCTGGGAAGATATATGTATTAAATTGAACATTACATACAAACAAATAAGTATTGGGAAGATATATGTATTAAATTGATCATTACCTACAAACAAATAAGTCTTGGGAAGATATATGTATTAACTTGAACATTACCTACAAACAAATAAGTCCTGGGAAGATATATGTATTGAATTGAACATTACCTACAAACAAAAGAGTCCTGGGAAGATATACGTAATAAATTGAACATTACCTACAAACAAATAAGTCCTGGGAAGATATACGTATTAAATTGAACATTACCTACAAACAAATAAGTCCTGGGAAGATATATGTATTAAATTGAACATTACATACAAACAAATAAGTCCTGGGAAGATATACGTATTAAATTGAACATTACATACAAACAAATAAGTCCTGGGAAGATATATGTATTAACTTGAACATTACCTACAAACAAATAAGTCCTGGGAAGATATACGTATTAAATTGAACATTACCTACAAACAAATAAGTCCTGGGAAGATATATGTATTAACTTGAACATTACCTACAAACAAAAGAGTCCTGGGAAGATATACGTATTAAATTGAACATTACCTACAAACAAATAAGTCCTGGGAGGATATACGTATTAAATTGATCATTACCTACAAACAAATAAGTCCTGGGAAGATATACGTATTAAATTGAACATTACCTACAAACAAATAAGTCCTGGGAAGATATATGTATTAAATTGAACATTACCTACAAACAAATAAGTCCTGGGAAGATATATGTATTAACTTGAACATTACCTACAAACAAATAAGTCCTGGGAAGATATATGTATTGAATTGAACATTACCTACAAACAAAAGAGTCCTGGGAAGATATACGTATTAAATTGAACATTACCTACAAACAAATAAGTCCTGGGAAGACATACGTATTAAATTGATCATTACCTACAAACAAATAAGTCCTGGGAAGATATATGTATTAAATTGAACATTACATACAAACAAATAAGTCCTGGGAAGATATACGTATTAAATTGAACATTACATACAAACAAAAGAGTCCTGGGAAGATATACGTATTAAATTGAACATTACATACAAACAAAAGAGTCCTGGGAAGATATATGTATTAAATTGAACATTACATACAAACAAATAAGTATTGGGAAGATATATGTATTAAATTGATCATCACCTACAAACAAATAAGTCTTGGGAAGATATATGTATTAACTTGAACATTACCTATAAACAAAAGAGTCCTGGGAAGATATACGTATTAAATTGAACATTACCTACAAACAAATAAGTCCTGGGAGGATATACGTATTAAATTGATCATTACCTACAAACAAATAAGTCCTGGGAAGATATACGTATTAAATTGAACATTACCTACAAACAAATAAGTCCTGTGAAGATATATGTATTAAATTGATCATTACCTACAAACAAATAAGTCCTGGGAAGATATATGTATTAAATTGAACATTACATACAAACAAATAAGTTAGGGGAAGATATATGTATTAAATTGAACATTAACTACAAACAAATAAGTCCTGGGAAGATACATACAGTAAACTGAACATTACCTACAGACAAATAAGTCCTTTGAAGATATATACAGTAAACTGAACATTACTTACAGACAGATAAGTCCTTTGAAGATATATACAGTAAACTGATCATTACTTACAGACAGATAAGTCCTTTGAAGATATATACAGTGAACTGAACATTACTTACAGACAAATAAGTCCTGGGAAGATACATACAGTAAAATGAACATTACTTACAGACAGATAAGTCCTTTGAATATAATTATATATACAGTAAACTGAACATTACTTACAGACAGATAAGTCCTGGGAAGATATATACAGTAAATTGAACATTACTTACAGGCAGATAAATCCAGGGAAGATATATACAGTAAATTGAACATTACTTACAGACAGATAAGTCCTTTGAAGATATATACAGTAATCTGAACATTACTTACAGATAGATTAGTCATTTGAAGATATATACAGTGAACTGAACATTACTTAGAGGCAGATAACTGCTAGGAAGATATATACAGTAAACTGAACATTACTTACAGACAGATAAGTGCTGGGAAGATATATACAGTAAACTGAACATTACTTACAGGCTGAGAAGTGCTGGGAAGATATATACAGTAAACTGAACATTACTTACAGACAGAGAAGTCCTGGGAAGATACATACAGTAAACTGAACATTACTTACAGACAGATAAGTCCTTTGAAGATATATACAGTAAACTGAACATTACTTACAGACAGATAAGTCCTGGGAAGATATATACAGTAAATTGAACATTACTTACAGACAGATAAGTCCTTTGAAGATATATACAGTGAACTGAACATTACTTACAGGCAGATAAGTGCTAGGAAGATATATACAGTAAATTGAACATTACTTACAGACAGATAAGTCCTGGGAAGATATATACAGTAAACTGAACATTACTTACAGGCAGATAAGTGCTAGGAAGATATATACAGTAAACTGAACAATACTTACAGACAGATAAGTCCAGGGAAGATATATATACAGTAAATTGAACATTACTTACAGAGCAGATAAGTCCAGGGAAGATATATACAGTAAATTGAACATGACTTACAGACAGATAAGTGCTGGGAAGATATATACAGTAAATTGAACATTACTTACAGGCAGATAAGTCCTGAGAAGATATATACAGTAAATTGAACATTACTTACAGACAGATAAGTGCTGGGAAGATATATACAGTAAACTGAACATTACTTACAGACAGATAAGTGCTGGGAAGATATATACAGTAAACTGAACATTACTTACAGACAGATAAGTGCTGGGAAGATATATACAGTAAACTGAACATTACTTACAGACAGATAAGTGCTGGGAAGATATATACAGTAAACTGAACATTACTTACAGACAGATAAGTGCTGGGAAGATATATACAGTAAACTGAACATTACTTACAGACAGATAAGTGCTGGGAAGATATATACAGTAAACTGAACATTACTTACAGACAGATAAGTGCTGGGAAGATATATACAGTAAACTGAACATTACTTACAGGCAGATAAGTACTGGGAAGATATATACAGTAAACTGAACTTTACTTACAGACAGATAAGTCCAGGGAAGATATATACAGTAAATTGAACATTACTTACAGACAGATAAGTCCTGAGAAGATATATACAGTGAACTGAACATTACTTACAGACAGATAAGTCCAGGGAAGATATATACAGTAAACTGAACATTACTTACAGACAGATAAGTCCTGGGAAGACGTATGTAGTAAACTGAATATCATTGTGTCCAAAAACTGGATCGTTAAACTGAAAATAAAAATATTTAAATATTATTTGTTTTATATGAATATAAAATATAAAACAATTTAATATAAAATATTTTTTATCGAAATTAAATCATTTGATGTACTGTACTTCATTTTTCTAGTACATCTTGTTTAATATTTATGTATATTGTATTTATATATTGTAAATCAATTTAGACTGACAATCTTATTGTAGAGTGTTTGTATCTGATTTCCTTAGTTTCAGCATGTCATTACTGCTTGATCCCACCTTCATAAATGATATAGATGTGTATACTCAAATTGTATTTATACTTCTGAGAATGGGATCTACCAGAGTCATATCAGGTAGTTCAATACATATTGTTATATATGTAAAATAATCAATTACTTTAAGCATTGGTAATTAAAGCTAAGTTATAGTAAACAGTATGACTAAACCCAAAATTTTATTAGGGTTACCACAACTACAATAGTGTTGTTCGTGTGTTGATTAAACCAGAAATTTCGTCTATGAATACAAAAACCTATAGGACGAATGCTATTAAACCTTCTATCATTCACACTAAAATGTTGTAATTACCATAAACATATTCAGTGGTTTTACAGTTTACATCTGGCTCTGATAAATTTTAAATTTTCTCCTATTATGTATAGTTGGGAAATTCTGCAATCAAGAATTATCAGAGATATCGATTCAACAAAGTTTAGCTCAACATAGACAGAACTGGTTACTTAAACTAAAGTTTTACCTTTATTGGTGGTCGTAAACTCCTTATAGACCATCCACAGTCCATGAAGTGTTCACTCATTACGTCATAGAAACCATCTCTTATATGTTTCCTAATTTGGGAACCAATAATTGAATCTGAAATGACCAAGAAGAACAAAACATATGAAGAAGACTGATTGGTAAAATAAAAATTTTACGAAAATATAAAATAAAAATAATAGTTTGCAAGCCTTTAATAAATCTGAACGCATCCAGAAAACAGTAATTTAAGATTACAACTCTCAGACAGTCGATTCTGACAAAGTCAAGGCATAAAATATCATTCCTCAAGAAATCTGTCACACACAATGTAAAATTGTCAGTTTAAATTTAAACTGTAAACTATTGCAGAAAATCATCAATAATGCAATAGTAAACCTTTGATTCGTCAAATAAAAATAACTCACATGACAGTTTTAACCAATAGGATTTAAGAAATAATACAATTTTAAACTAAGAGAAGAGAAAAGAAAATCTCGTTAACAAAGGAACTCAATTATTCAAGGTCTTACAACCTAACCATTAACATTAAGATAATAATAATTACAAAATCAGTCTGAATTAAATTAAATTGAATAACAAATACTTCTGGTGTATGGGCTGTAGCTCCATCTTGCTGGAACCAGAAACACATACTAAGATAGTACCTATGTAATTCTGGTTCAAGCAAGTTAGCATGATCACATATTGAGCAGAATTCATGGTTACAGTATCGCCATGGTTATTTTCAAAATGTGGCCAATAATTTCAATCCAAGTAACACCGTACCATGCTGTAACTTTAAGGCTGTGAAGAGGTTATTCACACAACAAACGTGGAAGCCCAGTATCAGTAATTGTGCTTATTAACACTTCCGCTCCGATGTTAGGTTAGGTTAGGTTAGGTTAGGTTAGGTTAGGTTAGGTTAGGTTAGGTTTTCTAAGATGTCAGAAGTTCTCCAAGAGATTACCTGCAGAATGCCAACGAGCATAACACTTAGGACTAGGCAATAATTTCTCTTGTACCCTCTCCACATTTTCTCACTATTCGTGGAGGGCTTACCCATACTTTGGGCCGATGCAGTCGCTCTAAAATTTTTCATCCAATTGAGTTTTTTTGGGTGTTTTTAGACGAAAAACCATTTCGGTCATTATAGTTTTTCCCGTTGAGTATAGTTTGCCGCGTCAGGACATGATCTTCGCTGCCTAAATTGAAATGACGCATAAACTCATTGTTCCGTGAGAGTCGCAAAAAAAAAAACAAAAACAGTTTCATTGCAAATGCACAATCCTCACTGCTTAAATGCTTTATTGTACTAACAGTGTATGAACTGTTGTACACAAAGCTACATTAATTGGCATCCTGTCTAACAAGAAACGCCTAGGCACATAATTTAAATCAGCTTTTCTGTCGCTCAATGTATCAAAAATTTTTAAAAAAATGAACAATATTCGGTCATGGGTCTCTTATAAAAGATTCTATTTCTCAAAATCGGTTGTACCAATTTCGTTAAAATTTTAGTTAGTGAAATATAAAAAATCTGTGTACAAAGTGACAAAAAAATTACTGTTAAGGAATAGTTGAAGGAAGGGAGAGGAATGAACCTCCAACATTAAAAGTTAAATTTTAATACAATTTACACTGAGGACATATTAAATGTTGAGCTTGACTTATGAGAAAAATTATACAGTATAACAAACATACAGAACACAATTCTCACACAAAAAATACGCCTAAGTATCAGACGCGTTTCAACGACAAGGTCGTCCTCTTCGGTGGCACACGAGCTACACCAATCAGTTATAGTTTGATTGGTGTAGCTCGTGTATCACTGAAGAGGAAAACCTTGTCGTTGAAACGCGTCTGATACTTAGGCGTATAATTTGTGAGAATTGTGTTCTGTGTGTTTGTTATACTGAGGACATTTTTTAAGCACAAGGGAAGAAAGTTTAGGTTATATTTAGATAGGCAGTTCATGTTTAACTTACATTTAACTAACAATGTACTAAAATGTTTTGATACCGATTTGTTTTGTTTCATTTTTATTTGGTTTTTGAGATGGTTAAGTGGGAAAGTTTATGTAATATTTGTGCACTGTTTATTTATCCGTTTAAGGATGCAAAATAATCTGAGATTTATCTTAATAATAAGTTAAAATCAGCTGTAATTAAAGTTGAGTAAACAACCGAACTAATATTTTTGGTGACAAATATTTTTAGATATTTGGCTTTGAAGGTGATAAGTTTGTGCAATGTTTTTCCACCGTTAGTTCCAAAGTTCTGAAACAAAAACGCAAAATGTATAGTGTGCCCAAAATCCCCCAGAAAACTAGAACAGAAACAACAACATATTCTTAATAGCCACTCGAAATGATTAAGTACTTACTTGACATATCCATTGATACATTAAATGTACTGGAGGTAATCAAATCATCTTCTAATGTTAGTCCACTTAGTGATAACTCTGATAATGATGATGTCAGATCCACGGGGAAAGTTAACATAGCCCAGATATCATTTTGTATCAAAGCATCGAGACCTGCCTTTTCAGTGCTGAACTCTGTCTGTAAGCATTTCAAACTAAAAATATTAATGTTGAAACAAATACATAACTTACATGTGTATATGAAGTACGACTACAGTAGTTGTAGCCTATTACAATCCAGGATAAATAACTTCAAACTCCTAAGAACTTACTTCTAAACTTATGCATGGAACAGAAAATTTTTAACAAAACTCAAATTCACAAAAATCAGATAATGATTGCTTTCAAATTTCTCAGCTTATTTCTGATCTTGGACCATAACTACTAAACTGATACTTTATTGTTTACCCTGGGATGTTATTTAGGGTGAGCTTGAACTTTGGGGGTTTATTTATTTAAAATAATGAATTAGTGGTGTTTTAATGGGGGTTGACTTATGATCGAATCGTCAATATAACTAATTAATGTAAAGTTGAATGCCAAGTCTCTTCTGTGCTTTTTAGGGGGAGAGGGATCTTTCACTATTGACAACAAATTCACATAGGACGATCCTTTTGTTCAATATGACAGTTTGATGGATTCCTTGAGTGTGAAGACTTTAAAACCCACATTTATAGCTACGTTTCTAATGTACCATGGAGAATGAGTTGTCTGAGGGTGATGTTTTGGAAATAGTGCAACCGTTTCATTCCACCTGCTGTTGGAACTGATCTGAGTATAAACTGGGGCAGCAAATATAACGAATAAACTAATGTACGTACTTGTCTTCATAGGTTTGTGTGATTTATGACTGAGTAGAGTCTATAGCAAAGTTATCTTTGGTTTGTTTATTATAAAGTTGGTAACAAGTAATTTCTTGTTCTGTCAAGTAGCTCCAAGATTTCTTGTTATGACACTAAGACATGATTTTTATGTTGTGAGGAATCTATTTAGGTGAAATTGTGGCATTGATTTTGGGAGTACAGTATACCTTCACTTTTGTCTGTAGTAACAGCAACTCTCCAGGTACTCCAAGGTTCTAGAATATCCAACTGGGATTGGATAATATTAACCCTAAACCCGACACTGGGTAACATGTAATACCCCATAACATAGTATTATAGCTTAGAGTGGCAGAAACACATGAGATATTATTAGTGTACCAAAGGAACAATACAAGGACTGATCATTGAGAAACTTCAGCCTCTATTGGATGACACGTGGATGACATATGTTGTACATTTATTATAATTCATTATTAAAAATCAAAATTTCTTTCTACTATATTTTTGTATGTGTTAATTTTAAATACATGTACATTTAAGCAGTTATTCGGTATAAGATTTAGCCAATTAACTCCTTCAAATCGTTACTTCTACTTTAATCAGAGCATATCAGTAATGCGGGTTGCGTACAACAAATAACAGGCGATTAAACAGATATATTAAAGTTATTTTATACCTTGCTCAGTTTACTAAATATTGCATATCCGTTTAAAGTATACAGTAAATATCAAAATAGCACAACATACAGTGAGAATTAAAAATCCTGTCCGAAAGTTGTTCACAAGTTATAGATATCCAGTAATTCTTTAATGTTATACTTTAAGTGTCAAATCTCCTCTCCAATAGATAATAAAGTTCATATTCAATTCTAAAAGGACTATCCAAAAGTACATATTAGAGTTACAGAATATGTGCAAATGCAAGTCCAAAATCAGATTAAAGTTTAAACATTGCACAGCCTTATAAACTACCTATACTTTATATTGTGATAGTCTTCTTTTTTGTTTGGTACATGTTTCGCTACTACAATCGTCATCATCAGGCCAGCTTTACATGTTATCACTAACATATACTATTAAAACACAAACTACTCGCGAAAACCACAATTGTCAAGTTAATATAAATATTTAAAGTGTATTTGTCTCAATATTTTGTCTACCGGATAAAGTATACTAGTTAACTGCTGTTTCAAATATGTCAGCCTTTATCTGTACTTTGTAGTCAAAGAAGGATTTATCGATGTGATACGGATTGGTTTTGGTTTTCAAAAAGTTGAAAGTGCAGTTCAAGGTGAAATTTAATATCTTGTTTTTTTCACTCTTAGTGTTTGTAAATTTCATATATTTCCATGATGTTTATTTTGTGTCCTTTCTTTATTTAATGATAAAATGGTCATGTTGTCTTCTTTATAATGCTGTAGTTGTGTGTGTTGTATATTAAATGTTCAGCATATGAGGAGATGTGTTTATATATTTTTATGGCCTTAGACAAAAACAATTACAAAGCCCTTATCAATTTCAAATATTACACAAACAATACATCAAATAAATCAACAAAAACTGTTAAAAAATCAGTCAATACAATACTTGTAAATGATACACCAAATTTAGGGCAGTAAATCAAATAAAACTTACAACTTGGTATGATTTCTGGCGTAGATTTTCCACAAGGCGACACCCTAAAGATGAATTGCAGCCGACTGTATACTGATTATCACATGACATACTGCCTCCTGCATGAACAGTTCCAACTTTAAGATCAAAGGGATTTTTTCCAATAGTTTCATATAACAAAACGGACCACATCATCGGTGCAAGGATTCCTAGATACAAGATTAATCTGAAACATAAAGAAAACATTCTACAACTGTTTCGCTCCATCCCTTAAAATATACATAAGATTGAATAAAATAAAATTTCTATTTAGAATCTTTAAAAAACTAAAAAATCCATCTTTTAACAAATAATAGAATTTTTTCCTGCACTCTAAAATAGTGGTTTGGAGGCAAATACAAAATATTAATCCCTTAACTATCGGCAGATAACAAATAGCTTTAGTAACATACAGGGTAGCTAATATATCCTTTCTCTTGTACTACATTTTATGTTTCAAATTTATGGTTGTCATCTTGGATTTGAGCCAAATTTTTTAAATTAACCAGGTTGTTTGAAAATAATAAAATATTGTTTTTTAACTTGTTTCTGATTAGTCAATCCCCCATCTCTGCACCTATGTTTTCGGATTTCGTTATATTGACCTATTTTAAACTCGTTTAACTTGTTTTTGATTATTCACTCCCCTTTCTCTCCACCCATGTTTTCGGTTTTCTTTCTATTGGCCTATTAAAAACTCGTTTACATGTTTCTGATTAGTCACTCCCTTTTCTCTCCACCCATGTTTCCAGTTTCCTTTCTATTGGCCTATTTAAAACTCGTTTAACTTGTTTTTGATTATTCACTCCCCTTTCTCTCCACCTATGTTTTCGGTTTTATTTCTATTGGCCTATCTAAAACTTGTTTAACTTGTTTCTGATTATTCACTCCCCTTTCTCTCTACCCATGTTTTCAATTTTCTTTCTATTGGCCTATCTAAAAGTCGTTTAACTTGTTTCTGATTAGTCACTTCCCCTCTCTCCACCCATGTTTTCAGAATTCTTTCTATTGGCATAACTAAAATTTGTTTAACTTGTTTACGATTAGTCACTCCCAATCTCTACACCCTATGTTTTCGGTTTTCTTTCTATTGGATTATCTTAAACTCGTTTAAATTGTTTATGATTAGTCACTACCCCTCTGTCCACCCATGTTTTCGGTATTCTCTCTATTGGCCTATCTAAAACTCGACGGTAAATTCAGAGGCATAATTGGTTTTATTTATATCTGTCTTTTAACACAATTATTTGAAATATTTGTTACAATATTTATAATAAAAAACATTGTTATAAAATAATGTTTCAGTAATGTTTGTTTCGGGCCATACTGTCGTTTATAATTAAACAATTTTCAATTTAGATTATGAATTGATTTTAATGAATCTCAGTTTATTTCCCATACTAGTTTAGCCTGTGTGTAATTTTAGTCACAATTAAAGTTTGAAAATAGTTTCCAGTCCAGTATTTCATGTTTTATTAATATAATATGTAATTAATAAAATTGCAAATTTCTGCTTTCCTTCCTGCTATTATTTTCCACATATGTAACCGCTTGACTTTGCATAGATATATGGTCATATAAATGAGAGCTGTACTCCAACCAGTAATATGATGAAGTTAGGGGAGGCAGATATGTCGATAAAATTACAAGACTATAATCTTGTACAATTTACTTACTGATAATTTCTCTTGAACCAGGTAACATTCTTTAGTATTTGAGCTGTTAATCGATTTTTTGAAAAAGATGAGATCTTCACAAGTGGAGAGCAAATTATTTGAGATTTTCTTCTGCCCTAAAACAAAATTATGACTTGCTTTTTTAAATTTGAATTTAGAGAAGAAAAAAAAGTATATTTTTTCAAAGTACACTCACACACACAAAACAATACCATAAGTAAGCAAAACAATTCCATAAAAGTAAAGATAATTCAAGAACATCGCCCTTAAAGGTTGAAAATAGCACAAAAAAACTAGTTTAGGTAAAGCTTTAAATAAATTTAAATATTTAAGTATCTGTCCAAATATTTTTGTACATAATTTTACAAAACGTTATCTAACTTTAAAATATGACAAGGAATATAATCTTAGTTAGTATTTAGTTTCCAAATGAAAGTTATATGTTATTAATCTACAAGGTAGATGCTAACGTCACTTACTTTGATTGGTTCCGGCTTTGATTCTGACACAGATTTAGAACTCCGAGTACTAAGGTGAAGGAAGGTTTCTTCTAAGGAATTTAATCTATAATTTTCCATGATATGAAGCGGTGAGTCCTCTTCGAGTAGAACTCCATCCAACATGAAACCAACCTGAGAATAAACATTATAAGGTGATACTTAAACATTATACATTATACTCCCATGGAAGTATAACTGATAGAAGGAGACATATGACCATCAGCTCTGATGTATAAATACACATGTGTTGTTTATCGTTTCTACCTTATTTGTTTAAAACTATTATTATTAATTTTTTAAGTCTATCTATATCTGAGTGTATGTATGGGGGAGTACCAACCAATTAATATTAAATATATTTGTCTGTGTGTGTATGTGTGTGTGTGTATATACGATTACCCTTACAAATACAATTTATTTTAGATATCCGTTTTTTAAAAATTTATATTCAATTTACTTAATTTCAGTTGGAATCTCTGTACAGTTTGATAATGTGCCAGATGGGTGAACACGTTGACACAGTTCCCTCCATTATTCTTACATTCATGAGACTTTTAAAACAAGGTGTCACAAGTGGTTTTTATTTAAAAAATTTTAGTTGGCACCTCTACCCTTCTTGAAAGTGGGGGGTGGGGGATTGGTTGAAACTCTAACAAAAAAAGTAAGGTAACTGACCAATGAATATATATATGCGTGTGTGTGTGTGTGTGTGTGTGTGTGTGTGTGTGTGTGTGTGTGTGTGTGTACATATGTGTGGAAGTGTGTATATTCAACAGCTATATTACGAAAAGCGACAAAATAAAATTATAAATTTGTTTCATCTTAGAAAACTAAAACTAAACATAGATTGCCTCACCTGCTCTATGAAAATGTGTACGCTACAGAGATACTTTTAGTTTGTGTATCCTAATAAACAGATTTTATAATTGGTTTTGTTTTTAATACAATTTTGTTTTTGTTTATCAACTAATGATACTCTCAAAACGCGATTCCTTTAGAGTCTAAAGTCTAGAGTCAAGAAGGAATCTAATTTTTCCTTTCAAGTTAAGTTACTTATATAATCGTATTATATATTTTTATTTTAGTAGTAAACCTGTGTTTATTTTGTGATTGTTGTTAGGAAAATTTTGTTACCGCACTTTGTTTATTTTAATGTTGTAGGCTATGCACTGTTTTGTTAAAGAAAATAAATAAATTCTAATTGTATTAGTTGGGTTGATATACTTACAGTGTCAGCAAATCTGGCCTCTTCTATGTAATGTGTAGTTAGTAGGATTGTCTTTCGTTGTGTCACTACCAGTTGTTTTAAATGCTCCCAGATACTGTTGACATAAAAAAGAGGTTAAATTATCCTTCGAAAATTATTATTTCTTTTTTGGTTTCATACACATGTAGTATAGGGATTGGTATTGATGATTGGTAATCGATGTAGAATTTTTAATGAGAATGTCCATTTTGAGGTTCTCATTTCTTTTAAAAAAATAGCATATTGGTCTTCTTCTCTCCACAAATTCCAATTGAGGAGTTATTGATTACAAATTAACTGTATCATCATCGCGAATGTTCAAATATCTCAACTTAACACAGATGATTTTGATTAAATTTTGAGTAAATTTAACGATTTTTAAACAATTTGCTTAACCGCAAGTAAAAGAAACTATAATAATTTGAAAATTACCAAAATGAACCCCGCCCCCCCCCCATTTACAGTAATAAATGCTCAATTTCCACTTTGAGCAAAGTTTTATTCATTAGAGAAATGTCAATTTGGAGTTTTCGCAGTTTCTCCTATACATTTTAAGCTTGATTGGTATTTAGTTTTCGTGTATCAGAAAGTCCATGCTTTAATAATTGCTTGTTAGTTTCACATCAAAAGTTATGATTTAATTAACGAAGTTGACGAGGAAGAAGTGATGTATGTGGGTTTTAAATGTTTAACCCTTAGCAGCAGGGACTGGCATACAGAAGGATGAAGTGTATCTGCAATGATGCAGATATCAAATCTTTTCAAAACTCTGACCGATTTGTCAACGAAGATGCAAAAAAGCACTAAAGAGAAATCTGTATTTCTGAAACTCTGGGAAGGTTACAAAACAGGACACAGTAATTGACTGTTTTCTTGTAAATTGACATAATGGAGTAGGTTATTATTTGACTTTATTATATTTGTTTGCCACTCTTAGCATTGTCTTACTTCTTCTGATGAGTTTTAGTTCAACTTCGTTTTCAAAAACTTTTTATGTACCCTAAACACAACAAACTCTAAATTACATATACTAAATACCTTCAAATAGAGTACCCAAATAGCATTTGATGGATTTCACCAGAAAGGAGTTAGTAGAAGTTAAGACAGAAGTTGGAGTGGCAAAAATGTATTCAAATCACTTATATACATCCTAGGAGAATATAGATTATCATAATAATTTTAGGTTATAAATCTTCATATTTTCCAAATATTTCGTCGAAATCAATAAAACCTATTTTGAGTAGGTTTTTTAACAGTAGAGGGTGTGTTTCCTATTTTACCATTAACACTGGTAAAGTCATTTTTGTAAGAATTGGCGATAATTAGGTTTTCTTTGGGGCCTTGAGAGATAAATTGAGAAAAATTAGAGTATAAACATTAGAACATAGACATTAAAACAAGACATGGTAACATTAAAACAAGAACCTTCATGAAAACAAGTGTAAAATGATAAGCCACGCCCCCTTCAGTTTGTATAAATATGGGGGTTCGGCGCAACGTTGGATTCAGTTGTGGTTTGGTTGGTGTAGCTGGTGTATCACTGAAGAGGACGACCTTGTCGTTGAAACGCGTCTGATACTTAAGCGTATTTTTTTTATGAGAATTGTGTTCTGTGTGTTTGTTATACTGTATAGTTTTTCTCTTAAGTCAAGCTCAACATTTAATAAGAACCTTCAACCTCAACAGTAATGAAAATTAGAACATATTTGAGAAAAGCAAATACTTTGTTTTATATCATCCACACTCAAATATCAGCTGCTAGAGTTCTATTCACAGTGTATTATAAAGAAAGAAAATAACCCCTTACCAGTTCCAAACAAGATGTCAAACATTTTCTGATGTACTAACTCATGTGTAACATTTATTTTGTCACATTGCAGAACTTTCCTTTTACATATAGATTAAGGAAGTATACATTCATTAAATAAACCTACCTGTGTCGAAGTAAAGGATCAAGTCCTACGGTAGGTTCATCCAAGAGAAGGAGTTGAGGATCATGTAACAATGCTACAGCTAAAGATATTCTTCTTTGTTGCCCTCCGCTGAAATAAGATAAGAATCAGTGATGTAAACATAGCTTCAAAAAAGCCGACAATATTACTCTGGTAATTCTGTTTTTTTAAGTAATATAATAGTGATCGATTGTTCATATTGTTAATATGCTTTAATCGAACATTTGCCGTCATTTATGCATATAAAGTTACACAACATTTTAGAATGTAAATCAAGAACGCCATTGTCAAGCGACAAGCTTGAATGATAAACACCAACATAGCCTAGTAGCCTAGAGTCAGTTTGTGTAGTACAGTTCTGCATTTGGTGTGTTCTTTTCCTAGATTGTATTTTCTTTGTTTTGACAGCTCAGACCTAGATTTAAGGGTGAGTTACTTTCTTAGATTGTAGTTTTAGTTTTAGTAAAAAACTAAAATAAGTATATATCCAATAACGAAACCCTCTAGATGTATTAAACACTTTTTATAATGTAGTCTTCCGATAGTCCTGTCTCTTTTAAATCTTCTATCTCGACCAACTCATGTTCTATAAAATCCTGACGCCATTATTGTATGTTATGTTTCCCCCTTTTTAATTAATACAGGCGATGTAGACCAAGCGCTCTTTCACTTATAAATGAAGGGGGAGGGGAGAAATGAACGTTTGACATAATGGAACTTTGATCTCTTCAATCCATGAAATATTCATTTAAAAATTATTTCAACAGGGCCCTTGGCTACGTTAGTGTTCTAGGTTTATCACTTGATAACAGCAAGTTGATTTATAATTCTGAAACGTAGTATATTAGTTTTTATATACAAATGATGCAAATGACGTATTAACCATATTAATAATATTCTGAAATTTGTTAGGTATTATTGGCTGCATTTTCTCACCATGTATTTTAAATGTTAGATTTTGTTTAACTTTGGAAAGTATAAGAGAGTGGAAAATAATTTCCTCAAGCTGACTTTGAAACTTAATATCGTCAGAATATTTCATTGGTCAGTTACCTTACTTTTTTGTTAGTGTTTCAACCAACCCCCACCCATTTCAAATAGTGGGGGAGAGGGGTCAACTCAAATTTTTGAAATTACAACAACCACTTGTGACACCTTGTTTTAAAAGTCTCATGAATGTAAGAATAATGGAGGTAACTGTGTCAACGTGTTCACCCATCTGGCACATTATCAAACGGTACAGAGATTCCACTGAAATTAAGTAAATTAAATATAAATTTTAAAGAGAAGGATATCTAAAATAAATTGTATTTGTCAGGGTAATCGTATATATATATATATATATATATATGTTTAATAAAGTTAAATAATAATATTTAATGTACTATGTATTTTACGTTAATAATTACACCGAAAATGTTACGAAATGTACAACATGCTTTTGAGTCCAGAATCTATTTCTGCCAAGAAGTAAATGGCAGCCATTTACAGAACTTAGACTGAGCTAAAAAAACAAAGTAAAGCTCTTACCATCATTTTACCAACATAGAGCAGTTTGTAATGTAATAAAAACAACCGGAGTTTGTAGGTTAACATTCACAATTCGATTGGTCGCTATGTTGGGTAGGATGAACTTAGAGACCTCTAGTTTGCGTCATTATTCTTATTTTTTAAAAGACCTTTAAAATGAGGTATCACTCAATAGGGATTGCTATTTAAAATTCTTGACTTACCCCAAACTACCCCATTTTTAAGGGTTGAAAATTTCGATACTTCAAAAACTGCTCCTTTGGTTGTCTAAACTTTCCCCAAAGCAAATCTGTCTATTTCCATTATTAAAAAAAATAAAAGGGGGTGGGTCTTTTAGGACACTTGGTATATATATATATATATATATATATATATATATATATATATATATAGATAGATGGATGGATGGATGGATGGATGGATAGATAGATATATTTATCCTATAAATATATTCCTATTTGCCTTATTGTAAAAAAATACACTAGTTGAATAAAATTATACTTTTTACCTTAATTTTTCCTTAAACTAAAACAATTTTTTTCTTGAAATTTTCAAGTTAAATTGATAAGTTGATTGTTATTCCTTCGCTTTTTTTATACTAATTATTTCGTTTGTCTATTAATTGTTTGGATACTGAATGCCTACGCTCTCCATTTCTCCCCAATTTCCTTCACTCTTCTCTCATTTTACTTTTTAACTTTTCTTAATTCCAATTGGTTAAAATGTTCACATGAGTAATTTAGTTATCATGAATGAATTTCTGATGATACGCCATAATTTACATTTTGGTTTTACACCAACACTTGCACATTGAGTGAGACTGATATTTTAAGCTTTGTCTTTGTCGTAAGTGATTGTCTGGGAGATGTATTCTTAGGTTACTGTACTTTATAAGCCTAATGATTTTTCCAATGTCATACAAGATATTACCTTACATATTACAAAGAGTCGACTAAGTGTATCGACCTAACAGAAAGACTGCAACACTTTATTATCTGTAACATATTGGTAGTGATTGTACAAAACCTCCCACACAGGGAATTCAATAAAAATTAAACGAAATTATTCTGTCAGAAATACAAGTTGCAAGCTGTAATCAGTGCCTGGACCGCGAACAAAGGTGTCGACCTATGCACCAGAGATTGGTTACTGCATGAAAAATATGTTTGAAATATTTTGCATCTCAGCAATGGGGTGATAAAAGAATTTCCATTTAAAAAAGAAAAGAAAAAAAAGTGACATAAAACCTTCTAAAATCAGAATTCAGTATTTCCCTATGTAACATAATAATTAAAATTAAAATATTAGTAAAATAAGTTAAGGAACTTTGTAAAAGTCAGTTTTAAAATGGAATATTTTAAAACTAATTAACATAAAAAGAAAATGTATAGAAATCATTTTTGTGAAATGCAATATTTTTGAAGTTATCTAGTTATCTGGTTTGAGCAGATCAAGAATATTCTGAGGGACCCATCATCCATCAGCATCTTCCCGGCATCGTCCACTACCTACAGTAAAGAGAAACTTAAAGTTTCATATAATTTTAATAAATTTTGTTATAATTTATAATTTGGGATTGTTGAATTGTTAGTGAAATAAGATTGTGTATAGAGTATAGGGAGTTGCAGAGGTCGAGGTCTAACAGTTGGTGGTTAGCTGGGGGTGGAGGAGGGGGTTAAGGTCCTGAGTGACGAGTGTCCATTAAGAACGTCCATCTCAGGACGTGTGTGTATGTGTGTGTTCGTTCGTGCGTGCGTTAGAAAAAGAGAAAAAGAATGTTTAAAAAATACACTACCTTATATTTTTTATAAGTGCAGTAATTTTTGGCAAGTCTAGAAGTTTAGCTAAGTCTTGGATTCTTGACTTTATTGCATCTTCTGTCATGAAGTTAATACGACCATGGAAGTAGAAAGTTTCCTCAGATGTTAGTTCACCAAACAGACCTGAATCCTGTGAAAATAGTATATATTAATCTTCATAATAATAATACACTTATAATAGAGTGAAGGTTGGAATTTTATTTAATTGTCACAAGAAAAAAAATTGTGGTTCTTCGTAAGTTGAACAGAAATATCAAAAAATTTAATTTAAAACACCCTAAGACAAAAATCAACTCATTTTAAAGATCTCTACCCTGTGGAAGAACAAAAATTGTATCATAGTAAACAGTATAACAAAGTCTAGTGCAATGATAATTACCACGTGATTTCCTTCACAACGCCAGGTAGTCAACCTGGAAACTGTTAAAGGAATTTACGTACGTCGTTAATATTATTTCACTGTCTGACTCTGGAGTATCAAAAGAATGTTTTTTTTTAAATATTTGACTCAAAACAGGTTTTTTAACCTTGAGTCAACCTCAATTCCTCAATTTGTATGCAATAATTTCTTTTATTGAGTGTTGTTAGTTTTATTTGTACAAACAATTCACCAACAAACTTCTATAAAATAGCAAACATTTTTTCGTTTATTCAAACACTTGCAATAGATATAGTTGTGAAGATAAATCTGTATCAACGAAACGTAATAAATAAATCTCAATAAATTAAAACATAATAAAGTCACAAAAGAATTACTAAACCGCACTAAACTTGGTATAGTTTCAACCAGTCAAATATTAAAAATGACTATCTCGACAGTGACAAAAAAACTAATTCCGTCTGGGAAGTTCGTCTTTGAAGGTACAGTACTACCAAAATATTTGTCCCACAGCAACGCGCAATATTTCCCACGAAAGCTGCAATCTTCCTCTTATCAATGATGTATAGATCGTCACAAAAATAGAAATTTTATTAATCGATATTTGACATAGAATATCGACATAGAATACCACTAGCGCGAATCATTTTGGTCATCACTTTTTTTTTAAATATCTTTATTTCAATAATTATGAGAGTGGCAATAATTTGGAATCTACCATTGAAAAGAGAAAGAAAAACACTATAAAACAGTGTATCTTTGTAGTAGTTTGACAGAAATGTGCAGTTATGAAAAATAGACAAATATGACGCAATTTTGTCATCTACTAGGACAATCATAGTTTTTATAACTAGCTACAAAATACAATAACTTAGCGATTTATTAAATTATTTTCTTTACGATTTATGAACTTTTATTTAAGCTTTACAGTAGTATTAAAATTACTGCGATAGGAAGATGTTTAATGAGCGAAATGTTGATTTGTAAAAAGTGTGATTTTCACAACTACTCGGTTGTTGCAATTGTCAAATGCCACAACAAAAACGCGTATTTCCTATAACGAGTTACCGAATGCCAGACGATAGTTAATCAATGTTTGTAAAATTCTTTAAGAGGAGTTTTAAACAAAATTTTCATTTCATTTCAAACATAATATATATTGTATACAATAGAAAATATATATTTTTCACAGACAAAACATTTTGTGTGTTAGCTAAGTGTACCTGAGGCATATATCCAAGTTGTGTTTTTGTTTGTATATCGAGTTGTATCTGTCCGGAATCCATACCACAAATCCCCACAATGCAGCCCAATAGAGTGGTTTTACCACATCCACTGGGACCAAGGAGGCCATAACTGAAAACAAAATAATTCAGAGTAAGTAATTTTAAGCAAACAGCAAGAGGATAATATAACTAAAAGTTATGAAAACATAATTTCGAGAACTTGCAGTTCCAGTAAAGACTTTTTTATTAAGACGTCGTATGAGATAAAATTAAAATTATGTTCACATAGAAGTTAAAACTATTGACAATTAGTTTCAAATATTACAAATCCATTACAAAGTCAAACATTTTAGATTTTCTCTACGATAGACTTTTAAATCGAACCAGTAAAGTGTTACTTACAATTTCAGCAGAGAAGTAACTATTAGCAATCAAATGTTTAACATGAAAATGGAATGGGGAAAAGAGTTTGTCTACAGTTGTTGACAAAGTGGCGTTTTGTTCATTTAAATCAGTTTGCAAAACAGCTGATTTCTCAACAGTTTCACTTTGCCCACTACTTTGCTCACTCCGAATGGCAACCGAACAAAACGAAATTTAGGTTAAGTTTATTTGAATTGTTTTATAATATACAGGAAATGTCCCGTAAGTAGGTTAGATTAATTCTTACATGTAAAATAACATAAATAAACAACAAAACAACGTTTTAAAGTCGAAAAAGGAAGTAATTATTCATGAAGATGATTGACAGTGTATGTACACGAAGAGTATTTTTCGTTTGCCGAGTTTTGTAGTTGGCAATCCCGTTTCCTCAACAATACACCTAAGTTATTTGTAATATTCATAAATAACCTCAGTTTTGACTTGAGAACTTCTACTCAGTGTTGATGTGTTGTTTAGCACTACTGCTATATTTTGTGTAGTTAGTTTTAAAATGTGGACAGTTCAGAGGATGAAAACCTGTCAAATACCCCGCCTAAATTAGCGGAAAAAGCTAACAACGTTGTACTAAATCTCCTTCCTGTCAAATCAAGGAAAAAATACGACCGCCAGTATGAACTGTTTTTATCACAAAATAACAACTGTAGACAAAGTATAATGTGCAATTCGTGAGCAATGTGTCTTTTTAAACTAGATAAAATTGACGCACTCGGCAAGCCTCGTGCGTCAACATTTTCCTCTCGTTAAAAAAAGTGCCACTTTACTCACTAGTTGCACAAATAACTATTAAAAGACAGCAGAAAGTTGAAGAAGAAAGAACAAACTCGTATCTGAAATATAGGAAGGCCTTCAAGTACATAAGTCATCCGTTAAAAATGCTATCAAGAGTAACAAAATATTTGTGCTGTTAAAATTAAGTTATTCTAATGTTTTAAAGTAATTTAACTTCCCTGAGTCCATTCTCCCTAAGTGTCGTGATCAAATATCTGTTTTATTTGTTCTAAAGGTTTTCATAGAAGAATTTTCAAGAAAAATTGAAAAAAAAAATTATTCTAACTAAAATTATATATATTATGAAACAAAAACAAGTTTCACATCCCAAAAAAACATATTGTTGGTGAGTACTTCTTTACATAATATAACTGTAAATTGTCAAGTTTCTAGTGTTCTATATGTCTTCTATATTAATTCAAAAATAGCTACTACTACGTGGGTCGCTCCTACATATTATAAAGGGTATGAGTGAAATAAACTAACGTGAATAAAATAAATGATATTATTATACATGTATTTTTAAAGTTGTATTTAGAAATAGTTCTTTAAAATATTTAAAATTGATCAACATTTAAATTGTGGTGTACATAAATGATGGTTGATAAGTAGTCCTAGTGTCAATTAGATGCATGAATTTTGTTTCGTCGTAACTTAATATAAAATAGCTTGAAAGTGTGAATGAAAGTTTTCAATCATTTATATTAGTAACTAAATTCCTTCGGAATCAAATTCTTTAAATATTTGTAATACATTTTGTACAATACGTTGTATCATGTAAAAAATATGATATGATATTAAGATATGTTAGATATTAAACAAGATAATAATAATGTAATTAAAGAATATCTTAGGTTCTATAATTTTCAATAGAAATGGAAAATAATATAAAAATTTAGAGCTAAATATTTGTTCAGAGGCTCAATAACCATGTAGAGAATTTGATAAAAACTTTCAAAACTTACAGATGTCATCTTTCTCATTACTAAGAATTTTTTATGTCAGAATTAAATGGACTAGAATAATACTTGGACTAAAATTGATTGTTCTTTTTAACGTAATTTGTTTGAGTTTAAGCAAAATTCAAAAAACTGACACAATTAAATTTTTTACTCAAGGAAAAAATAAATATAAAATACCATGAAACTAGTACATACAACATGGTTATACTTACGAATATCCACAATTTGGTCGTGAATAAATCTGTTACAATAGTCAGGGAAGTTTGGTCTACCAGTAAATTAAATCTGTTGCATTCCTATAACTGGGCACTAAATTGTAACTACAATTTGTAGAAAATATAGAAATTCATAAAGTATTGTCCACACTTATATATTAATATATTTACCCAACATTCATATGCATTTATTATAACTACAAAAAAATTGTTACGTACAATCATTAAAACAATATTTTTTAAATAAATCTTCAATATCTTTCTGCATTTAAACTTTTACATTAAACGGTTAAAACAAGTTGAAATACCTGACACGTGCGTCTAATGATTTACAGAGCCGTATTAAATTATATTTACTTGATACGGCCTTGAATCATACGGCCTCGATTTTATTTAATAGTATATGTAACTCGAATACTATAAAAAATTAGCTATATAGACGCTATCAAGCAAGAATTTCAAATCATAACCTTGAAATTTGAAATTTTCTGACCACGAATTTTGCGAAACAATCAGATTTACAAATAATAAAACCTAACTTACTTGCTATAACTGAAAAACAATAACAGCTGATTGTTGACGTTATGTTTCCAACAATTAAGTTTTTCGTAAAACTTTCTTTAAAACAATTTATAAACTTATTTTAAAATTACATATAATAACCTTCTGGATTTAAAAATAAGTAGTTATTTTCGAAAACTTTTTTTGAATTAAAAAAATTATTCTCCCTTTTTTAAATTTACTAATATATCTAGAAAAGAAACAGGTAATATACACAATTCGGCCATTTTGAAATATTTAGCGATTAAAATGTTTACCTCTTTTACACATTATATAATTTCCAAAATGTAATTTTTTGTGTGATGACGATTATTCTAAGAAAGTACATTTTACCATATTATATTCATCAGAATTGTTACAACCCATTTTGATTAAATACAATTTTGGATTTTTGTCTTATGAGCAAATTTATATGTATCCAAAATATTACAAATATCTCTAGTGGTTAAATAGGCCCAAACAAGGGCGTACCCAGGATCAAAACTAGGAGGGGGGGCAAGCCATGGTCGTTCAATATACAATTGATTATTAAAATAGTTATTTCAAGAATTGTATTAAATTCCAGCAACAAAATGTATAATAAAGATTTTTTTGCTTCCAGGGGGGCAGCTGCCCCCCTGCCCCTCGCTGGGTACGCCCATGGACCCAAACATATTTTTTTCTTCAAATTACCCACCTTTTAACCACTATAATATCTAATTTCTTCAAACAGTGACCATTCTCGTTTCTCTTACCAACATTACAATGCTAAAATATTTACCCTCAGCAACGTATAATAGAGTACTTACATGGTCCCCTGTTCTACGTTCATATACAGGCCATTAAGGACGCGATGTGAGTCGTAGCTTTTAAATACATTATCAATGACCACTGCAGATGACCTCTCGGTGCTGAACATGTTTGTTACTCACTGCGGAAAGAAAAAGCAAAATAGAATGATTTACATACCAGGAAATGTATTTCTTATAATATGCAGAAAAACTAATGGTATGGCAGGCTGTTTTCTGAGGGAATTATTGCTTTTCACAACAACCAAATATTTTAACCTATCAATTTAACCAAAAAATGATAACATAAGTGCACATATTGACTCATGTTGGTTTAAACGTTTCTGAAAAATACCTTAATAACGGTATACATTTTGAAGGAGTAAAACAAAACATTTTCTTCTGAAAATAAATTCAACCTAACTTAAAAATATTCATATTAAATGTTGAGCTTGACTTATGAGAAAAACTATACAGTATAACAAACACACAGAACACAATTCTCATAAAAAAAAATACGCCTAAGTATCAGACGCGTTTCAACGACAAGGTCGTCCTCTTCAGTGATACACCAGCTGCAGTGCTACACCAACCAAACCACAACTGAAAAAATATTCGCCAACAAATCATACAACAAACAGGAGAGTTAACTTTAGGACTTGAATTTTGAGTGCCTGATGGTTGATGCAGTTTTGAAGCTGGCCAAATTGATTTTTGTAAATTGATTTAAATTATGTATTTTTTTTTTTTTACTTTTTCAATTTGAAAAAATTAATGATCAGTGTCGAGTTTTTTTTACGTTTTGAGGTCCATTGAGTCAATTTGGTTTTGGGGATATCTCATCTGTGCAGTGCTTTACAGCCTAAACGCGCGGATAATAAGATTAATCAAATTTTGTTTGTAGGGATATTTTAGGTTAAGCTCTTAACTTTTTAATTTTTTTTCGAAAATTCAAAATTTAGTTGTATAAAAAAAAAATTGATATTTTTTTCAAGGTCGAATACTAAGACAAAAAGAATTGCTCTGACTACTAATAAAGATAACTAATATATATATCACTAAGACACTGTATATCCTTAAATACCAAACATTACGACTATAATCTCTAATGTTGGCCCAATGGTCTAGTGTTTAAATGCAACTATCCACCATCAAGCTACAAACACATACCTCGGGTTTAATTTATTTTCTCAGATATCCTTAGAACAGAGAAAATCATGAATGATGACTCATAAAATCAATGTCCAATTGTTTGCGGATATATCCGTTTTTATGTTTCGTAAACTCCAAAAAAGTAGTTTTTAGAATAATGTCTGTCGTTTGTACAGTGCTCCAAATGTATAAACCAATTGTAATCAATTTTGGTATATGGGATATTTTTATCATACCTTGGGACATTTTAAATTGTTTTGTTAATTTAAAATTTGAGAGTAGCTGTAAAAAAAAAGCAAAATTAAGATAATCTCCAAATCAACTCTAATGATTTTGATCAAAATTTTTCTCAGACAAAGGACACATATAAAACGTAAAACGTTAATGGTTTATAATATTTTTTTTAATGTCAGTTCATGTTTTATCAGTAAAAAAACTAAACACAAATCGGCTAAAAGAAATAATTTCTCAAAATTGGGTTTACTTTTCAAATTTGAGTGAAATTAATGTGAAAAAAAAAATAAATAAAAAACTTACGATTTAGTAATAATTGGTAAAATATAAAAATGATTTTGATTGTCGTCATTAAAACCTTGATTTAAATCAAATTTTATTTACGCTCAGGATGTGTTTATGGCACAAGTGATATAAGTTTGGATATTTGTTCAATGGCGGTGTCCAACACTCAGTTTTACTTTTTGTCGCACATTAGGTTTGATTGGTTTTTATTTGATTTGGAGTTGGATGAGTTTGTACGTTTTATTTTATCTCCATTGGAATGAAGTAGATTTATAAAATTTAATTTACTTAAATAATATTATTTGTTTCAATGCATGTATTATATCCAAATTTAATTTAATTGTACCGTAAAACAGTGGGGAAATTTATCAAACCTAAATGTTTAAATGTAAAAATAAATACAAAAAAAAGTAATTAATCCCTGTGATGAATCTATCGACCCCATTAGCAGCTAATTATTAAATTACATAAACACTTTAATGATTTGTTGACTACTGAAAACAGGAGAATTTAAAATAATTTCGGAAACTAGCTATATAACGTTGAATTAAAGAATATACAAATTTTAAAAAACCTGTGGTGCAGCATTAGTTGTCAAATTGAAAAAATCGACCAATTATCGTGAATTATATATTAGTTATGAATTTGTATACCTTTACGCCAGGTAAACAACCTACCTCGATTTGGGGAAAATCAAACATTCTTGAAATTCGGTGTGCCAAAAGATTTGATACTTCGGAATTCCACCACTATATTAAATGTAAATATACTTGGATGAATTATGTTGGCCAACAAAATCGGTTGAAAATGTTTAAGCATTTTGTTTCGTTTCATCTCCAAGCCATAAATTGTGACTGACGTTAATGATGAGCAACATTTTTTTACGATTTAAAAACTGCAGGAATCTATAAATCCCAATTTTTTACTTGTATAACTTCAAAATTTCAGAACATCAACAATAACATCTGCCATAGATGTTGAATTATAATAAAATTTGGCGAGTAATGTGGTAACTTTAGTGATATTTCATTAATATTGTGATTCATTATTTTCTAAAATAATAAAAATATAATTAACAAATAAAAATATTACTAAGTTAACAAAATGTATTCATAATTATTTATTTCATTCATATCCTTCGTAAATATATATATATATATATATATATATATATATATATATATATATATATATATATATATATAATGTTAAAATCAATACATTCAACAAAAATCATAGTGGAGCTTTTAATTATCAGAATTTTTTTAAATAATCCAGAATTAACAGTGCAGTGCCACACTTATCTTGCCATTCCAACTATATCATGGTTGTAAGATTGAGGCTATTTTATCAAAGACTTACTAAATGGTAATAAATCCTACAGGAATTAAGTTGCATCCAACTGGTGTAAACAGTTTAAATGAAAAATACTAAAAGAAAGGGATAATTTAGCCAAGACAGTTCTTTTTAAGTAGAATACTGAGTACATTTTTAAGTTATCAACTGTATTTTATCATACCAAAAATTTAATATTTAATAAAAACTTTACAACAAGAGACTATAAAAAATCTCCTTGCCACAAGTTTAAAAAAAGTTTAAAGTGAAAAGGAAATAAATCGACTTTTAAAATATACAATTACATTCTATAAAACTGGTTTCTAAACAGGTTAACCTGAATTATTAATTGTTTTTCCGTAGTAGTAATACAAAGTAACATTTAACTTGTCGTAACATATTTTATTGCAGGTTTCTGGAAGATTAAAACATAATTTAATTTAATTTATAAGGCGTACCAATAAAAAAAAATTCAATATAAATAGTACTTCGCCCAAACTTTGGGAAAATGCGATTCAAATTAATAAAACATAAACAGCTTGTTTTGCGTTTGGCTATCTACAATCTGCAGCCAAAATAAAAGTTGGAAACGCATCAAATAAATACTTATTTTAATTGATTAGCTACTGATATAAACCTATTTTAATTTACTTACTGCGGTACTTATAATCTGTTCGTTGAAATAAACTTGTTTACACTTACAATAACATACTCACAAGAGTTTGTAGTGAAAGTCGCAAACCAAGTGTTGCAAACCAGCAATAAGGACAAGGCGCTGCTACCAGATTAGATAACCTTTTCTTACGATGTGCACTAAAGTCCTCTCTCGTCTTCACTGCACTTTATCCTGACACTCAGTTATCCGGTTTTGAAAATTTAATGTATTTAAAACCATTTCCATCATGTCATGTAGCGGAATCTGGTTGTGTATTCATAGTATCTGCAAAATCAGAAGTATATTTCATAAACAAAAATTTAAGCTTAGATAAATTATAACTTGTAATATAAGCTTGTAAAATCAACGTTTTGTTTCGTAAAATATAAGATTAAAAACCAATGTTCTGTGTCGTAAAAATATAAGATTATAAACCAATGTTCTGTGTCGTAAAAATATAAGATTATAAACCAATGTTGTGCGTCTTAAAAAAAATATAAGATTATAAACCAATGTTGTGCGTCTTAAAAAAAAATATAAGATTATAAAACCAATGTTGTGCGTCTTAAAAAAAAATATAAGATTATAAAACCAATGTACTGTTTCGTAAAATATAAGATTATAAACCAATGTTGTGTGTCGTAAAAATATAAGATTATAAAACCAATGTTGTGCGTCTTAAAAAAAATATAAGATTATAAACCAATGTTCTGTGTCGTAAAAATATAAGATTATAAACCAATGTTGTGCGTCTTAAAAAAAATATAAGATTATAAACCAATGTTGTGCGTCTTAAAAAAAAATATAAGACTATAAAACCAATGTACTGTTTCGTAAAATATAAGATTATAAACCAATGTTGTGTGTCGTAAAAATATAAGATTATAAAACCAATGTTGTGCGTCTTAAAAAAAATATAAGATTATAAACCAATGTTCTGTGTCGTAAAAATATAAGATTATAAACCAATGTTGTGCGTCTTAAAAAAAATATAAGATTATAAACCAATGTTGTGCGTCTTAAAAAAAAATATAAGATTATAAAACCAATGTACTGTTTCGTAAAATATAAGATTATAAACCAATGTTGTGTGTCGTAAAAATATAAGATTATAAAACCAATGTTGTGCGTCTTAAAAAAAATATAAGATTATAAACCAATGTTCTGTGTCGTAAAAATATAAGATTATAAACCAATGTTGTGCGTCTTAAAAAAAATATAAGATTATAAACCAATGTTGTGCGTCTTAAAAAAAAATATAAGATTATAAAACCAATGTACTGTTTCGTAAAATATAAGATTATAAACCAATGTTGTGTGTCGTAAAAATATAAGATTATAAAACCAATGTTCAGTTTCGATAAAGTATAAGATTAAAATGCAATGTTCTTTGTCGTAAAAATATAATATTATAAAACCAATGTTCTGTGTCTTAAAAATATAAGATTATAAAACCAATGAAGGCCTACTGTTTCGTAAAAATATAAGATTATAAAACCAATGTTCTGTTTCGTAAAAATATTAGATTAAAAACCAATGTTCAGTTTCGATCAAATATAAGATTAAAATGCAATGTTCTTTGTCGTAAAAATATAATATTATAAAACCAATGTTCTGTGTCTTAAAAATATAAGATTATAAAACCAATGAAGGCCTACTGTTTCGTAAAAATATAAGATTATAAAACCAATGTTCTGTTTCGTAAAAATATAAGATTAAAAACCAATGTTCAGTTTCGATAAAGTATAAGATTAAAATGCAATGTTCTTTGTCGTAAAAATATAAGATTATAAAACCAATGTTCTGTGTCGTAAAAATATAAGATTATAAAACCAATGAAGGCCTACTGTTTCGTAAAAATATAAGATTATAAAACCAATGTTCTGTTTCGTAAAAATATTAGATTAAAAACCAATGTTCAGTTTCGATCAAATATAAGATTAAAATGCAATGTTCTTTGTCGTAAAAATATAATATTATAAAACCAATGTTCTGTTTCGTAAAAATATTAGATTAAAAACCAATGTTCTTTGTCGTAAAAATATAAGATTATAAAACCAATGTTCTGTTTCGTAAAAATATAAACTTATTAAATATTGAATGAGTGGTTGGACTGTATATTAGATATTTTATGGGTGAAATATTTTGCTTTTCTTGTTGTTTAAAGGCAATGTAATCATCGCCTTATAATAAAATAACGCAAATTAAAGACCCCTAGGGACCCTAGTCTAATAACGCCAGAGTCGGAAAAGAACGATAGTTGGTCAAGGGAGACCTTATAGGAAAGATAAAAGAGATGGACCTAACCCAAGATTACATAAACAAATTATTAGAACCAGCTAGGATGTCTTAGGATTGCCAAACCGGTACTCACTAAATTGAGCCCCTGAGTAACAACCTATTTCATAAAAACCGAAACCTTATTCCGAACCATAACAATATTCATTTAGTGATAAAGAAACCATAAGAAGACAAAGAATATTTAAAAATAACATTTCAAGGGCTAAGTGGTATCAATCAAATTTTGATAAAATTTGAAATTGATGGCTTAAAACCATGTGACAAGTCTCATATAAATGAAAGTTACTGTCATTAGTATATTGGAAACCGATTGAAATTTTTGCTTAACGACCTTTAAACAATCGGACTATTTTGGAGCAGTTATAGTTTAAACCTTGTCTAATGACTTCACAATAAAACTGGTTTAATCTATAATCTGTGATTGCAATTTTATCTTGATTTAAAACATTAAAAAATAAATCTTTGTCAAATCAACTAAATAATTTTTTGTGGTTAGGTTTTAGAAAAAAATACCAAAGAATTCAAAAGTGATGAAATGATTTATTAAGGGCTACTATTTAAAAAAATAACAATATTGTCCGCCACTGGATAATTTGATCGATTTAAAAATAAATAAAATGTTTTTAATAACCTAAAAAAAGTAAGGAAAGTCGACCAAATAAAGATAACTTATCCAGCACTTATTCCAATGATTGACAAGTTGTTCATTGTATTGTATAAACACTGACACGGCAGTACGAGAATTACTTTTCATATTCTTACTTAGAACAGAGAAAGTTATGTCATAACATAACATAATCGATGTTGAGTTTTGGATAAAATATCTGTCTGAAGGTCCCCTGTTCTAATAATAACAGGTATTATAGTTTTATTTCAGTGTTCCTAACATATATTTGTTACCGAATAAATAAGTATTGAAAAATTTCAAAATTGCGCTGATTAAAAATTATTAAAGATTACAAAAAATTTTGTGAGTTTCTTCGTAACATTAGGACTAACAGCTGTTTATTTCGTAAAGGTTGGTGACCTGTAAACAAAGGCTGAAGATCCACAGATCCACAGCGTGTCTGTCTAGTGTTATGAATACATCATTGCGTACCTCCGTCTAATGCTTTGTCATTGCATAGTTTTACATTTTGTAACTTTTAATTTAATCTCCGTAACCCTCACCAACTCTAAACACATTTAATTACTTTACCTTGACAGAATCAGCTGTTCGAACGTAGCACAACTCACATTATCAATTGTTGTACTTCACATTATCAGTTGTTGTACTCCACAAAATTATATTATCAATTGTTGTACTCCACGCTATTCAAATCATCAATTGTTGTACTCCACACTATTCAAATTATCAATTGTTGTACTCAACACTATTCACATCATCAATTGTTGTACTCCACACTCCACACTATTCACATCATCAAATGATGTACTCCACACTATTCAAATTATCAATTGTTGTACTCCACACTATTCAAATCATCAATTGTTGTACTCCACACTATTCACATCATCAATTGTTGTACTCCACACTATTCAAATTATCAATTATTGTACTCCACACTATTCACATCATCAATTGTTGTACTCCACACTATTCAAATTATCAATTGTTGTACTCCACACTATTCACAATCCTACACTGCACATTCCTTACAATTCGTCATTGACATTCTACACTGTCCTTTGGAATACTGTTAGCCAATACTCGTCCATGCTTTGCATTTTTAAAGAGATTGTAAAATTGAATTTCTAATACGATATTAGAACGACGCCACTTGAGGTGATGATTTTGGATCCCAATTTCTTCAAATTTGATATTATGACTCAGTTCAAGAATCATTGGAACAAGTTCGTTAAAAAACAAAAACAAAACCATCAATAAATTTCAAAGTGGCAGACTATTTGAATATTTAAAAAAAAACTGTTTTTGAGTATAATTTTTCATACGTAAATCGTACAAAGTCCCTTTATTTACAGCTTTAACATTTGCATTCAATGATGGCGAAACGTGTGTTTCTACAAGTATAAAGATTCAAAAAGTCAATGATAATGAAATAAGTTTTTATTAATGAAAACACATTTTTGCCTAATAATAATGTAATATAAGAATAATAGAATTAAGGTTGCATCATTAAGACAAAAAATAACGCCCTAAAGGCCTATAGTTCAGATTATCGATATCAAGGTCGAAGTCGTCAACTACATGGCAATTTATACAATATAATAATTGCAGGAACCGTGGATATTAAAATAAACACATCTGAAGGTGAAGCTAGTCTAGGAACTGTCCTTGAGCTAGATTTTCGTTGCAGGTCTACTTCTATAAAAATACATTTATGGTAAACTAAGATGTAGGGAATTTACCAATCCAGTTGTGTTTCAATCATATACAGAGTGTGCCCAAACGCCAGTTTTAGATTCTTTTGTTCAAAATAACTAAAAAAGTTCCTATGAATATATTCTAAAACGCTTAGTTTTCTGTCTGTCCACTATTTTGAGTTTTTTATAAAAAAAACATATTTTTTGTAAATAAATTACATATTGAGTCCAAATTTGATATATATATTTTTTATGAGGTCTTTTATCAGTGTACCAAAAACCAGAACTTTCTTTTCTATACTTTCAAAATGGAGAACGTTTAAAATATGTATTGTATAATTTATAAAAAACCAGAAACTTTACAAAACAAAATGTTTAAAAGAACAAAAAATTTGTCTGTAAAAGCACTTTACAGAATTTAAACACTGAGAAATCAACATTGCTATATGAAAAGCAAAGGTGAAAAAACAGCTGTTTAGCAACAGCTGAACTTATTTAAATAAAAATCCTGTTTGGTAATTATTTAAATAGTTAAACTAGTTTTCAATGGTGTTGTTTGTAAGGACATAAAGCTTATTAGCATAACTTTGTTATGCTTCCTTCAATCTATTTGAACAAAAAATATTATTTTTTCTATTACTACTAAAAAAAATCATAATTCATAAAATGCTGGTTTTAGGCTATTTTTGGTATTGTAGACGACAACCAAAAAATTATGTTTTCAATTACTACTGAAAACTTACAAAACTCATTAAAAACGAAAACTTTTTGGTCATTTTTAATCTTTGGTAATAATGGATTTTGATATATGCTACATTAAAAATATTAAACGGCCGCCGTTTTTAAAACCTACAAAACATAGTTTGGTTTTCGTACATTGATAAAAGGTCACATAAAATAAAATTTGGGTTCGATATCTAATTTACTTCCAAAAAATGTAGTTTGTTTGTAAAAACAAAAAATGACAGACTGACGGAAAACTAATGGTTTTTGGAGATATGTTCATAGGAACTGTTTTTAGTTATTTTCGCCCAAGAAATAGTATCCTAAAGTTTTGGAAACTCTGTTATTTGATATATTATTATTGCAACAATATCCTATTGCAGGAGAGCGATCTAATACAGATAATTTGAATTGTGGAATTCCCCAGGGATTAGTTCTTTTAAGCCTTTGTTGTTTCTTTTATACACAAATATTATCTGTATTGACAATCTGGTTCACAGTATATAGTAACGAAACCATTAGTATAAGTAGCTTAGTGGTTGATAATGAATTTACTTAGATATATAATATTGATTACATATGAAAAAAAACATGTTTATACTAAGAAAACCGTTTGGTTTTCAACATATAATAGAATTCTCAATTGCTGTTAATTTGGCTTCTCTTTTATAGCACTTTTTTAAAATAATTTAATCCAATAAACTTGACTTGCTTTAACTAATAAATACCATATGAACCACATCTTACCTGTATACCAGCATACCACAAACTGTTCTCCCTACTGCTAACCTCGACTTTGTCTATTGTCAAGGATTCAGCATGTGGTTCTATTATTTAGGACCTAGAGTGTAATTAATATCATTATAGTTCAGCCATCTTTGAATAATTGATTCCGACGCTAGGTTGCACTTTGCACGGCTGACATTCCAAGAAACAATTTTTACTTTTTGATATATGTGCTTAGAAAACTATGTAGTTAAAACTTTTGCAGAATTTTACATTTTGTAGCTCATTAACTAAAATGTTTTTGAGGTGATGTGTTAATCGCAGACTAGTGAACATTTATGTGATACATGCACATACATAGTTAAATTTAGATAACTTAAAATTTAAAATAACAGATATTTACAATTATAATTTACTAAACATTTTGCTAAAATATTACCTCTAGTATTGATCTTCTTCACGCTAAAAATTGCAATTCAGGAATTATCAATTTAAAATGAAAACAAAATATTGTCAATAAAGTTGTTATAAAATTAGTAATTTTCAAAATATGTATTACTATTAAAAAAATTAAATTAAAATATATTGTTCCAGATGTCGAGTAAATGAAAATTAAGGTTCAGAAGTAATTGGGGAAGAAACGATGACTGCTATCATTAAAAACTTGACTCTATTTAAGTAAGTAAATATCTTTTAAAATATGAGTCGGTTCTTCTATATCAAAAAAAAGAAGCAGAAGGAACTAAGTATGAAACGAAACCAAATGGTTTTGTCGAAAGGTTTAGAGCATACAGAAAATTAAGTAATAAAACAATTAAGCTATAAATTAATTAATTGCATTGTATTAGACATATAAGAGAGTATTCAGGTAGTTCATTACTATTACAAGATGTCAACAAATATCGATAAATTGTGTTTCCGTTTTTAGTGTTGCATTTTAAAAACATATAAATTAAATCTTTTGTTAATTTTTAACAATGACAAATTATATCCAACAGATAGCCGTTATTTCTTGGACTCGTGAATCACAGAATCACATAACTTTCACACAACTTAGATGAATAAGAACAGGCGATATGATAACAATATTCATAAACCAAGAAGTAACAGTTAATGGCTTTGTACAGCACTCGCAGAGAGAAATGATAAAAGTTAAACTTACAATGATCACGTTGATACTAATATAAAATGTATTATAACTTCATTATATAATTTTACAATTTATATTGTTTATAATTGCTAAACAAAAATAAAATATTCACACCGACTGATCAAATCTTGGTGTCGTACAAAACCACATTTTTTTGAAAAATTGTGTAATTTTTTTTTGTTATTTATAAAGAGAAAAGTATAACAATACACTGTGAAACAACAAAAATAATATCTAAACTATTATAATAATAATATTTCGTGGGTAAAGTTGGTTATTTGACTTACGTAACTTATCTCAGCGGAGCAAAGTTCTATAACGAACTGTCAGACGATAAAATATCTGTCGTGCCAGCTCCTGCCTTCTCTTCAAATACATTGGTCGAGTAAACTGGTTGAGCGACCGTGGGCAAGCGTGTGTAAGTGAACAAATTTGTATAAATTCAAAGGAAAGATGGCAGCCTGCGTGATGGGATACTATATGACGTCGGTGCACGACCAAATTATTTTGTTTTCACTCGTCAGGTTGAAGATGGATGAAGTTTTGATATTTTTATTACCTGTATTAGTAAATATGCTTTACTAGTTGGTTTGTGGAAATTATTTATTGAATATAATTTTAAAACATATTTGAGTGAAACTTGAATGAGTTGTCGGACGTAGAAATAAACTGTATGAAATGTAAATTATCAGTTTGGAACAAAAATTAGATTTGTTACAGTTTTAGAACAGAATTTGATTTGATTTAATGTTTAGAATTTACAAATTGTATACATATACTTGGAGGGGTTTTGGGGAAGAAAGATGGCAGTTGAGGTGAAGGGTAAGTGGAAGAAATGGTAGTGTAAAAGAACTGCAAATTATGTATATAATAAGATTATAAATTCTTACCTTAGGGTAACCATTAGCTTCTCCTCGGAGAAACACAAGTCAAGTTGGATTCTTTCGCTATAAGAGGCGCAATTTTCCCCAAAATATATAAAATTGTATCAGGCATCATCCTAAAATAATCAAAAAAACTGTGTGAGGAGATCCTGTGGTATTTACCGTCTTCCACCCTATCCGCGAAATACTCATTAACCCATTCTTCCCTAAAAGGATCTGAATCAATAAGCATAACCTTAAAAATACCATTTCCCATTACAAATTGCTTTTCATCAGATCATGACTCTATTTCGACTGGTATGTGTCTCTCTAGCCTATTTGTGCCAAAACGACTGTGCACGCGTGCAAGCAAGCGTAATCACATCACTCGCGCGAGTAGATTGCGCACGCTTACGCACGCGCACGGTTACTCTAATGAATCAACTTTTAATAAATTTGTAAAATTAGTTGCTATGGTAACAAATGTTGGAGTAGTTTAAAAAAACTGATTTGTTAATTTTTATAGGTTTAGTGTGTTTTAAAACTTTTGGTCAATTAGAATATTTTACTTTGGAGAAAATTTAAATCCGCGTTCGCCTCGACGAATGGATGAGTTCTAATTGTGTGCAAAAACACGAATGAGCCGTCAAATAATTTTGGAAATACAACATTAGTTACATTTTTATTTCAACCCTGTACTCCAATAATATACGTTTGTTTAAAATTTGGATAAAGAAATTACGAATAGACAAAAATTTATAGAAATGAAAAACTAAACATATTACGTAGAACTGTAGTACAAAGCACCAATAAATAACTGTTTTATAGGAATTTTAGTAAGATTAAAAATATTAACTGTATTACTATGAATCGCGTTTGATTAAAGAAATGTAATTTTTGTGAGATCTTGTGTTTGAGTTACATATAATTGAAAAAGTAATCACGAAATTCGAAAATCGAAAATTTTTAAAACTGAATTTTTTAGTGATTTCTTATTATCAAAATATGTTGTTTCCACATTACTTACGCATCGAAATTTTCGTTTACTTGCAAGTTATTATGAATTATAAATCTTTACATTTCATCCCAAAATTTAATCTAAATCATTTTCACCGATTTGAGACATTCGAATATTTACTAGGAACCTTATAGTTCACTTCTTCTTTCTAAACTTCGAGTATAACTTTCAAACATGACGGAAACGTTTTTTGGGAGTTTCAGAGCTTCCTACATTTAAACAACATTTTATCAAATGCAATTTGAGATTTGGAGTTTTGGGCGAGCGTTATTTTAAAATTTACCTAAAGATAACACAAAGCAATATTTATTGAATGTTTAAGAAACATCATTGGCTGTTTGACCTTGATTTTAAAACACGCGATTAAGTATCAAACGATACTACAGTACTTTTATAGTTCAGGGTTTTTTTTCTAATTTTGGGCTACGTTGATAATGACTTTGTTTATCAAAGATGGCTGTCTTTTATTTACAGTGTGTTCGTAAAATCGTGTTAGAGGTTTTTAATAAATATATGTACTAAAGTATACTGTTGAAAACGTTAATAAAAAGAAGGAACAAATCAAACAACTTGTTTTTGTTCATCTTCTATACACCCTTGAATACGTTCCAATGATATTCTAGCTCTTCACACACTCAATCTGGAGTTATTGATTTTGCTGTTCTTTAAATCCAATGTCAAAATGTGGAATGTTCCGAAACCTTTCACTGTAGACAGTTTGCTTACTATAGATTTGTAAGGTAGAGTGAACGTGATGCCCGTCTTTCAATATTTCTTTAATTTATTATTACATTCACAAAACATCTGTTTCTATTACATGTCAGATAGACTAATAGTAAAATTTTCAATAATAATTAAATGCTCTTGAATATTAAACTTATTTCAATAGGATTTTATTAAAAATAAATATATGGCATAATAAAACACACACACATACTGCAGAAGAAATTATTGGTTAGCATAGTATGTTAAAATAACAGTCAACATTATTTAATTCACTTAAGTTGTTTATTAATAATTTTCAAAATTTATATTTACTTGATATTTTTTTTACATTTCCAGCTTGGTGTTAAATATGTTTAAAACTCCATATAAACTGATTAGGTACAAAAACATTTGTACACATAATAATTTCCTTTAATTTCTGTTTGAAGTTATTTGTTAATGATGGAAGTTCAATTTTATTATTACACATTTTTCGGACATTTGCCATCATTTGTGTGTTAAAAATCAAAACACGACGTTTCGGGAATAAGAATCAATTCCCGTTATCAAGTGACTAAAAACTAAAGAAACATGAAACTAGAAACTAAGCCTATGTAAGAAGTAAAATTAAATAAGAGTACCACCAACCTTAATATCTAAGCATGCATCTCAACGGGAATTGATTCTTATTCCCGAAACGTCGCGTTTTGATTTTTAACACACAAATGATGGCAAATGTCCGAAAAAGGTATAATAATAAAATTCCTTTAATTTGTCTAGATATATTTCAATCAACCTATAGAGAGTAATCGGAAACCTCATCTCATTCCCGACTTTATGCGCATATAAAATTACCTTAAGTTTGTTTAAATAGTTTTGAATCATCCTTCTATAGCAAGTTTTGGAGTTTATATGAATGTATTTGGGTATTTTGTGGGTATAAAATAAAAGTCAAATAACTAACAAAAACGTTTTATTTGTAAAACAAGAATATATACAATACAATAACATCGTTGTTTTGTTTTACACATATTGACAATATAGTTGTGTACATGTTGATTGCACAGTTAAAAGTAATTTATTGACAAATTTCATTCAAAAATTATTATTTTGTTTTACTATCTTAACAAATTTGATATAAAATAAAAAGGTTTGCTTACGACTTAAAAAATCAATATTGAATTTATTTTTACACAGTCTTCCTGATCTGTCTTGTTTGCACAATAAGTGATTGAGTTTGATCAAATTTGAATATTTTATTCACTTTTACAAATAATATACAAATTTTAAATCCCCCAAAGTATATACACTCGGGTTTTCCTACTTGTTTTTATCATCTCACATTTATTCATTTTAACTGTTATTTTTTTTTAATCCAAAGATAACTAACAGAAGTTGTAGCAGTTGAAAAGAGAGTACAATTCTTTAGAGATAAAAACTGTAATAAGAATTTATATAAGATTTTTTTTTACTCCTATGCATATTCTATTATAACTAACACTATACGGTATTAATTAAATTAATTGTAAAGAAATAATTTACAATATAAAATTAAATCCATATGTCAAAATTAGAAAAGCAGTTAATAAAATATACATACAGTGTGTCAATAAAGTCAGTGTGAAGTGTCAAATTGTTATCGCTCACTAATGAAACATTGTAGGTGTAGGAAACTACAATTACAATAAAACCCCAGTTTTAGTTTTGTTGATAAATGTGTAATCATTGTTGTTTTACTTAATGATACGTTCCATTTCATTAAAAACCTAAAAATGTCAACTGTGCAGAGGAAAGTGTAGTGTGATTTCTAGCTTTCAAAATTAAATTATGTTTGAGTATGTAGTTGTGAAGCAAGTATTTGAGAAACAACAGTTTTAAAAGGTTTTGAAAAACAGTTCAGGTTTAGAGATTATAACCTTCAATATTTGGATACTTTACTGGATGTTTATTTTCTGTAGACTTTCTTGATATTGACGATGATGAAAATTTTCTGAACCAAGGTTTATTTAATGATGAGGGACATATACTTTGAGACAATGATCGAATTACGTCAAATGAAGTCCCTCATGCCTTCGCCGAGGAATTAAGCATAACGGCCCAAACGTCTGTTTGGTACATTCTTGATCTGGATTGCATATTGGGTGCTTTTTCTTTGCTGAAACCACTCAAAGTGAAATTGTCTACTTTTCCAATCGAGAATGAAAAACTTGATATTTCAACAAGAGGGACACTGCGTCAATATCCCAATGCTGTTCGTTGACGAGAAGTTTGGATTGGAAGATGTGGATATGGAAGGCTTGGCCACCATGCTAACCCGACCTTACACTCATGAGCTTTTACTCTTGAAGCTGTTTAAACCAATCGTCTACAGTGAAAGTATACAGAACATTGAACATTTGAGATATTCAAGAAGGAATGGCATCGACTACTTCAGATGTCGAGTGTGGGAAGAGCATGGAATATCTTGGACGTTTGAAGACCCATCCACTACTCCCACATAGAAAGATTTGATCAGTTTATTTCATTTTATGTTTTTAAATGTAGTTTTGTAAAAATATTTATTAAAAACCGCATCATGACTTTATGGACACACTGGATTCAGATTCGAAAAAAAAGAATATTCAAAGAATAATATTTTATCCTGTATCAAGCTGGTCTTTCCTACATCTGTACTATTTTATAGGGAATACCCGAAATCCTTCTTATTTGAATGATTTTATTACAATGTTTACAATATATTAAATATAATACTGTACAAACAAACACATTAAAGCATAAATTGAATCCTAACCTATAAATCTGTAATATGTGTAAAAAACACAAATAAATAAATAAATACAAAATTAAAAAGATATAAAAGAAAAATATATTTTCTCATAAAGTAAGATCAAAATGCCTTTTTCTTCCTTCTGCAATATATCTTCATATTTTTGTTATTCTCTACGTGTAATTTTGTAACTGATTTACAGTAAAGTTGAAGCACCAAATAAAAAACCACAAATTGAAGACATATCACAACCAAGTTATCATCTTCAGTTACATGTAAACAACAATGATGACGACTTAATCATTTAAATGTTGTTTTGTTGAAAATAAACTATTTGATGTGGAACTTGTGTGTTTTCTTTAATTTGGTGATTTATTTCCACAATTGAATAATAAAGTTCGGAGTTGCAAGTACAAGTTTTAAAAGTATCGTTTGATTGAGGACTCAATGTTCTTTAAAAAAACAAACTGAGTTTCAAACAGTTTTCTTCTCCACAAATCATGTCAATTGTTTTCCCATAATAATTCTGCAACTCTGAATATCTTACTTATTTTTATAGTTTCACAATTAAATACAGTGTATTTAACTTGTTTATTGCAATTCACAGCATCATAGCTACGTAACTTTGTAGCAAAATATACAACTTGTAAAACGTCAACCTTTGATATCAAGATAAAGTTTGCCCAATGATTGTGTACAATCGGCACACAGCCGAAACGCGAATTGCTTTTGTTCGTATTGTTTGTGTTAGCGTCAGTTGTACAAAAAGAAAGAAGAAGTAGATCCAAGATAAGAAGTAATTACAGAAAAAAAGTTTCAAACCGCCATCATTTTAAAATTTTCTTTATATTTCAACGATTCGTTAAATTTAACCGATGTGCCAAATTTGAGAAATGCAACTAAATTGCGGCCATTGACATTAAGTGTGAAAACTTTCCTTTAATTGATACTATTAGAAATTGTTGTATTTACGATAATAAAGTTAAAATACCACTAGATTTTCGGTTTTGTATTAAACAAATAATAATTTCTGTAAAATCAACGTCACTAAGTAAATTCTGGACTGTTTTATGAAAAGATATTAAGTAATAACATTTAACATAAAACTTATATGGTAAAAATGTTTGTTAAATCACCACCTACAAACTAACATCTTTTTTTTTAAATGGACGAAGCAATTTCCTGAAGGGCTTCCAAAATGACCGAGTACGATATTAATATGACGTCCGCGGGTTTTTTGACCCTCTGTGCCTGTTAAATCATGTGCGATAATTCGCGACAGGCCCACCTGAATGTTCAAGGAACCTTTTTGCATTTTACCTACAACCAAACAAATATTTGGAGTATATATTTTGTTTAAACTTTCGGTTATCATTACATTAGATTATTTTACATTAGTTACTTTGTACATTAGATATTTATTTCATTTATCTTTCCTTATAGGGCCTGCTTAAATTTTATTTCACCCTTTCAGTTCAAAATTGACATGTTTTAGTCCAAATTACGTTCTAAAATTAATTTTGACGATTTTGAAGAAAAAAAATACCGATTCAAAATTTAAAACAGATTTATTGGAACATGTTTTATTGTTTATTAATAGTACCATAAATCTAAAAATATGGTAATAAACCTTTAGATAGAGAATCAGTTAACAACATGCAAAAGAGTAGGCTATAAGAGAGCAAAAATGTAACAGAAAAATGTGCCCTTCAGTGGATAGCCCCTAGACCTGTCAAACCCTCCTGACTCTTGTCAACTGGAGATGTAGCGCTCAAACCGCTATAGCTCAAAACATTGACTACTCGGCCAACACAACCTTACACAAACACTATTGAAAACACATTTTTAGTTGAAATTATAGAATTAGAGCCGTCGTTTGCACTGTGCTTATTGTTGTCAAGTGAAATTTACAACAAATACAAATTTAAAAGAAACATTAAATACTTTATTTTCAACAAGAAGACATTTCAATGACTAAAAATCATCTTCTGTTACGATGACAAATGAGCTGAGAAAATTTAAATCAATGCACTCATGCCTACAAATACCTTATAGACAATTTTTATAATTTTAGCTAATGCCATGAAAATACATCGGAATCTTTAACCAGTTGTGCATTAAATATGGAATTCTTATTGAATTTATTGTCCCTACTCTATCTAATAAATTATTGACAGTAAAAAGCTGGAGATGATGACTTAGGTAATGAAACATTGTCTTATTGAGAATTTAGTGTTTTTTTTTATAAAGTTTCTAAATTAATTTACTAGAATGTTCACTATATGATATGTACTGGATCAATTTACAAAACTCGAAACACCGTGTTTTCAATATGAACGGTATTTCGATAGGTGTAATGCGACCACTCAAGAGAACTATAATCGCTTTGAGCAAAATGTCTCCCAACCGTAATATTGGCTCATTTGGCCGTCGTTCTAAGCCCTTTCTTACACCTCACTGCGATATAAACCATTAAAATGAAAAATGAAATCCAAATCAATGTAGAAAGATAACCAAAGTATACACTCCGGTGCCAGAACGTCCATCCCCGTGCTGTGAGAGAGCGTACTGCTTCCGTGGACAGTGAAAGAGGCAACAACCATCCGATGGACTTGAGAATTGGGTGCATTCCTTCTTGCGGCCAAACCATACCTGTTAAAAAAGTCATGTAATGTTATAACAAATCATGTTTTGTACTATTTGAGCTTGACTTGTGAGATAATATTAGATAGAATAGAACTCGAACACAAGATCTCACAAAAATTACGTTTACTTAATCAAACGCAATCCTCAATCACCCTAACCTAACCTAACCTAACCTAACCTAACCTAACATAACCTAACCTAACCTAACATAACATAACCAAACATAACATAACCTAACCTAACCTAACCTAACCTAACCTAACCTAACCTAACCTAACCTAACATAACATAACATAACCTAACCTAACATAACCTAACCTAACCTAACCTAACCTAAATTAACCTAACCTAACCTAACCTAACCTAACTTAACCTAACCTAACCTAACCTAACCTAACCTAACCTAACCTAACCTAACATAACATAACCTAACCTAACCTAACATAACATAACCAAACATAACATAACCTAACCTAACCTAACCTAACCTAACCTAACCTAACCTAACATAACATAACCTAACCTAACCTAACCTAACCTTACCTAACATAACCTAACCTAACATAACCTAACCTAACCTAACATAACCTAACATAACATAACCTAACCTAACCTAACCTAACCTAACATAACCTAACCTAACCTAACCTAACCTATGCTAACCTAACCTGTCATAAAAGTCATATAATGTTATAACAAATCATGTTTTGTACTATTCTAAATAAATATTGAGCTTGACTTGTGAGATAATATTAGATAGAATAGCCTAGAACTCGAACACAAGACCTCACAAAAATTACGTTTACATCAAACGCAATCCTCAATCACCCTAACCTAACCTAACCTAACCAAACCAGACCATACCTGTCATAAAAGTAATATAATGTTATAACAAATCATGTTTTGTACTATTCTAAATAAATATTGAGCTTGACTTGTGAGATAATATTAGATAGAATAAAACTCGAACACAAGATCTCTCAAAAATTACGTTTGCTTAATCAAACGCCATCCTCACTGAATCATGATGATAACTAAACTATAACTATCAATTTGTACTATTGTGATTGCGTAATTCCCCTAACCCTAATTTTGTTTCACCTGAACAAGCCATTATAGAAATCAAAACAAAATCTTTTAAAATAGGCGAGGTTAAGTCTAAGACATAGATCAACACAAAGTGGGGTGTGTAACACTTCAAAACGATAATGTAAACAAAAATCGAAAATGTTTCACAAATTCTTATCAAATTTTTATGTTTTAGCAAATTTGTTTTCATTCGTTCTTGTTTTAAGATTGATTTTCAATTCTAAAAATAATAATGTGAACTGAATTTAAAACATTACGTAATGTTTTCAAGAAAAAAACGTTTTTGTATTCACGAGTATTGTTTTTAAGCCCTTACAGACACTTAATAGATTTAATAGGGCTTAAAGTGTCTGTTATAAATATAAAATCTTTAAAATCGTTTCTCCTTGGCTGTGTTTTGGGTATTTGTAATTGAATAAGGGATAATAAATAAAGAGATAATTTTGAATTGAGTATTCAATCTTTACTTGTGTTGCATGTCTACCTTTACATTTTTATTACTTAACTAATCACAGCATTCAGCAAACAAGCAAACACACAGATATCCAAATTATAATCATATTATAGTAACAAAATAATAATAAGTTTTAGTTTAAAATTTTATTTTTAAACATATTTTTTAGTTTGATTTTAAATTTTCTTACTTTTAAATAAGCAGTTATAAAACCCTCATAAAATGCTGCCTCTATTAGGTATTAGATAGATCCAAACTAAGCTAACTATTTTTGAAAATTAATAATAATTACTCCTTTAAAACACGTTTCTAACATATTTGCATTTTCGGAAAAATTTGTTTATGTATTATTTTGTAACTGTACCTTACAATTATTTCTCTTATCTTCTGGTCTACTTACTTAAAAATTATTGTTCTTCAGTTTGTTTTTCTTTTGTGGAGGGGACACTACATAAAACTACATAATAAAAATTACCTTTTCTAACACTCAGTTCCTTTTTATAAAAATTGCGCTCTTTCAGTTTGCACTTTGTGTTCTTTTACTTTTTGTATTTTCTTCAATTTCCACAATTTATTTTTAGATACCTATTCTTCTAAAATTTGTATTTTTAATTTTTTTATATTAACGAGTTTAAATTTGTCAAACCCTTTTTTAATGTTACTTTTGATTTTACTAAATTTAAACTACATTTTATTATTTTAATGTTTTTAATTTAGTTATCTAAGCCTGAATGAATAAGCCTCATCTCTAACCAATTTTCCCCTCTCTTCTCTTAGTTTTAGATTTTAAGATTTCTGTATTTTAATTTGTTTAAATGGCCACATGAGTTATTTAGTTTTGATTAATAAAAGATTTTATGTTATAGTTTACATTTCAATTTTGCACTAAAAATTACACATTGTATGGGCCTATTTCTAGACATTTGATATTGTAGGCCCCACTTTGCGTTAATGTTTGGGTGGTGTAGTCTTTATACTTTGTATGAGCCTAATGATATTTCCCATGGCTTACGATACAAATATTTTTGTATTCATGAATAGTTTTCAAAAAACAAATATTTTTGTATTCTTGAATGTTGTTTTCCAGAAATAAACATTTAAAAATTTTTGACTATAGTTTTCAAGATACAAATATGTTTGTATTCTTGAGTATTGTTGTCAAAAAACAAATATTTTGTATTCTTAAGTATGGCTTTAAGATGTAAATATTTTTGTATTCTTGAGTATTGTTTTAAAGAAACATTTTTCTATTCTTGTATAATGTTTTCAAGAAACAAACATTTTTGTATTCTTGTGTACAGTTTTCGAAAAAAATATTTTGGTATTTTTGTGTATTTTTCAAGATACAAATATTTCAGTATTCTTGAGAGCGAATAAATGCCAAAACTTAGAATATTTGCAAAACTGTAAAATATCTTTTTTTAATGGATATTTATCATTATATTTCGAATTTTGAAATAATCAAAAACCATGTATTGCATTATATTTTATCGTCCCCCAAAACAAAATGTTTTAAAAGTATGACTGTACCTTCTATATTAAAATATAAACCCCATTATAAAATGTGTAAAGAATATGTTTTCAAAAATAAAAATAATAAGTAGAAAATGACGATAACTGAACGTTTTTTGTGGGCCAAATATGTCACATTTTGAAATAAACTCCTAGAATAACACTTAAAATTTTTATGCGAAAATTTGGGGGGGCATAATGGGTGGTTTCATTAGAAGGAAAAAATGTAAAATAAAAATAATTAAAAGGAGAAAACTTACTTAATCTACTTCTAAAAATAGACATAGGTTATTAGTACTTACCACTTGTTAGACAAAGAGGGAAGAATGTACCAAATCCCATAAAGGACGCCATAGACATGTTTTCAGCTACAATGGAAACCAGAAATCCTAGAAAAAAACAATGGTTGTCATTTGTTTTTTTAATTATCTACTTATTTTCATTCAAAAGTTCTCAATTTTGTATATTAAACAACCCTTTAATAATTACTTATACAGTTTTTAGCCCGTATTTGTACATAATTTTTAGTTAAATAAAATATACGATAAGTGTACAATTCCATAAAATACACAGCTATTGTCTAGGCATTCTAGAAATAAGTAAGATCTACAACTTTGTATAATATTAATAAATCCAATCTTAAGTTTGATATTATTCCATCAACTAAACCACCATATGATTTTATATAACAACAGTTTTATAGGTATTATTAATTTTGAGGTTATGTTAACACCGTTGGTTAAACAAATACTCAGATATTTTGTAAGGGTCCAACTAGTAAAGTAATAAAACAGCTTTGTTTATGGAGGCCTTCCAAGTAATAGGAATTTCGTTTAAAGAAAATCGTGTGAATAAACTGCCACATTTTAGGTAATCAGTTTACTTTTTTGACGCGATTTAAACCTAAAATATAAAAACTAATACATGTATACTTTTTAATAGCTTCTTAGTAGTAAAATAAATGATAAAATTGTCGTAAAGAAGGAGTTGATTAAAAGTTTAGATCTGGAGTTTGTAAAAAATGATGAGAGGTGCTAATGGAAGCTTAGAACCAATATAGGAACTGGAAGACTTTGAGATCGTCTTATTTCTTTGTAAAACTTGATTAAATATTAATAATATGTTAGACTGTTTAATTATAATTAAAAATAAACACTTGGGAAAATGCTTCTTCAAGGTTATGTAAAAATTGCAGTCAGAATAATTCAATAAAAGGTAAAAAGTGAAGTGACAACAACCTCTATGTTGTTGACAATAAGTCAGATTAGAATCAACATCAGTTTTAAGTTCGAATATCTTAAATCAATATAGTATCTCTCACTACGACAGAAGGCAATACGTTGAACGTGCCCAGTGAGACATCTAAAAAATTGTAGTTGCTAGAAGAAAAAAAGTCAATTCTGCCCTCGTTGTTCTGCCATGACGTATATTCAAGTAGAAGGGAGGACACATCCATTACACCAGACACACTCCTAGTCTGAGGGTACTGTACAAGACTACCAACATTACCAACATGACCGCTGTCGGAACAAGAAGGACAGCAAACTGAATTACAACTTACCGTAACACATTCCATTTACACCAACAAGCAGAAGTAACCTTGTTGTTACATAGAAGTCACCGATGAAAGGACTATCAAACACTTTGTACATGACTACCAACATTACCAACATGACCGCTGTCGGAACAAGAAGGACAGCAAACTGAATTACAACTTACCGTAACACATTCCATTTACACCAACAAGCAGAAGTAACCTTGTTGTTACATAGAAGTCACCGATGAAAGGACTATCAAACACTTTGTACATGACTACCAACATTACCAACATGACCGCTGTCGGAACAAGAAGGACAGCAAACTGAATTACAACTTACCGTAACACATTCCATTTACACCAACAAGCAGAAGTAACCTTGTTGTTACATAGAAGTCACCGATGAAAGGACTATCAAACACTTTGTACATGACTACCAACATTACCAACATGACCGCTGTCGGAACAAGAAGGACAGCAAACTGAATTACAACTTACCGTAACACATTCCATTTACACCAACAAGCAGAAGTAACCTTGTTGTTACATAGAAGTCACCGATGAAAGGACTGTCAAACACTTTGTACATGACTACCAACATGGCCGCTGTCTGGACGATAAGGACAGCAAACTGAATTACAACTTACCATAACACATTCCATTGACACCAACAAGCAGAAGTAACCCTGTTGTTACATAGAAGTCACCGATGAAAGGACTGTCAAACACTTTGTACATGACTACCAACATGGCCGCTGTCTGGACGATAAGGACAGCAAACTGAACTAGAGCATGCGCTGTCACCACTTCTAGGACAGTCAGACCTAAATTTGAAAAAAATAAAACATTTAATATCATGTAATATCCTTATAACTAACAATATAACAATTTATTTTTTATATTTTAGGAAAATGTTCTTTTAGGAATTGATCTGCACATATCAACTTTTTTTGTTTATTGATAAATGTGATATTTTATTAGGGGCAAAAATATCTATGCTCAATATACAATCTGTAAGAAAGGTATTTCAAAATTTACCCAAATTTATTTACCATATAACAAAAATGTGTAAATATCTGAAGGTGTATGCAAGCTATACTATAAGCATTAATTGAAGGTTGAATTTTTTTAAATATCACCCACCCCCCAGTGCTCATTTATAGTGAGTAACAGGTTTATCAATGCCAAGGTACTCTGTTGTATCTACACCTTTTTCCGTATGGTCTTGGATTCGATTCCTCTTGTTCATCTTTCCTATCGAGTATCTAATGACCAGCACTTGTTCTCTGACCGACCCTGATGCTGTTGGAGTACTCAGTTTATTATAGGTTTAGATGTCCCAATTTTATGCTCTTTCCTTCTTTTTAAACGATGATGACTTAGACGTTTTCAACAAAAAAATTTGTTTTTAAACTGGTAAAACTGCACGAAAAAATAATTTCTTCTTTGTTTTGCCGCATATTCTACAAATGTTTAGTATTTTCATCCTGAATACAGTTATGCATTTATGTATTATTAAAAAAAAAAAAACAATAAATAAATAAATTTCAAAATTTCTATTTACAATGTATTAAAAACAATTTATTTGCAATATATATTAAAACACATTAATTATTTACCTAATATATTTACACAATTAATGATTAAATTCTTGTGAAAATGACAGTTGAGTGATATTTTACCACCACTGGAAATGTAGGAGTCATATTTACATCCCTGTTTCCAGAATCTTAATCATCTTCCATAACCTCCCCAAAAATGTTCATGTTAATCTATAATCTCTATAGATTATCAACAACCCTATCTTTGTGTTTTGGTTTATAAATAGAACTAAAGTACATGTCGGTAATATCTTATAATGTTGTGAACCTCTACAACATGATAAAATCCGAGAGGAATTCTTTATAGTACAGTCTGTTAAAACTAAGTAAAAGCCTCATCTCCGTCAGCTCTTAAGTTCATTATTAGAAACACGTAACTTCACTCAAAAATTAAAAAAGTTTTCTTATCTCTTCCATTTTCTCCACTTGTCTGTATGAAACAAATTTCTTGGTCTATCGGTAACATGCACAACTGAGCCATCAGTAATGTAGCGAGAGGACTGTTTAAAGGATGTTTAAAGAAGTTGAATTTGTAGAGTCAACCCTTAGTCATATTTTACTAGAAATTTTCATTCCGACCTACTGTATGACACTCTATCGAAAATTTAAAACGTAGAGAGAAAAATTAACCTTTCTAAAACTCTATCAATGATAGTTCCCAAACTTCATCATTATCGTCAATATTATACTTCCTTTTCATCTTTTCAGAAATTTCACAACCTGAGATTTATTTTCATCAACAGTGACATGAACTTTCATATAATTTAGCACTAAACTAGTTATCTTCATGAAGTGAAATGATAAATCCACTTACACTATAAATGAATTTAAAAAGATATTAATCGTGACAAAATCTGGACTTAAAATAAATTAAAATATATATATATATATATAATTACCTTAGTAAATATATAAGGTAATTTAATATATAAGGTCTTGTGACTTCGTTATTGGTTGCTTCTTACATGTTTCGTTATTGTTTTATTTGTTGTGTCAGTGTATGTTCTTGTGTTAAATGTGTTTTTTAATATAATCAATGACGAGTTCTTCAAAGTGAACAAAGTAATTTTCTGATGATGGGGTTACGGCCTCGAAACATGTAAGAAACAACCAACAACGAAGTCACAAGACGGACCTAAGGTAATTAAATATTGTATTTAAATAGGAACCAAAAATATGCTTATTAAATTTAAAAGTCTGGTCTCAGGATTAATTTTTAAACAAACTATGTTCATACTTTCTCGCGTGATGAAGGTCACTACTTAGATGTGATAGTGCTGTATTTTATTTAATTAGTCATTCTAATCATACTTTCTCACATAATGAAGTAGAAAGTTGGATGATGTGCTGAAAATCGTTGTCAAATGTTTAGTAGGTCAATTTTATTGTTCTATGAGCCAAAAAAAAGGTGGTTTTGGGAATGACATCCATTCAGTTTTAACACCCAAACACGAGATTATTTTAATCAAATTGGGTACTTCGGCATATTTTGTCCATATCTTGATAATTTTTGTGATAACTCTAATTTTCAGGTTTACAGGGGTGAAATATAAAATATGATTTTCTCTAAATTGGCTAAAACAATTTAGATCAAATTTTTCTCAAGTTTAACCTCTGACGGTTCAAATAAAATTTATTGGTCACCATTTCTCCAAGAATATGTCCGTCCATCAGTCTGTAGTATTTTCACCAAGTGTTATCTCTTCAACAGTGGTCTAATTGTATAGGAATGACTAAACTTTAAATCAAGAATGGGTTGACTAAAAGATTTGAAACATTGCAGTTTTAGTGTGAGTTAGGAATCTCAGATTAGTAATACATTTTGGCTCGCAAACATTTTACATTTGATTATATCAAAATTAAATTTTTATTTTAACAAAAACTAACCTGCCACCATGCTTCGTTCTAGGATTCCTGCCATCTTCTCTTGTAAGATCACCCCCACTGTAAACATTACCGGCAAGTAGAACTCAAATCTGAAAATTACATCACATTTATATTGTTAGGCGGGACGTGAAGAGAATTGTAGAACATAGATAAGAATGTCATCTAAGACAGCTGTTATTATAAAGCGGCAGCCATGATTTTATTTGGTTACATATGGAAAAATAAAATAAAACTTAAACACAATTTATAACAAACAATATGTTCATTAATTCAAACTTGTTTCATCTTGTCGTCATCTTCAATGAGTGTGGGAAATTGTGTTCAATTTTAATTTAATGTCATCTTAAAAGTCAAGCTCGATATTTTATGTGATGTGTCAAAAATTAGTTGACTTTTTTTACAAATACGTTTTGAGGCCTCCTAAAAAAATAGTTTAAGCAATGATGTCTGTAAGTCTGTCTGTCTATCATTTGTCATCTGTGCAGTGCTCTATAACCTGTCAACCAATTTTAGTGAAATATATCTCGATACTTATTTGTTTTCATTTTTTCAATGTCTCAAACTTTTAGAATTATAAGGAAAAAATAACATTACAGTTTTCTCAAAATTGACTATAACTATTTCTATCAATTTTGCTCAAGTGTCTCCTTTAAGGACCCAAACAAAATTGGTCAAATCTCCCCAAAATTAGCAGTTCGTATGTTATTATCAGTTAAAAGTAAATAAATAAGCCATGGGACTGTAATAAAAAATGTAATTTCTCAAAATTGTCACTACTAATTTAGTTAAAATTTTGTGAAATCACCCAATTAATGACTGAAACCCGAGTGCAAATTTGCAAGTAATAATTGGAAAAAAATTAACTTTGAACAACGTTCAGAAATGTAAATAATATAAATAGCCTGAAAATAGTATAAGTTTAATAGATGCTTACAATATAAGTACAGCTGGTGATGCAAAGTGTATGAAACTCGGATTTCTATCGCCATAAATAGGATCTTCCATCTGAAATATAATATTCTATTAGACACTTAAACACCTAATTTCCCATTTAGTTGGTTACTGCCACAAATACCAGTTTATAATTTTATTATATTTCTTAAAACGGAAACCAAACATATTGTTATGATTTAATTATATTTTTTAAACTAACTAATAAGAAATAGTAATTGTTCTAACATAAACTCATTCCAAATTGTTATAATTTAATTTTGTCCAAGGTAAGAGAAATAAATAGATAGGAATATACATCAGCTTAAAGTTTAGAAAGTTTCCAGTTAAACCTATCACTAACTAATCAACACTCTCTAGTGAAATATTGTATGTAAAGGTTTGTAAGTTAAAAAAAAAAAATATATATATATATATATATCAGCTTTAAGTTAAAACGATAGAGAAATATTTGTAGGCCCTATACAAATAATAAGGTTTGTAAGGATTTTACATCAGCTTTAAGTTAAAGCCATTTTCAGTTAAAGTTTTAAAGTATTACTAAACTAAGCAGCACTGAAATCGTACATTTATACAATAGATCCAGTTACCTATATAACCCTAAAAGTTGTTCATTGTTTAGAAAACTTATATGTAAATAGACAAGAGTAAATAATGTACAAAAATAGCCTTTAGTTATAAAAAGAGACTGTGTTGTGTTTTTTTTTTCTTTGAATTAGTTTCTTAGCAATTTTGTTTGTATTCATAATAAAATGAGACTGCTAATGAAATATGTAGTACCTTTATTGATGTATGTTTTTTTATACAAAATATATTACATCTTTCTAATATATCTTTAACCTTAAAAAAAAGTTTCATATTCATACATTTTATAAGATGTACAATGTTCAGCATTCCGATAAAACAAATATAGACATTTTGACAAACTCTTAGATAAAAACACTTCCTGAAATAATCACCTTTATCGGGATATCAGCTGCATCTTCAGGCCAATCACAATCCTTGAACACTCTTTTAAGGAATGAAACATAACTGTAGATTAAATCTGCGCGTAATAAATTCCCAATATACTGATCTAAAACATTTCAGTTTGTCTTAGTCTTACAATACATGTTATTTTATTTCATTTAGTCACCATACAAGCCTATAACACTTAATACTAATTAGTTACAAACATTAGTTACAAACAGAAAAGCAACTTCAATTTTAAGTATTCATATTTTGGAAATCAACTTTAGTTACTAATTTGCCATCACTGTAAATAGCAATGTTCACTCATGCACAATTAATATTTTAAAATCAAATATTTTTTATTTTAAAAACAAATCTGTAATGAAAATATGGCTGTATGTTACAAATTTTCGGTTGCTTTTACTACCTAATTACCCAAATATTTTAAACTGAAATCAGTTATTCGGTGGTCTATGTGTATATTAATAAGCTCAATTTTTTACCACTTCTAATCATCAAAGCTATTTTTTAAGTATTGTTTTTAGTAAGAACTTGCTGTTGTCAAAATGATTTAATAATCAGTAATCTTTTGTAATTTGTTGCTGTTAACTTTTTTAATGTACGAATTAACATTTTAAATGCAGTTCACATTGGTTTAAATGAAAGTTTAAGATGGGTAAACATACATTAAATGGGACATTTATCCAATTTTAGCGATAAAAAATATACCTGTATTTCAACAACCACATATACAGCCAGATATGCTAAAGAAACAATTCATTTAAATCGAAAAATCATTATGATGTTTGACTGTTCTCGACTAGTTCAGTTTTAAATAGCTCTTTAGTCATATATAAATAACATTACGTAATAATCACAATTAAAAATTGATTTTCTACAACTTGTTTTGATGCTTCTAAACAAATTGTCAACGGGTGCATTAGTTTAGTTTATGTTTCGATAAGAAAGTGTGGAGGACAACTTACTAGACATGTCAAGTCTCACGTTCACTTCGCTTAGCTCGATTGCACTTTCAGATGTATCCCTTAATAGAGTAATTCTTTCCACTAATGCCTCTGTGTAGTTACGCATGATGTGCACTGATCCCCATGCTTTATTTCTCCGCACAAATTCATCCGCTTCTGTTAAATTATCAAATTCTATCTGAAAACAAAATAAATAAGTTAAAATCTGCTAAAAGTTTTAATCAATAATTAATGAAAAACTCAAGGATAAAATCTTTTCAGCTCGATGTTTTCACCAATAAGTTGTCATCTTCACTTGTAATTGGATTGTTTCGATGAAACGACTTTTCATTGGAAATTGGACTTTTTTATTAATTGTTTTAATTATGTAGTTTTTATTTTCCTTGTTCACACATACAATAAAAGTATATAAAAAATGTAAAATATTCAAGATATTGATTTAAAGATTTTTGGAGATTTGTTTTAAGAATCGGCTATTCCAAAAAGAAAATAGTTTTTCAGTTAATATTCGTCTTGTTTCTGTACTGAGCTTTTGCTTACACACTAGGATCGATTTTGATAAACTTTTGATTATGAACTTATTTTTATTACACTCGTCTTTGTTAAAAAATTCTAAACAAAAAATTCAATAACTAAAAATTCGGAGTTACTTTTATAAAACCTATTTTTTGCTTTTGTTTTTTTTAACGGCAAACCTCTTATTTACAAAAGGATAAAATAGAGACCCCGAGCCCTTGAATACTCTAATATCGTTAGGATCAAAAGAGAACAATAGTTGGTCAAAAGAGACCTTGTGGAAAAGATGAAAGAGAGGATCTGACCCAAGAATACATAAAGAAAGGTGTAAACCCAGCTAGGTTACCCTGGGATTGTTACACCTTACACTATAAGTGAGGCCCTAAGGGACAATAAGACTTAAACCTACTTCTCAATATTCTCAAAAAAGGCTCAAATAATTTTTAACTTGAGTAGATTCTTCTACCCTTCATATCATTATGTTAACTTTTTCCCTGAGCAGAACATGTAGAACAATATACATCCTAGCAGAAATATAGAATAACATAATTAATCTAACCATTTTCATAAAACTTTGATAAAATGTGCTCCCTTATAAACCAAAGAAAACTAATTGGTTGCAATCTGCATTATCAACCCACTAGCGGTAGCTATGCGAGAAAGGTTTATTTACAAAATTATTTCTATCAGTTATCATCATAGAGCTAGATAGTATTATTATAATTACCAAATTAATAGTTTTAGTTTTCAGCTCATCAATGTACCGGCAGCTCAGTGGAAGGTCCAAATGACAACCTGACGATGGTATCATTGCACAATCAGCCAGTCCGTTTTCTAATTCATTGTTAACTATAGCGATATTCAATCCTTGTGGGTCCCTGCCAACAGCAAGGTTGTATAGAAAACATTGTAGTATTGGCAGCCCAAATAGAAACAGCATCATCCTGTAAAGATATTAGATAATAAGGTATTATTAAGGAAATCTAAAAGTCATTTAATGGGAAACATTTGAAATAGAATAATTAGGTGCGATTTAAAAGCATTAGTAACACATGTTTACTTTTCTAAGTTTTGTGGCACACTCTTTATTTTGTCATTTCAGATCTATCTCAAAACGACATGTCTGGTTAGCATATCTGCTACAACTAGACATTTGTCTTTTCAACCCAAACAGCAGAAGTTGACTAGTTATACATTACGAAACTCAACTTTTTAATTTTACATTTTTGTCCTACAAAATAAACATTTGTATGTGTGGTTTTACATAAATGAACATTGGCTTAAATAAAAGTAATATGTTTAATATATATTGACGATAAACATTGTCATGAATTAATACATTTCCATTAAATTTCTTAAAAACTCCAAATGACTGCTGTAATGTTCAAATTTTTTATCCCAGTATTATTAAAGACACTAAACACAATTATCACAAGTTTGTATTTCTTGTACAACCTGTTTAATTTTCCCTGACATATGTTTATACATACCCGTTATATGGAAATGGTTTAACTTTTTTGTCAATGTTGTCTAAGAAATTAAGAATACATTTATTCAAACAGATGATATTTGAGATTTTTTCTTATTTGTAAGTCTAAATCATATTCAACTTATGATTATGACTTACTTATGATTATTTTTTACATTGGTAAAACACTCTGCAGACTAAATTCAACCAAAATTGTGCTAAAATCTCTAAATTATTATTGTGTTACAATAGTTCTCTAAAGTAGCACACACACATAGATATTCAAACTGCACACATGTATACCATAGTCTCTATTGTAAAGAGTTTTGGTCTAAAAACTGATACCATTGTATAAACAGCGAAATTGTTTAAATTATTATAAGAAAGTATATTTGAGCCTAATTTTAAGGAAATCATACAGAAATTACGATTTAATAAAGATATCTGAATTTGAACAAAAACTCGAAATGTGATCTTAGTTTGGTTAGGTTAGGTTAGGTTAGGTTAGGTTAGGTTAGGTTATGTTATGTTAGGTTAGGTTAGGATAGGTTATGTTATGTTAGGTTAGGTTAGGTTAGGACAAAAACAAGAAACAAACTAAGACAATAACACCCTTATCTTCATTTTGATGACATCATTCATCATTCTCAGAGGTTTAGAACTAAATAAAGATATCTGAATTTGAACAAAAACTCGAAACATAATCTCAGTTTGGTGATTACATTAGCAAGAAGTAAGTTTTAGACTTACGGTTTATTTCTCCACATGAAGAAGAGATTTTTTATCAATTGTGCTATAAACCTGTTGCTTGAGAATATCTCTCCTCTATGAATTGGTGAACGAGGTTTTGGTGAAACTAACTCTGGATAGGCATCTTTCTGAAAATTAAAAACAAATAATTCCTATGTGGTAAAAACAGTTAAAACTATGGGATAAATTTTTGATATTCTTTAATTAATTATAAAAGGGAAATGTATACACTGGGAATGTTATTCCACAAACAATGGCAGGTACACCAAAATTTTGTAATATACAAAAATGTTTTTAAAAAGGGTAGAAATACATAAAATTTCTGTAACTTCATTGTGACAAAATAAAAAGTATTAATGTATCCAAACTTACCTGATCAAATTCATCGTCATTGGTTCTGCTTCCACTTTGTTTTGCACTAAGTTCAAGGAACGCTTGTTCTAGAGTTGCACTGCCACATTGGATCATAAGTTGTACTGGAGGTTCTTCAGCCAATAACACTCCACCTCTCATCAAGCCTACCTGAAACATGGTGTATTGTAATAGTGTAATAATCCCCAAGCACAACAAATAAATAGCCACATTTTCAACAGATTGATTGAATTGACAGCTTGACAAATGTTTGATATTAGCTTGACAGATGGCTTCAAAACCATACCCACATCATTGTGAGCCCCTGTACATAACCGATTTCCTCTATTCTATGGTCACCTCATTCAAACAGCTGGACAATATCAGGTATTGTCAAAAGATATTCTGTCCTTGAAACTTTAATTTACACTAACACATTGGACTCTACCACTTCATGTTACTTTGACTCTTATGTTCTACTATCGATCAATCAGTTTCGAGTATACCAGTTTTATTCATGAAGAAAATAAAATCACATAAAATAAAGACAAAACGAAAATATAACTCCTACTGAACAAATCAAGTGTTTGGCTCTATGTGCATTAGTTTACACTGTCAAAATTGAAATGCTTTATACTACACACACCGTGACCAATATTACAATGTTATGTTAGGTTAGGTTAGGTTAGGTTAGGTTAGGTTAGGTTAGGTTAGGTTAGGTTAGGTTAGGTTAGGTTAGGTTATTTATAGTTATACTTTGGATTACAATATTTCTCTTGGCAGTTATATGTTTTGAAATTACAGTATATTCCTCTTAAAATTACAAATTAAACTACACCTTATAGTAAACTATATTCAAAATATGGTTTCTAACTTCAAATCTTACAACTTAACTTAAAATTATTATTGTATATAATTTATATAATGTGCATAACATCTATGTAAATAAAATAACTCTTTTCTTCTTCAATTCATATATCAACAAATAAATAACATAAAAGAAACATTGTCTAAAAAAAATGCTTAAAATCGCAAACATCTATTATTTGTCTTTGTTTGGTGAATTTCGTCTGTAGTGTTAAAATCATTTTAAGATATTATTTGTGATGTGTTCCTAAACATATGATTTTGATTTTTCCAATTTATTTTCAATTACGTACATCATGGTTATTTAACTAGAAATTTTTATAAACCATAAAATAGGAGTTATTTTTGTAGTAAATTTCTTATCTTTAATAAAATCTGGGATGAAAAAGTCACTAAAATAGCAAAGGAGGCCATCAGAATGAGCTCTATGCCCCTCCCACAATATTCCTTTCAGCGTGTAAGAAGACAACAGAGAGCAGGAATAAGAGCACATGCATATAAAGATGGGAGGGGAGGACCCACGTGCCATCATCTCTTCCTATTTAAAAAGAAACTCACAGATATATCCTAATACCAAGACGTTGCAAGAGCCAAGCCACTTTTGCAGCAAGGACAAAAAATTGCCATATTGTCCAAGAAGGCTACAATATCAAAACTCGGAGTTAGGACTGGGCTTGTGTAGGAAAACTGAGTTAATTTCACCACTAGATACACCTCTGAAAACCCTTGAAATAGTGGACTAGTGTATTATTTTTAACGTTTTCATAGGTAGGCTATATCAAATGGTGTAAAAACAATATAAAACACATTCTCTCAGGTGCACAGTGGTGTACAAAGAAAAAAATCTCAGAGGTGAACCCTACACTCAAAATTTAGATTCGCTTGAACTCGATATTTAGATCGAAGTCGTCAATCATTCTAACCAAATGATTTTATTTTTTATAGTAGCTTAAGTTCTGGCTCAGTCGTGTTCAACATTATTCACATCTGTACAGTCCAATTAATTTAAATAGATATTACTTTGGTGTTGTAACAAAACATTTTCCTTGTTGAGATCTGTAACCTTGAATTTATATAGCACATTCCATTCTCTCTTTATTTCAACTAATAATTTATTGTAAAGGCTAATACTTGCGTAATATCTGTACTTGCTTTCAACCACATTCATATAAAACTGTTTGTTTTTCAGTGTGATTGGTTATATAGTATTACCTTACAAGTAACGTTTTTAACAAATAATTTTAAATATATCATTTATGACTCTCTGAAACGGTTTCAACGTTGGGATCTACGAAACTTCAGTAAAAATATTCTAAAAATGAGAAACGTAACTAGCGAAAGTATGAATATAATATTCTTATAATCCTCTCCCTTGAGAATTGTCCTATTTTGTAAAAAATAATCCGGTACTCAATGGTTGCAAGAGCTAAGAATTAAATGAATATTTATTTGAAATTTAGTGCAACCTTGTTTTGGTGTAAACCGCTCGTCTATAAACAAACTTTCTTCACCCTTGGAGTCTTTGATGAACATGCAAGAGTTGTATGTCTTCCCTCTAATGATATCGCAGAGACGCCTTACAAACAAACCCATGGAACATTACTCTCTTGTACAATCATTTGCTCACTATTAGCCATCTTCTGTACTACAGTTTCATGTAGGAGTCTATTATAATTTCTTTGTATTTAACCATACAATGAAGAACAATTTCATGTAGTACGTCAGAACTTTGATCACCATCACGTCCGGGATTATGTTTAAATAAAATTATGAATCGAAGTAGAATTTAGATGGTTTAGAACCGGCTTTACCTATAAGCCCTACTACTTTTACTATTTACGAGTATTTTTTTAATATTTAAGTTTCCTATTCATTTAAATAAACCCAATATTATTTATTGTACTTTTTAAAAACGATGACATTGCTCTTTATTTAATGTTCCTCTAACAATTCAAAATAAGGCAAAGATATTTTGATGAAATTGTTGTTGGTACTCAATTCGAAAGTTTTACATTCGTTCTTGTGATTTTTAACCACAAATTTCGAATTTTCTTTTACCTATAACTGTCAAAACGGGGTTTAGTAACCCATTATTTTGGCTCCTAAGAAGCTGCATTTTAGTTAAATGTTTTCAAAATCGCCTAGTTCTTTTAAAGAAATTCGATTTTTTGTTTTGTCACATTTCAGATGTGCAAGAGATTAGAAAGGAGGAACTAATTGCACAAAGCTTCCTCGATTTAATTAAAATCTGTATCTTAAAAACTACATGACCTATTAAGTACTATAACAGATTAATACGCAGCAATAAAATTTATTACTGTTATTTATTTATTGAGTTATTTAATATAACTCTAGTGAGTACAAACTGTTATAAATTGGTTGCTACCGTGACGTGACGAAACATGTCTCTCTCGATAACCCAAAATGTAGTTTTGAGGTTAGGTTATTGTATACATTTTAATATATAGATAAATTAAGATGTTCCATAGCTTACCATATGTGCTTGTCTTGCTTCTTCAATGTAATGTGTGGTTATGATTATACTTTTCTTTTCTTTGTTAGTCAACATCACCAAGTGCTGCCAAATACTGAAACATAAATTATGAATCTTTTATTTTATTGACCAAAATATCTTGATCCTATTTAAGAAACCATGTTTTTTTTTAATGGCAGGTCTTTAAAAATAGTTGGTTTTATTCATTGTTATTTTTGAAAATACCTTGAAATTATATCCCCCTTTCCCCTCTTCTAGTCAAAGTTATACAAATGGAAAGTAGACCAACATTAAAGAATCTTCAGTATAAAAAATGTATAAAATTTTTAATTTATACTATAACCAATTTTGAAAATTGCATTTTAAAATTTTTTTTTACTTCAGCTTTGGTGTAACTCTTGAGGTGTTTTTTACGGTACTGAGGTAAATTGGATAAAACTGATTTGTTTTGAACTTAAAAACCGCAAGCTTTTCTAAAACCTTTTCCGAGAGTTTCTAGAAATCAGAGGTTTTGTCCAAAGTTTATCAAATCTAGTACATAGGCTAGGTTTTACAAATTGTTGGAACTGTTCGTTAACCAGGAAAATCAATTAGGTAATATCAAAATAGTGGCCGATTTTCAAGTTTTACTAAAGGGTTTTTAGAGAATAACATATTGAGATCTTTGCTCATTTTGTGTAAATGTAAAATTGTGTTTTTACAATAAAAAAAATTGTTGGTAAAACAAAATGATAGGAAATCTCAAAAATTCGATCATTTTAAACAGTTTATTCGTCCCTTTATTTTTTGCAGTTTGGTAACACATAAGCAACTGACATTACTTAATAAGGAAACAATAATTCTCTATTTATGAATTAAATACTGGCCTTGTAATATGTCGCAATTGTAATACAGCAAAGTTACTACTTTCAATGTAAAGCATAACTATTATAGGTTAATTTTTAAAATTTCAAAGTCTTTTGAAATAATTATTTAATTATGATATTGCATATCTCTTAGCAAAAAACTAGTTTTACGCACCAAATAACCATGGCATTGTTATAAGTAGATCGCTAAGCTCAACAAAAACTAGTGTAGGCTCTAATCTAGATAACTACCGAAAAAAAAACTATTCAAAAAGACGCCATTTTCAAATTATCTGACATTATAGTTTTAGTCTATTTATGCTAATGATTATTGGTACTCGATGTAATTCCATGTTAATGATTAAAAAACAAAATTATTTTTGTAAAACCCACTTTTTTATTTGAATCTTTCCTACTATGGTTTTGCTTGTTACAGCAATACCAAGAATTTAATAATCTGTTAAGCTTCTATAACATATTGTAACAAGCGAAACCATGGTCGGTTTGTATAAAAATAATTGTGTTTTTAATTATTATAGTTTATTAATACTAAAACGAAAACCGTATAATTCTGGGCACTTGTTTTAAAATTTGAATATTTCTCTAACAGACAAAATCTACTTAACCATGTTAAACAATGAAACATATAAAACTCTCATTTAAAACCAAATTTATTAATCTAAATTTACGAATACAAGTTATTTGAAAATGAGTAAAAATTCAAAAATCTAACTTCCAAGAAATAGTAAGGTACAACTAAACCACTTAAGGTGATCTGACCATTACAGCCGTCGATATTCCACCATTTTCTCATCGAGTTGATGTTATTTATATATAAAAAGGAGGGAAAACATTACTTTATTGGAGTAATTAAAAATATCCATTCGTGGTAATGTTTTTATGAATTATAAATTGAAGCTTTCTTCAAAATTCACAGTTACATACAAAATAAAAGTAGATAGCAGGATGTAAAATCTTAAGTACTGTGGAAACAATTTTTTTTTTTTAAATAACTTCGGTAAACCAATGTTTGTCTATCTTCTTAGTACAAAACTACAACACAATAGAATGAAAATTCATAAATATCGTTTCAGACGTTTGTTATTTAGCGTTTGCAAATTTACAACTTATCTTCTAACGTTCAGAGTTTAGAACACCCAGTTTGTTTTTTTTAGAAGGGGATATTTTGATAATATTCCAGACTATTAGGTACAACTATAGTAGGAGTTTTAATTTAATTTACCCAGCAAAGAGAGTAATATTACCTGTGACTCAGTACAGGGTCCAAACCAACTGTAGGTTCATCCAAGATGAGAAGTTCCGGATCGTGCAGTAAAGCTACTGCGAAGGAAACTCTTCTCTGTTGTCCACCACTAACACAAGAACACAAAACATTATTAAGTACTTTGATAAGAGATACTTTCCTCCCTTTGTTTCTGTCATAAACTGAAGTTTTTAACTACTGATAAGGTAATAAAAAATTTTGTTAGAAACCCAGAAAATTCTGTTCATAAAATAACTTATGCCACAAGTATTCAAAGTTATGTCAGATTTTTTTTAAAGTATTTTATTATTATTTATTTATTCTAACCAATCGACTATGAGCTTACATCTTTTACAATAAATCACACATTACAAAAACTTATCACTTAAGCTAATTTAATTAGTTCATAAGGTTTGGTCCTTTTTAGTCGACGTGTATCATTAAATTCTTCAAGAATCGGCTCCATTTTCTGATTTACATGCAGTTGAAGACGCGCATTATGTGTTTTTGACATTTCTCAATTTCTTATTGAACTGTATTGATCCAGTTGTTATTTCTTATGCACTCACAACAATCAACATTTCCTCGCAAAATGTTTGTTGATATTTAAATCACACATCACAGATTGATGTTTTCGCATTAGGTATAATAGTAAAAACTCTAAGGTAAATAAAATATCTACAGGAGTGCCTCAGGGAAGTGTATTGGGTCCTATACTTTATGTCCTGAAGTCGAGAATCTATTAATGACAACTTATAAGTCAGATAATGATTCATATAATTATTATATTGTTAAATCCTTAACAGAAACAACTAACAGAAAAGTATTCAATATGAAAACTTAATTTTTGACGCACTACTAAACAATTACCAAGTAAATGAAAGGATAAGCATGGTTTGAATTTCAGGACTTTTTTTATAACCAATAGGCTGATAAAAACAAATAAAAGTTTCCACCTCTTCTACCAATACATTACACTATTGTGAGTATTTTATGAGTTCTAAGAAATCACAGAACCATATTTCATACATGGTTAATACCGTCGACATTAACAAGGTTTTTTGCAATTACATCATCTATGAAAGTAAAGTAAAAATGTAATGGGCCAGAAAATCGGTGTTGATTTATAATCGAAAAATCAGTTTTTCCGATAATAACTCAACAATGATTTTCGTATTTTTTATGTAAAAAGTGGATTTTGGAATTTATGCAGTCGTATGTTTGCTGTTAGTTTAGTGGGCACATAATAGTGGCTTAATAATGTGGAATGTATGTTAAGTCACATATTTTTTTCATTGTGACAGGCCTACGCAATAAAAATCTAAAGTACAAAAGTGCAATATAAATCAATAATTTTTTAGTCCATATAGGCTTATATTTTACACTCTAAAATTTAGAATCTGATTTATAAGATTTCTATGCTTATAAGAGAGATAGAATTGATGCACAAATGATATAATTAATAATTTTACAGCTCAGCATTTTTTAAATATTTTATAATTTATAACTTCTAATATAAGGTTTATGAAACAAACACCCGGAGAAGCCTTGCGTTGTTCGAAATAAAATTTCTTTTACAGTGTTTGACTTGGCGGAACGTTCGTGTGTTACGCAGTGTCTTAAAGTTACCATGCGTGTAGCTGTGCGTGTGTGTGTTTATGCTTGTTTTAAAGGTGAAAATCCAGCTCGGTCATCATCGCCTTAGCAAAATACAGAGGATAAAATAAAGAGACCTAATCCTAGAACACTTTAATAGCGTCACGGAAGAGAAGAGAAGAGAAGAGAAGAGAAGAGAAGAGAAGAGAAGAGAAGAGAAGAGAAGAGAAGAGAAGAGAAGAGAAGAGAAGAGAAGAGAAGAGAAGAGAAGAGAAGAGAAGAGAAGAGAAGAGAAGAGAATAAAAATTTGTCAAAAGAGACGTGATAATAAAGATGTAAGAAAGGGATCTAACCAAACACTAGATGAAGAAAGGTTTAGATCCATAAAGAGTAGCCAGGGTTGCCACTCTCGTCAGAGTGGAAGTAAAATATCTGGTACTGCAATATCCCTCCAAACGTTGGCAAACTGAAAATGTGCTGCTAGTCTCACTTCTGCTACACTCTTTGACATTATTGCTGTTATTGACCTTTCACATGTAGTCCACCATGTGACGTGATCGCATTTAATTTGGGAACCATGAGACGCGATCAAGTCACCCTTAACATTAAAACCATTGGTTCTGAAGTGTAATATTATTGTGCTGAAAAGTCTGATATGTTTATTTACTATCCATGCAATCCTAACGTTTTACATATTAGAAAGGCTTTTCACGGTACGCCTGGGCAACTCTTCCCAGAATTAAATCCTCTATTAAGGCTAATGATCAAAATATTTTTCCGACGGCTTATGTATTCATTATTCTAACATCAGTGATACATTGCGAGGTGTATTAGACATTAGACGAAACTATGTATCTCTCATCCGCTTTATTCGTAGGACTAACATGGAAAATTTATATTATTTAAGTTATCTTGTTACCCACCAATCTACCAAATTAGGAAAACTCATTCTTTAACTATTATTATTTGTCACTCTCTTTAATATAACGATATTGATTTTCAATATCGCATTCTATGGATCAATGGTTTAGAATCATTTTTAAAAAAGATGTATTACATTTTTCCGCATAAGGCAATTCGAAAATCATGTCAATTTTTAGTACTGTTATTTAATATAAATATTAATTATCCCCCCCCCTCCTTCCATGATATTATTTCATTTTTATTCCAAGGTTACTTTAATTACTCGCTTTCTCTGATATCTCTTTACCTTACTTTTTTATTCTTCACTATGTACACGAGTTCAATTAATACCTTCAATGGTATCACCTACATCGCTGAGGAACAAACCATCAATAATACCCTCTAACCAACCAACGCACATAATGGTTAAAAGATATTAGTTGTCACTTTCTGTCTTCTATATTCGATAATAGTCATAAAACCATTTACAATGCTGCAAACCTCCTGCTTCTCAAGAGCATTAGTGGGCCGAATTATGGCTAAGTTGGATTTTCTAGTAGATTACAGCTGTACCACATGGAACTCTAGTGTGCTGGATATTAGCATATTCTAAACCTTCCTTTTTTTACTTTGGATTGTTAATCTTGGTTGTTTGGGGTTGCCTTTTGGTGTTTTTGGCTCCTATTTTCAACTAATTTAGACTATTATTTTCATTGTGTTCATTGAATGTTTTCGGTTTTCTTTCTATTGGCCTATCTAAAACTCGTTTAACTTATTTCTGATTTGTCACTCCCCCCTCTCTCCACCCATGTTTTCGGTTTTCTTTCTATTGGCTTATCTAAAACTCGTTTAACTTGTTTATGATTAGTCACTCCCCTTATTCTCCACCCAGTTTTTCGGTATTCTTTCTATTGGCCTATCTAAAACTCGTCTAACTTGTTCCTGATTATTTACCCCCCCCCCTCTCTCCACCCATGTTTTCAGAATTCTTTCTATTGGCCTATCTAAAACTCGTTTAACTTGTTTACGATTTGTCACTCCCCCATCTCTCCACCCATGTTTTCGGTTTTCTTTCTATTGGCTTATCTAAAACTCGTTTAACTTGTTTACGATTAGTCACTCCCCTTATTCTCCACCCAGTTTTTCGGTATTCTTTCTATTGGCCTATCTAAAACTCGTCTAACTTGTTCCTGATTATTTACCCCCCCCCCCCTTTCTCCACCCATGTTTTCAGAATTCTTTCTGTTGGCCAATCTAAAACTCGTTTAACATTTGTTAAGTATGGAAATACAGTAGTAAAGTTCCAACCGGGCATTTTACCCCATTTTATTGCTAACGCGATTTTTCCGTCATCGTAACTTTGATTACTTATAACTCAAAAACGAAGATATTTATCGAAAAACTGTTTTCACCATCGTTTTCCTTCTCAAATTATACATGAAAATCATGTTTTACTTGTCCATTTTCCTATTTAAAAAAATAAAGTTTGATTCAATATGAGGGATCGAAGAAGGTGTACGAAAATTTCGAAAACACAAAAACGTGTAATTTTTTTAACTCTCTGTCTTCAAGTATGCAATGTAAAGCAGTTTCCATAGTTAAAAATCACCCTGTATATACAATAACTAAAATCACTGAGCCAAGCATCAGGGGCACGTTTGGATTTATATCTGACTCTGAAAATCAGCTGTTTGAGTGCAATACGTCCACTATATTATACTTCCTACCTGAGCTCCTCACAGATTTGTTTTACACACACCTTATACCACCGTCTCAGTCTCTTACATACTCTAACATATATTTTATCTCTGTCATTTTCCAGTCTTTCAACCTATAAGCTAATTTTTCTTTAATAACCTAAAATTAGCGCCCAATCCGTTATTACCCATCAACTAAAGATGTTAAACTTTGAAGTGAGTAACCCATCCTCCAGACGACACTTTGAAATTTGTCTAATCTCAGCCAGTTAATTACCTCATAAAACCTACAACCCCTAGTATATTATGTGCAAGGGACGTGTTTTCCAACCCTTGTCAAAGTGTTATTATATGTATTCGTTGGTATGTTTTGTTTGTTATACTGAAAGGGAATTGTGTTCCACCCCTCAGCTTCTGGGCTAACATGAATACAAATGAATTTTGTAAAATCTTTTTCTGGAAGTAACATTAGATTGTTAAATCGTTTTCGAACCCCATCTCTATTTATAAAATACTTTTCACTTCCACCCTGCAAACGGGTAGTATTTAACTGTTCATTGTTTCGTGACACATTAACCAATTGTAACCTAACACAAATCCACCTTTAATCTACTTTGTTTTGTTTTAAGTAAATAAAATTATTCACCAATAATAATGATAAATTAAAATAGTTGGGTAAACCCTTAAAACTTGTTTAGCTGCAAAAATAGTCTTATTTTAAAATAAACTTTTCATAAAGGTCACCGTCTGTACCTGAGGTTATCCACAATGCTTCCTGCAGACCACAGTTCCAACAGGGTAATTAATTCTTCTGTTCTCCTGTAAACTTTTCTTCTTCCTATACCATAGAGGCGGCCATAATATAAGAAAGTCTCCAGGATTGTAAGTGTAGGGAACAGTGCTACATCCTGTAAAAAAAACACGAAGAATTTGTTCAAAAAACATCCAAACTACCATTTGTAGAAAATACAAATTTAAATTGTCAATTCAAAAAGATATAATGTGTACATGAACAAGAAGAAAAGCACTATTTTAAGGTGAAGTAGTTGAAAATATCCAACCGTTGTAATGATTTTCTATTTTTCAACAATTATAAATGGAAATTTGCCTTGCATAAATATATCTAGAATTAAAAATGAAGTATCCAGAAATAAAATCTTAAGTGCTTGTAAGCAATTTTCTAGATACTATAGCTTGGATAGTGCTCACTCTATACCGTGGATATGTGTCCATAGCATGTAAGCTAAGCTGATCATCAAGTTTAAACAAACTTCGGCAATCTTTAACCGTTTGTCTAAGTCGTCTGTAATAATTTCACACTAATTAAGAAAAGGTCTTTTTCAAATATTTAAAATATTCTATTGTGTCTCCGTATTAAAATTTAGAAAAATCAAATAATAAATTTCAAAATCGCGTCTATTTTAAACAGTTGTTCTTCAGATCTTGCAATTAATACAACTTACGATGCGCTGAATCTAATACAATAAAACCAAATCCAACTTTTTACTAGAAAATTGAAAAATGACGTGTCACCTGTGATATAAAGAACAGATGGTTCAACTATCTCAAAAAAAAATTAATTTTACTTTGTGTATTACACATGAAATGATAACATTTTGAGCCAAATCACGGAAGTGTTTGGAGTCAATTTAAATACTATTTTTACATAAACGGGTCTAACCCCCACCTACTCAGTGAACACCAAATTTTACTCTTTTCCGTTGGACTTTTCTTGACAGTTTGCCAGGGATATGTTTTTTTATTTCCAAATTACTAAGTAAGGAATAGTTATTTGTGCAACTAGTGAGCAAAGTGGCACTTTTTTTAACGAGAGAAAAATGTTGACGAACGAGGCTTGCCGAGTGCGTCAATTTTATCGAGTTTAAAAAAGACACTTTGCTCAAGAATTGCACATTATAATTTGTCTACAGTTGTTATTTTGTGACAAATAAAAAACACTGAGTAGAAATTCTCACGTCAAAACTGAGGTTATTTATGAATATTACAAATAACTTAGGTGTATTGTTGAGGAAACGGGATTGCCAACTTAAAAACTCGGCAAACGAAAAATACTCTCCGTGTAACATACACTGTCAATCATCTTCATGAATAATTACTTCCTTTTTCAACTTTAAAACGTTGTTTTGTTGTTTATTTATGTTATTTTACATGTAAGAATTAATCTAACCTACATACGGAACATTGCCTGTATATTATAAATCAATTCAAATAAACTTAACCTAAATTTCGTTTTGTTTGGTAGCCATTCGGAGTGTGCAAAATAGTGGGCAAATTGAAACTGTTTAAAAATCAGCTGTTTTGCAAACTAATTTAAATTAACAAAATGCCACTTTGTCAACAACTGTAGACAAAAGAAATTTCGATATCGTTTTTATTGGATTTCGACGTTTTAAACCTCTACCGTGCATTATTCCTAAATCGGGCAAAGAGGCTGCTTAACATTAAAGTTTTGATGGGGGGTGAGGGTATCTACTAGTATTTTAAGGAATTATTTGATTTTGTAAAAATCGTCTGATTGGAGGTGAAAATAAAATGCGAGTGAAACGTGATATTCACTATTGACTCAAAAGAGGAACGCCGCTAATTCAAATTTTAAATTTTTATGTAAAGTAAGTTATTTTGATTGGATTTTTATCAAAGTTGATGAGGGTTGAGAATGGGAGGTAATAACAAAGATTTTCCTCAAATTTATTTTTTTAAAGTAGTATTGTTCCGATTTTCGTAAAAATATTTTTTGTATATCTATTATAGATTTTAAAATTGGCATTTTAAACTTGTAATGCTGATGTTTTTTGAAAAGCTGACTTTAATATACTAGCCGTATAAATATATAATTTATTATGAAAATAAAGAAAAATATTTCTATTAGTGTTACGATAGTGACACGACAACAGTTACATTGACGAGATTGTTAAAACAATTTCAAAATGTCTGCTTTTAATGCAGTGTTTTGCCAATTATAAAACTAAAAATACATTAAAATGCGTCAAAACATGGACGATAATAAATAACGGATATATAGGACCTTGAAGTCCTAAACTTTAAAACTGAATGGTGACAGTGAATATTCACTTATTAATAAATATTATTGTATTTTCATTACTTGCTGGTAAAAAACGTATTAGCGTTAAAAACTAAAAATTAATAAATACATACGTAAGGGCTGCAAAATGAGTAAAAATAAATTTCAATGTCGCATATGCGAGGTAATTAATTTGGTAAATCAAAAATTGCAGCAACTAAAGTCAAGTGAGAAGTCTACGCCCTGTACTGGGAAGCGACTAGGATAGCTCAGTTGGTTTAGCATTGACGCGTAAAACCAAAGGTTCCTGGGTTCGATTCCCAGTCTAGGTCGTATATTTTTCACTTAAAATATTATTGTATTTGTAAATACTAACAGATAGAGGGGGGGACATGAATTTGTCCATCATGATCATTGACTAAGTGGGGTTTTATAAACAACTACCAAACAATACTGACATACCTGAGGCATGTAACCCACGTCAGCTTTGGTTTTCGCTGTTGATGCGATCTCCCCTGCATCAAGTTGTACTCTTCCAACAATAGCGCTCAGAAGGGTTGTTTTACCACACCCACTTGGACCCAACAGACCATATCTGAAAATTAAATTTAAAATTTCTGTAAACATATATATACTAGTGTGTTTATCTCTCTAGACATATTGTAAGGAAAACACAAGATTGTGTGTGAGATGTTTATTTATTAATTTTTGGAAAATTAAAAAAAAATAATTGATAATATAGTCCCTCGCATGGGCCATGGCTGAGTGCAAGGGACAAAGTTTCAATAAGCCGCAACACAACTGAGAACACTTATAAAAATACCATGATAAAATCGCTACAAAATAAAACTTAAAAAACTTGATGAATAAATAATCAATATTAATAAATCATACGTAATACAGTAAAAACAATATTGTTTAAGATTTAGAGCTGTCAGGTTTCTCTTTGCCAACTTATGATCCCGTTCGACTCTGTCGCTAATAGAGAATCCAGGTTGTTATTTTATGCCCTTTTTATTTTTTATAGGCTATGATAACTGCAAGGTTTCTTGTCTTTAAACCACAAACAAAACAGAAATCTCTCTCTTCCATCGTTCTCTCGCTGTACTCCTTACAGAAGATTCTTTCCTATCTCTTTGTTTCGTTGTCCAACTTTCAAAGACATAAGGATAGCTTTACTTTAGCTTACAGTCGTGAATATTATATTAGATAAATATTAACAAGTTTAAAATTGTGTTTTCTGCAAATGATAGTTCAGAAACTTACTGCACTTTTACATTTCGATAAAAACTGAATATTACAGACGGCTCTATGAATCAGCTTCGCCCTTTTTTGGGCAGTTGTTTTGTTATGTTGTCTGCCCACACTTCGACCTAGATCTCAGCTTGTAATGCACAACATTAATCACTGCTAATAGTATGGAATGAGGTCTACACTTGTACTGCACCTAGACAATAAGCATGGAATGATATCCCTTCTAACAACTTCATATGTCTTCGAACAAACATTGTTTTCAGCATTATATTGTACGATTTCGTGATCAGCAAATTGGAGACATTTTGAAAATAGTTTTACTCTTGGTTTTTAATAATTAAACAAACATTCATTTGCATCTTGATTATACACTATTAGCGAACCTATATCGGCTTCACCCGCACAATTTTAAGGTTGTGCGCAGGCCTCCCAAGGCTTACTTGTATTATTTCTAAATTCAAATATCTGGGATATAAACTGATCATCTGTTATACTATTAATTCTACTGCAACACGTTACATATATGTTATATGCTCTGTGTATTTATTATAGGGAGTTATATACTTTTCTAGAAATTTTGCAATTTCTTCCCTTTAATATTAATTTTTTGCAAAATTCTTTCTTAGTGCACAGTTACATGATATAACGAAGGGTCCCTCCAAAAATGTCAAGGAGAGAGAGAGAGAGAGAGAGAGAGAGAGAGAGAGAGAGAGAGAGAGAGAGAGAGAGAGAGGGGGGGGGAGAGGGGGAGGGGGAGAGAGAGAGAGGGAGCAGCTGATGGCTCCAGTTTCACCTGGAGATAGTTGAGATAGTTGAGATAGTTTTATAAAGAGTTTTTTTTGCACAACCCTAAAGGTGGTGCTATGGAAATAAATTATGCCCAATTACAGCAACACACCAATTTTGATCAAAATCGACCAATAAATAACAAAGATATGATACTTGTTATAGGGGTAAAAACAACCTTGGAGTGGAATATTTTCAAAACCCTTTCTTAGTACACGTCTACAGACCTACACCAAACCATGTTAAAAATGCTTAGCTCTATGCTTCTTCGATCAGAGATATGCATTAAGGGTAAAAAACACCCTTAGAATGGAACATTTTCAAAACCCTTTCTTAGTACGTTTCTACAGACCTACACCAAACCATGTTAAAAATGCTTAGCTCTAGGCTTCTTCGATCAGAGATATGCATTAAGGGTAAAAAACACCCTTAGAATGGAACATTTTCAAAACCCTTTCTTAGTACGTTTCTACAGACCTACACCAAACCATGTTAAAAATGCTTAGCTCTAGGCTTCTTCGATCAGAGATATGCATTAAGGGTAAAAAACACCCTTAGAATGGAACATTTTCAAAACCCTTTCTTAGTACGTTTCTACAGACCTACACCAAACCATGTTAAAAATGCTTAGCTCTAGGCTTCTTCGATCAGAGATATGCATTAAGGGTAAAAAACACCCTTAGAATGGAACATTTTCAAAACCCTTTCTTAGTACGTTTCTACAGACCTACACCAAACCATGTTAAAAATGCTTAGCTCTAGGCTTCTTCTATCAGAGATATGCATTAAGGGTAAAAAACACCCTTGGGGTGGAACAATTTCAAAACCCTTTCTTAGTACGCGTCTACAGACCTACACCAAACCATGTTAAAAATGCTTAGCTCTAGGCTTCTTTGATCAGAGATATGCATTAAGGGTAAAAAAACACCCTTAGAGTGGAATATTTTCAAAACCCTTTCTTAGTACGCGTCTACAGACCTACTCCAAACCATGTTAAAAATGCTTAGCTCTAGGCTTCTTCGATCAGAGATATGCATTAAGGGTAAAAAACACCCTTAGAATGGAACATTTTCAAAACCCTTTCTTAGTACGTTACTACAGACCTACACCAAACCATGTTAAAAATGCTTAGCTCTATGCTTCTTCGATCAGAGATATGCATTAAGGGTAACAAACACCCTTGGAGTGGAATATTTTCAAAACCTTTTCTTAGTACGCTTCTACTGACCTACTCCAAACGATGTTGAAAAGTTCATAGCTCTAGGCTTCTTGTATCCAGAGATTTCGTGATCAGTCAATAGGTTTTGACTCTTATTAATATAGATAACAATAACAAGCCAAAACTAAAACTATTGACCTTGAACTCGTACATGTTAAACTTAAAGAGTGAATATTGAAATTTTTGATAAAGGATGGGAGATTATAGTTCCAGTTTTAGGTTGCTATTCAACAAATATACAAAATAATATCAGGTTGGATTTTAAAATACAAATTCTAATCCTGATCAATATATAATTCTTGTTAGTAAATAAATGCAAAAATATAATCCAGATAAGATCATGTCACAGTAGGCTATATTAATTGGATAAGTTTTCAGTTTGGGTATTCTCTCAACTACCAGTCAACCGGTTAGGCCTATTATTACCTTGAGGACAACTTTCAACTTATATTTATTTTATTAAACAAATTTGCTAAATATCTCAAAAACATGGAGTCGGAAATTAACAGTCAAATATTTTAAATTTTGATACTTCACTTATATACAGAATGACAGGAAAGAAACTACCCCCATCATTTCTTAAAGAATGAAAGGTGAACAAAATTAGTCGTTTTTCTCTTTACTTATTGTATGAGTTACTATAAAATTACCCACAAATAAATTTGTATATTCAAGAATGTATTGCAATCTGCCGACTGATCCTAAATGCAGTTATTTACCGTTAGTTTTGACTGACTATATATTGTAAGCATTAGAAAACTCTTGACTTCACAATTTTAACCCGATGTTGTTCCAATTGATTCCGATATTTAATTTTATAAACACACTTGGAAAAGTTTATTAAAGAGAAAATCCACCGACTAATTTTCACACTTAAGAAAATTTGTGATAGTTTTATATGTTCAGTTTTTATAACATCTTGCATGATGCTCAAAATCTACAAACAATGATTTATACTAAAAAAAGTTTTAACTGAAAAAGAAAATATCATTAAAACATAACCTCAAAACTAGAAAACCTCGGACATCTTCACTTTTTTTTTTTTTTTTAATAAAACAGGCTTCGAATACTATAATAGCAATAAGAGAACCAGAGTTGGTGAAAAGGGAAGAGTTTCTAGGATCTAGTTATTACATTATAAATATGTTAGAACCGGTGTGTACATGTGCATTAATAATTTTATTGAAACAGATGCAATTCAATGCAAATCCACGCGTAAGTGTAATCAATACTGTAATCACTTTATTAAAACATAATGAATATAATATTACTCAATGTTTAATTAACAGAAATTACACTGTAAATAATAGTAAATTATATTTAAAGTAATTATTTGTATTATTGTTAAAGACAGTTAGGTCTAATAACAAGTTACTTTAATATAAAACAAAATTCAATATTAATATTCAAATGTATACGTGATTTGTTGTTAAACATTATTGTAGTAGAAAATACTATTCATTAATAAGAAACAATCTTAGATCCTCATACGCCTACCCAGACAGTATCTTTAGAGTCGGAGGAACTAGAAGGGCAGGTGCATCTGGAGCTTCTCGCCACACCGTACCCCCACTCTGTAGAAGGTAACTGGAGCAATCTAAACCACTACCACCCCGAAACCATTCCTCAGCGGTTAAGCCGAAACCGCTGGACATGCTGAACATACTCTCATGGTACTCACGTTGGCAAGATTCCCCCAGCCATGGTTGATGAGTCACCGTCGAGTCGCTTACACAATACCCTCTCCCAGCAAATCACCTACTGGGGGCGGTGCCCATTACCCACTTACATGGGATGGGATAGCCCATCAGACGAGCCTGGAACTAAAAAACTAAAAGAGCTTTCCCCCAGTCATTTCCAGAGACAGTAGTTTGGAACAATGTCTTTACTCAGGATAGTACGCAATTTATGTGGAATGAATAGTAGTGCGCTCTGTCAACTCCTTTACTCTCTTCTTTTACTAAACCTCTTTCCTTACAACTCCTCACTAAGGTTGCCTTTTACTTTACTTCTAAATTCCCACACCTGTACAAGTGAGCTCCTAAAAGACGAAATTAGAAGACTTTTATTCAAAATTAGAAAAAAAACCAACAAATTTCAATCAAAGTTAGTCTGAGTTAAGTTTAACTATTCCTAGTATAAGATATGAAAAAAAAGTAAGGACAATTTTAAAATGAGATCGTTTGATACAATTTCTCGATAGTTAACCGTATCCAAGGTCGAGGTTCGTGTTTCTATCAGCTGTTTAAATTACTTTAATACACAGTTCAAAATAAAAACTGTTTATTCTTTACTTTGGAAATATGTAATTCTTTTGGAGATAGGGACTTTCAATCAATTTTCCTTTTGGATTTCACGAGGCCATTGTGTAAGAAAGAGGCTGTGTCTATATTTATCCGAGTGTAAATAGCTTGCCGAACACCCTGTATATGACACATTTGGTCTCTAGGCTAAACTTTCTTCATTAGTTTATAATCAACATTTCGTGACACTTTGTAATGAGACTTGGTAAGGTTAACTACACATTGTTCAATCCATTTCTACGTCTGACCTTCAATTATCACGCCCTACTTTAATCCACCCCAACCCATCATCATCACGGATCCTTGGTCGGCCATCCTAGTTCGTTATGTCTATTAAGGACACATGCTAACCCGCTTTTATAGAAGTGTGTTCAATTCTTTGCAATAAGAGAAATAATTGTTTTCTTAATTGTAATTTATTAATAGTTAGTTGTTAATTGCAAAGGATCTGCATTGTTTTCTCTCTCTCTCTCCCCTCCCCCCATGTTTTTTGTATTTAGTCTTCCTTTGACTGCTCATGCCTAATTATACACCTCCTTCCTTATATATATATTCTTCCAATTAAAATGACTCCCCTTAATATAAAAACAAAATAAATAAACATACAAAAAACACTATAACTAATAATTAAACAAGAACTAATCTTTTTTTTTTTTTTTATGTTAAGTGCATTGCCTTATTCTTATATTACTGATTTTATCATTAGTTTTCAACAAAACACTTGGCTACTAGGCAATGTTGGCATATTATCACTTTGCTCATGTTCTTTATTTATTACTTGATAACGATAGTTAATATATACTCTCGAAACGTTGTGTATTTATTTTCCTACACACAAATGACGACAAACATCCTAGTTTCGCATATTTTCACTTTATTCGTGTGTATTACTTGTTAACGGAAGTTGATTTATACTCTCGAAACGTTGTCTAAAATCTACAGACAAATTATTACAGACGTACAATTATACCGTATCAATAACTTGATTAGTGTTATTAACCTATAGATTTCATCGAAAACTGTTACTTAACCAAATATAAATCTAATATTTACATTGTTCCTTGAGGAACTGTTAAGTTTAGCAACCACAGACTCTCTTGTCTCTCTTAACTGTGGTACAACATAACACTGTTCACATTATAATACTCTTACTTTATCACTGCAACATGCATTCAACTACCAACCTAACCAAATATAAATCTAATATTTACATTGTTCCTTGAGGAACTGTTAAGTTTAGCAACCACAGACTCTCTTGTCTCTCTTAACTGTGGTACAACATAACACTGTTCACATTATAATACTCTTACTTTATCACTGCAACATGCATTCAACTACCAACCTAACCAAATATAAATCTAATATATACATTGTTCCTTGAGGAACTGTCAAGTTTAGCAACCACAGACTCTCTTGTCTCTCTTAACTGTGGTACAAAACACTGTTCACATTATAACACTCTTACTTTATCACTGCAACATGCATTCAACTACCAACTTAACCAAATATAAATCTAATATTTACATTGTTCCTTGAGGAACTGTCAAGTTACGATCTTCAAGAGCAACCACAGACTCTCTTGTCTCTCTTAACTGTGGTACAACATAACACTGTTCACATTATAACACTCTTACTTTATAACTGCAACATGCATTCAACTACCAACTTAACCAAATATAAATCTAATATTTACATTGTTCCTTGAGGAACTGTCAAGTTTAGCAACCACAGACTCTCTTGTCTCTCTTAACTGTGGTACAAAACACTGTTCACATTATAACACTCTTACTTTATCACTGCAACATGCATTCAACTACCAACTTAACCAAATATAAATCTAATATTTACATTGTTCCTTGAGGAACTGTCAAGTTTAGCAACCAGACTCTCTTGTCTCTCTTAACTGTGGTACAACATAACACTGTTCACATTATAACACTCTTACTTTATCACTGCAACATGCATTCAACTACCAACTTAACCAAATATAAATCTAATATTTACATTGTTCCTTGAGGAACTGTCAAGTTTAGCAACCAGACTCTCTTGTCTCTCTTAACTGTGGTACAACAAAACACTGTTCACATTATAACACTCTTACTTTATCACTGCAACATGCATTCAACTACCAACTTAACCAAATATAAATCTAATATTTACATTGTTCCTTGAGGAACTGTCAAGTTACGTTCTTCAAGAGCAACCACACTCTCTTGTCTCTCTTAACTGTGGTACAACATAACACTGTTCACATTATAACACTCTTACTTTATCACTGCAACATGCATTCAACTACCAACTTAACCAAATATAAATCTAATATTTACATTGTTCCTTGAGGAACTGTCAAGTTACGATCTTCAAGAGCAACCACAGACTCTCTTGTCTCTCTTAACTGTGGTACAACATAACACTGTTCACATTATAACACTCTTACTTTATCACTACAACATGCATTCAACTACCAACTTAACCCAATATAAATCTAATATTTACATTGTTCCTTGAGGAACTGTCAAGTTACGATCTTCAAGACAAGAGCAACCACACACTCTCTTGTCTCTCTTAATTGTGGTACAACATAACACTGTTCACATTATAACACTCTTACTTTATCACTGCAACATGCATTCAACTACCAACTTAACCAAATATAAATTAAATACTTACATTGTTCCTTGAGGAACTGTCAAGTTACAATCTTCAAGAGCAACCACACACTCTCTTGTCTCTCTTAACTGTGGTACAAAACACTGTTTACATTATAACACTCTTACTTTATCACTGCAACATGCATTCAACTACCAACTTAACCAAATATAAATTTAATACTTACATTGTTCCTTGAGGAACTGTCAAGTTTAGCAACCACAGACTCTCTTGTCTCTCTTAACTGTGGTACAACATAACACTGCTTACATTATAACACTCTTACTTTATAACTGCAACATGCATTCAACTACCAACCTAACCAAATATAAATCTAATATTTACATTGTTCCTTGAGGAACTGTCAAATTACGATCTTCAAGAGCAACCACACTCTCTTGTCTCTCTTAACTGTGGTACAACATAACACTATTCACATTATAACACTCTTACTTTATCACTGCAACATGCATTCAACTACCAACATAACCCAATATAAATCTAATACTTACATTGTTCCTTGAGGAACTGTCAAGTTTAGCAACCACAGACTCTCTTGTCTCTCTTAACTGTGGTACAACATAACACTGTTTACATTATAACACTCTTACTTTATAACTGCAACATGCATTCAACTACCAACCTAACCAAATATAAATCTAATATTTACATTGTTCCTTGAGGAACTGTCTAATTACGATCTTCAAGAGCAACCACACACTCTCTTGTCTCTCTTAACTGTGGTACAAAACACTGTTTACATTATAACACTCTTACTTTATCACTGCAACATGCATTCAACTACCAACTTAACCAAATATAAATTTAATACTTACATTGTTCCTTGAGGAACTGTCAAGTTTAGCAACCACAGACTCTCTTGTCTCTCTTAACTGTGGTACAACATAACACTGTTTACATTATAACACTCTTACTTTATAACTGCAACATGCATTCAACTACCAACCTAACCAAATATAAATCTAATATTTACATTGTTCCTTGAGGAACTGTCAAATTACGATCTTCAAGAGCAACCACACTCTCTTGTCTCTCTTAACTGTGGTACAACATAACACTATTCACATTATAACACTCTTACTTTATCACTGCAACATGCATTCAACTACCAACATAACCCAATATAAATCTAATACTTACATTGTTCCTTGAGGAACTGTCAAGTTTAGCAACCACAGACTCTCTTGTCTCTCTTAACTGTGGTACAACATAACACTGTTTACATTATAACACTCTTACTTTATAACTGCAACATGCATTCAACTACCAACCTAACCAAATATAAATCTAATATTTACATTGTTCCTTGAGGAACTGTCAAGTTACGTTCTTCAAGAGCAACCACACTCTCTTGTCTCTCTTAACTGTGGTACAACATAACACTGTTCACATTATAACACTCTTACTTTATCACTACAACATGCATTCAACTACCAACTTAACCCAATATAAATCTAATATTTACATTGTTCCTTGAGGAACTGTCAAGTTACGATCTTCAAGACAAGAGCAACCACACACTCTCTTGTCTCTCTTAATTGTGGTACAACATAACACTGTTCACATTATAACACTCTTACTTTATCACTGCAACATGCATTCAACTACCAACTTAACCAAATATAAATTAAATACTTACATTGTTCCTTGAGGAACTGTCAAGTTACAATCTTCAAGAGCAACCACACACTCTCTTGTCTCTCTTAACTGTGGTACAAAACACTGTTTACATTATAACACTCTTACTTTATCACTGCAACATGCATTCAACTACCAACTTAACCAAATATAAATTTAATACTTACATTGTTCCTTGAGGAACTGTCAAGTTTAGCAACCACAGACTCTCTTGTCTCTCTTAACTGTGGTACAACATAACACTGTTTACATTATAACACTCTTACTTTATAACTGCAACATGCATTCAACTACCAACCTAACCAAATATAAATCTAATATTTACATTGTTCCTTGAGGAACTGTCAAATTACGATCTTCAAGAGCAACCACAGACTCTTGTCTCTCTTAACTGTGGTACAACATAACACTGTTCACATTATAACACTCTTACTTTATCACTGCAACATGCATTCAACTACCAACTTAACCAAATATAAATCTAATATTTACATTGTTCCTTGAGGAACTGTCAAGTTTAGCAACCAGACTCTCTTGTCTCTCTTAACTGTGGTACAACATAACACTGTTCACATTATAACACTCTTACTTTATCACTGCAACATGCATTCAACTACCAACTTAACCAAATATAAATCTAATATTTACATTGTTCCTTGAGGAACTGTCAAGTTTAGCAACCAGACTCTCTTGTCTCTCTTAACTGTGGTACAACAAAACACTGTTCACATTATAACACTCTTACTTTATCACTGCAACATGCATTCAACTACCAACTTAACCAAATATAAATCTAATATTTACATTGTTCCTTGAGGAACTGTCAAGTTACGTTCTTCAAGAGCAACCACACTCTCTTGTCTCTCTTAACTGTGGTACAACATAACACTGTTCACATTATAACACTCTTACTTTATCACTGCAACATGCATTCAACTACCAACTTAACCAAATATAAATCTAATATTTACATTGTTCCTTGAGGAACTGTCAAGTTACGATCTTCAAGAGCAACCACAGACTCTCTTGTCTCTCTTAACTGTGGTACAACATAACACTGTTCACATAATAACACTCTTACTTTATCACTACAACATGCATTCAACTACCAACTTAACCCAATATAAATCTAATATTTACATTGTTCCTTGAGGAACTGTCAAGTTACGATCTTCAAGACAAGAGCAACCACACACTCTCTTGTCTCTCTTAATTGTGGTACAACATAACACTGTTCACATTATAACACTCTTACTTTATCACTGCAACATGCATTCAACTACCAACTTAACCAAATATAAATTAAATACTTACATTGTTCCTTGAGGAACTGTCAAGTTACAATCTTCAAGAGCAACCACACACTCTCTTGTCTCTCTTAACTGTGGTACAAAACACTGTTTACATTATAACACTCTTACTTTATCACTGCAACATGCATTCAACTACCAACTTAACCAAATATAAATTTAATACTTACATTGTTCCTTGAGGAACTGTCAAGTTTAGCAACCACAGACTCTCTTGTCTCTCTTAACTGTGGTACAACATAACACTGTTTACATTATAACACTCTTACTTTATAACTGCAACATGCATTCAACTACCAACCTAACCAAATATAAATCTAATATTTACATTGTTCCTTGAGGAACTGTCAAATTACGATCTTCAAGAGCAACCACACTCTCTTGTCTCTCTTAACTGTGGTACAACATAACACTATTCACATTATAACACTCTTACTTTATCACTGCAACATGCATTCAACTACCAACATAACCCAATATAAATCTAATACTTACATTGTTCCTTGAGGAACTGTCAAGTTTAGCAACCACAGACTCTCTTGTCTCTCTTAACTGTGGTACAACATAACACTGTTTACATTATAACACTCTTACTTTATAACTGCAACATGCATTCAACTACCAACCTAACCAAATATAAATCTAATATTTACATTGTTCCTTGAGGAACTGTCAAATTACGATCTTCAAGAGCAACCACACTCTCTTGTCTCTCTTAACTGTGGTACAACATAACACTATTCACATTATAACACTCTTACTTTATCACTGCAACATGCATTCAACTACCAACTTAACCCAATATAAATCTAATATTTACATTGTTCCTTGAGGAACTGTCAAGTTTAGCAACCACACACTCTCTTGTCTCTCTTAACTGTGGTACAACATAACACTGTTCACATTATAACACTCTTACTTTATCACTGCAACATGCATTCAACTACCAACTTAACCAAATATAAATCTAATATTTACATTGTTCCTTGAGGAACTGTCAAATTACGATCTTCAAGAGCAACCACACTCTCTTGTCTCTCTTAACTGTGGTACAACATAACACTGTTCACATTATAACACTCTTACTTTATCACTGCAACATGCATTCAACTACCAACTTAACCAAATATAAATCTAATATTTACATTGTTCCTTGAGGAACTGTCAAATTACGATCTTCAAGAGCAACCAGACTCTCTTGTCTCTCTTAACTGTGGTACAACATAACACTGTTCACATTATAACACTCTTACTTTATCACTGCAACATGCATTCAACTACCAACTTAACCAAATATAAATTAAATACTTACATTGTTCCTTGAGGAACTGTCATGTTAAGACCTTTGAGTACAACACTGTTCGCATTATAACGCTTGTACGCGCCTCTTACTGTCAAAGCGTACTCCATCACTGCTGCATTCCCTGTAACACAACACACATTAGTTATTCACATCCTATCCTTCATACTTCACAGTCAAAGCCATGACGAGAATTAACAAATGATTAAGAGGTCTGGGTGAAAGTTAATCATATGATTGTTAGTTGTTGTTCGTCCATATATTATTGGCGAAATATCATTAAAAATAAAGCTTAATCGAGTTGACCTTGAGGATTATAAACTTAAGTAGTAACATTGCAAGTTAATGGAAAGTGTTGTTAACCTCAATCATGTAATCAAGAAATTTAAAATGGTGTTTTATAAAGTCCTAATGATACTTACAAGTATAAATTTTCGTCGTATATTACATTTTTATTTAAATAACATGCCTAGAACTGTAAAATATTGGTTTTAATAATCGTTTTGGTTATAGTATAAATAGTACATAGTGATAAGAAATGGTTTAACAAAATTTGATAGGAAGGTAATTTAGAAGTAAATCTATCTGTATAGTACAAGTAACTGTGGTTTGTTTCAACATGTAACGAATTCAAATTTTACTTCAATTTTTTTTATTGGGTTTATTTTTTTAGCCATATTTACCCAGGGCGGTTATTAAAGGTATTTAAAATACAATTACAATGTTATTTATTAATTATTTTTATTACTATTATTCCGCTTAACGATTTAAACATAAAAATTGTAACCTATATGAATAATTTAGAGTATTAAATTTTATATATATTAGAAAGTATATTTCCAGTAGAATAACATCTACTGCTAAACTATGTACAGAGTTACATAGTATTGTTTTATTATTGTATTTATGTACACCGAGTTTAAAACACTTGTTTTCTCATATTTCACGACTTTTTTAAAGTAAAATCATTTAATGTTAAATAATAGATTGTTTTCCTTTTTTTATTTATACAGTTTTTTCTCATGTTTTAATTCAATTTTCAAGAATTGCACGACCAGTAAATTGTATTTTTAAGAAGCGTAACTTTTTTCCTTGAACAATTTCACTTCAATCACTTAGCTGTAGTAAAATTTTAATGTTAAGTGGATCAGACTATACGTGATTTGCAAACCACAAATTAAAGCTTGATTTTAACTAAATACAATTTACACTGTGCACACGTTTATGTCACACGCGAGCAAGTTTACATCTTATATAAATATTGTTTTAAAGACGAATCATATAAAGTTCATTTTCACTTGTTCACTGATAAATTCTAAACTGTTTCTGATGAATATTTTTGGTTGGTTTGGGAGGAGATGAGTAACAAAGTTTGTGCATTATTTTTGAACTGGTTATTTAAAATTGGATCTCTCCAAGTGATCAGATGCTTTCAAAGTATATGTTTTCTATTATATTAGCATTGTGCTCATCATCCCTGTGGACATTCCTAGAGTTGAAAATGAACAGCATAGATAAGATAAAGTATCCTGGCGTCATTTAATTTTGGATTTCATTCATCTGTTACGTAACTCCTAACAATAAGTCAAAAGTAAACAGTTAACTTAAGTGAAAGCAGTACCAACTGTAGGTGATAATTCTCACATTCAGTGACTGTCTACTTTGATGTAAACATTTTCACTATAGCTTCTATATATATATATGTTATTGTTATGTACAAATTGAGAAATTTAATGCTGAAAACTCAACTAGTATAATCTACATCCTGATAATGACTGGAATTTTAGTTGTATGTGTGTCTAATTTCGCATAAAAGCCAAATATAAATGTCCGTATATTTCAAAATATTGGTCATTTTTATAAGTTTCTTCCTACCTGTCCTATATTACTTGATACCAAGGTAATTTTATCAAAGAACCTGCATCCTTGACAAGGCCGACTGTAAAGCAGCGGATGTAAGAATAACAGAAGTAAAAGTTGCAGTGCGTAGCTCTGGTTACGTAAACAATCCACTTTCCCTCTAGATCCAGAAAGTTTTTTACGTTTACATTGCTTATTATTATGAAATACAGTATGTGTTAGTATGCTTTAGTTGGTAACAGAAGTGTGTGGCATTGCACTTCCAACATAGGTGTTGTAAACCACAATAACACTGTACACTTTATGAAAACCGGATAAAAATGGCTGCCATTTTCAAATGGTTTGACCGATTTTTCTGATTAACAAACTAACCTAAGATATTGCATAAATAAACTTTTTGGAAGAAAAACGCCGAAATTGAAAATTAGTCGCGGATGAGCGTGTGTACATAGAGTTGGAAAATTGTTTCCAAACTTTAGGAGGTATGAAAAGATTCTTACAAACATATGTCCGTAATTGCTTAGTTTCCCAGATATCCGCCATTTTGTTTTTCCCACAAAAAATGTTTATCCCCAGAACTGTTTGACGGATTCAATTGAAACTTGGCGGGTTATCTATAATAATATAAAAAAACCTATTTTGATAAAATAACCAACCTAATCCAATAAATTTTTAAAATCTAAATAATTCAAAAACGACAAATTTTTATTTTAAAAAATCAAGAGACTTTTGCAGATCTTTAATTTTCTATCGCATATTGTAAATTATCAAAACAATCAGACGAAAAATTACAGTAGAACTGCGCTCATTAGTTTGAATAATACGAAACATAGATTTGTGGTCGACAACAAACTTCAGAGTCCAACAAATAGACTCAGTTTTATTGTATAAAAACGCCTGTTATAAAATAATTAATCACTTCAAACTCGTGTTTGTAAAACTTGAAATCAACACAAGAATTAACTTCGTTTGTCCTTTTACACAAATGCCTAGTTGTATTTTTTTTTTTTTTTTTTTTTTTTTTTTAATAGTAAATTAATACAAAACACAATGTAGTAAATACTAAGGGAAAGAAATAATTTTCATTTACATAAAATAAGTAAAAGTTTATTAAAATTTAAAGTTAAATACAGAAATTGCTCGTCATTGCAAGTTAAAAATACAGAAATTGCTTAAAATAACTCAAAATGCATGCGTCCAGGCTCCCACAATGACTGTCGAACCCGACTCTCTATTTTTGCCATTTTGTATTCGCAGTTTAAGCTCTTCTACAGTGCCTATAAGCAAACTCCTTCTGCTGTTTAAATCGAATTTTACAAAAAGTTACCAATAAAAATTCCATAAATAACCTCCATACCTCAACGCGTACAAACGAGAAAGTAAAGAAATATCAATGTTTTGTATTGATACTACACACGGACAAACTGAGTTGCCTTTTGTTTCTGAATTACATACTTAGTGTTCTATTGTTAGGTAACATTTAGTGTTATTGGAACATGTCGCATTGAGCAAGACACACATATTATGTTACTTCATCGCCTTCTATATAATATTGTGTTCACTATAAAATAATTCATGAGTATAACCTCAATATTGGCGCTAGTTTTGTGCAGTATTCAACAGCTCCAACGCGCAGACATATTTTGTCCATATTTCGGGATTTTTTCTTTTTCAATAATAACCTGAAATTTGGGGGAAGTTGCCATACAAAAAATGCAAAATTACCAATAACAATTTTGCTCAATTTCAGTCTCTAAAGATCTAAAAAAAATCGTATTTGATTGCATCTGAAAAAAAAAAAAAAAAAAAATTACTATGGGGCTGTTAAAAATACATATTGGCTCTACTGGTTTTTTTTTCTTCAAATAATAGTGAAATGTGAAAACCCCGTTAGCATACCAAGTGAAGTATTACGGTTTAGCAATAAATGTAAAAAGTAAAATGCTCTCTAACAGCCATGAATAAAGGAAGATTCTATCAAGTACAACTGACACTGAGGACCTTTACGACACAAACAAACAAGTATTATTCCAAAACTGGCGTCCGAGGAATATTTTTACTTTTAGAATGACAAAGATCAAACTGGCATTATTGTTAACGATTATTTTGGTCCATTTTTATTTGGTTTTGTGGATTGGTTAGTGAGAAAATTTATATCTAGTAATTACCATATTCAAAGCTTTTAACTCAGCTTACTAATTTTAATAAAACTGCTATTATTGCTTATTTTTTTAAATTTTCAGATTTTAATTTTAATAATTTGCATGTTTAGGCACCATTCAATTCAGATTTTAAAAGAAATTTAATAATGGTAGTCATTTATAGCTCACTAACGACTAAACCTAGGTATATCGAATATCTCACAATAAATTGCAAAGTTGCTAACACACATGTAAAAATTGAGCTGAATTTAAATGAAGCAATGGAGACTCACAATATCTGATCAACTTAAAATCATATGATTTGCTGTTCCCACTGAACCACGAGTATCCAATAGAAACATAACCTCAAAAAGAAATAAGTTTAATGATCTAGCGGGATAACTGTCGACTAACGGATGAAGTGAAATCTTAAGTTTAAAGTACCGTTTTGTACAACTAATTAACTGCAAGTTCTATATTGGTTGTGGTTAAATCTAGCTTGAAATCATCAGTTTTTGTCCATGGGAGATCAGTCAGTTTTCTCTTATTTTGAAAGATATTTATCTATTTATTAAGAATTCGAGGTTGCTTTTATTTTACTGTCAAATAGTCCTAAGTATAATCGTATTTGATTGAAATGGAGTTTTAACAACTGTGGCTAAAGTTTATTTATGTTTTTACCAGCAATTTTTGAATCCTTATTTACTTTTCTTGCTGTTTGTATCATCTAGCCTCACAATTCAACAAAACATGAACAAAATAAGCAGTGCAGATTATAAGAAATTAAATATTTTATTCAATTGATTATTGTTTGCCGTTTAGAAGATAACTTCAGATCAGTAAATAATTTAGAAAAATCTGTACAGAATCGTTAGATTTTTTGTTTTATAGTAGCTAGTCCAAAATTTTGATTTCTAGAAAAAATAAAGACAAAAACGTTTAATATATTGAAATAGAATATTCCTACTTTCCAAATTTTATCAAAATCTAACCAAAATTGCGATCTCTAAAATATTTACTATTCCTACAAGTAGGATCAGTGCACATTTCATAGTCTCTGAATATATGTAAAGACTAACGTATGAAATATGTAGCTATGTGTAAAGTAGTGTGTCATTTTATAAACTCCACAATAGGTCTGGCTTCACGTTACAATATGTATTGTTAGACCTAATTCCATTTGTCCAAATAATATAAAGTAAATTAGGGTCTTGAGTCATATCTGTGCTCTGTTGCGATCTCCCCCCACAGATTCTACCCAAAAGAGTATTTTTGTTTTGTTTTTATGTGTGTGTATACGTGTACTGTATATATATATATATATATACGTTCATATTCAATAGTATTCTTATGGGATTGAAATCCAAGATGGAACAAGTCTCTTTTATCTTCTTACATTTATTTTAGTTTTGAAGAAAATTCCAATTTATAATTTGTAAAAAGCAGAAAATCATGACGACGATTGACTGTTTTGACTTACTTTAACCTAAAGTTTTCCTTTTTATTCACACACACACACACACGTCTTTAAGTAAAATTTAAAATAAATGTTTGTATGTTTATGAACAAATTGCCTATCTAAATTTGGAAAGAAAGTTGTTACATTGTAGACAACTGTATGGGCACCCTAAAAATATAAATAAAATATATTTTCAAAATAATCGTTATAGCTCCCATTTGTTGAATAAATTCCTTAACGAAATCGAGTTTCCCTGTTTCATCTTCGATACAACTGAATGACCACTTCCAAGTATCGATTACAGAGAGAGTTGTGAAGACCCGTGTCAAGTGTCAAGGTCATTCATTTCTTTAACACTTTCACTTTAGCTGAGAAAGTAAGTTGCGAATGCTGCTGTTACGTTGCAATACAGGAGGCTGTGTCAACTGGATTTATTCATATTCAGTCATTGCGTCAACATCTTATATATTAACTGCATTAACTTTCTATTGTTGCGATGGTTTTATATCAACAGAATTATATGCAGACTTATATTGTATAAAATGGACACATTTTTTTTTCTGTAATATCAAAACCTGGCTTAGAAATGTTAAAGTGACTAAAAATTTCAGCTGTTAGAGTTAGAATTGCCTAAATTTGCTTTCTAATTTGGGGGAAATGTGTCTTTTGTTTATTATAAAAAGACGTTAGGACGTCATTTGGTTAGGTTAGGTTAGGATAGGTTAGGTTAAGTTATGTTAGGATGTCATTTGGTTAGGTTAGGTTAAGTTAAGTTAGGTTAAGTTAAGTTAGGTTAGGTTAGGTTAGGTTAAGTTAGGTTAGGTTAAGTTAGGTTAGGTTAGGTTAGGATATTTTAGGTTAAGTTATCTTAGGGTGTCATTTGGTTAGGTTAGGTTAGGTTAAAATAGAATAGTTTAGGTTAAGATATATTAGGGTGTCATTTGGTTAGGGCGTCATTTTAAAGATATACAAAACTACCTATTGTAGAACGTTATAACTCTGCAATATAAGTCAAATTTTAAAAAATTAACGGCTTCAGCAGGTAGTTTCATACGTTAATTCACTTGAACTTGTTAAAAGATGTAATATTTTAAAATCTCACTTAAACGTAGAAGAGAGAAAGTTATGAGATAGAGCAACTAATTGATGCAGTTTAAAAAGTGTGTGTGTTTTTTTTTAATGATGTCTCTCAAATGTCTAGTGCTCACAGCCCAAACGCTTGAACCGATTTTAATGAAATTAGTTATGTGAGCATAGTTTTGCCTTATTTCGAGACTTACATTTTTCATTTCTTTTTAACACTAAATTACGATATTTTTAAAGTTGGTACGACAGTTTTTTTTTTTTTTTTTTTTTTTTAATTGTAGTAAAGTGTATCAATGAATAACCCAGCTCGTGTGCAAAATCTCAAATAAAATATATTAGGTCTACAGTTCAAGAATAGTGTCCAGAACCAATCAGAATGAGCTTTAACCGACAACATTAGGATGGTTTTAAGGATGAATTTAGTGAGAAGAAGTTCGTGCCGTGTTTAGTACAGTTTATAGGTTCAAGACAACTAAATTAGTTGACTATGTACACTGTAAAAAACGTTTACAGTGCATTTTTATGGTTAATTAACTTGTCTAAGGAGTCGTAAAACCGATCCTAAATACCACATTTGAAATAATCTCGAGGTACATTAGTAATTACTATGAAAATCACTGATAATGTCTAGAACTATGGATACCTTAAGGTATATACCTAAAAATCATTATTCTAGATATTCAATATTTTTTCACTGAAAACTTACTCATCTAACCCATCGTTAAAGTCTCCCTATCCATTACTAATATCTACAGTATTATAACAAGCAAGTGTCTTCGGTTAAACATTACCGCGCATTACATATTATTAACAAAGTTGTAACTTCGAGACTTTAGAGATGGATGTTAAGATTTATTTATAACTTATTAGTAACTGCCTTTGTTTAGAAACCACCAAACCGATTTTTAAACACTGTTGTACTTAATTAGTTTGTATATCCAAGACAATAAAATGGGTTAATGTCAACCCTGGTATGATGTAGTCTGGACTTTCATAATGCGTGTTAGGGGAATTTTCAGGCGGGTGGAGAAGTGATGTATTAACTATTACTGCTGGTAGAGACATTGACTCAGCTCCATTCTGTTGTCAACGTTTGTCACGTTGACCTTTTTGTTTTGTTTTCAAACAATTGGACAAACTTTTTAACTAGAAAAATCATTATATAAATTTAAAAATTGCTTTCTATTTTTCAAATATAAATAGTACTTTAATTTTGTTGGTATTTAGGCTCAGATTTACAAACCGTTAAAAAATTTGCTAACCAGAAAAAGCATCACATAAATAATTTAAATTTTTAAAAAAAGTTTAGTTTTTTAAAACTTCTTAGTAATAGGTAAGATATTTATTAATAGTATTTAATCTCCTGATTTTTTTAATTTGAAATAAGTTGCAATTATTTTTAGCCTATATAGACGATGTTTCAAGAGGAAATTTCTTGTAGAGCTAAATATAACAAATAAACTTTATATATACACATAGGAAACTCTTTGTTTTCCGTCAATTTTCCATTATAGGCCTAAAGATAACTTATTATTAACATTTCGAGTTTAAATTTGGTACGCTACTTTTTGCCAGTATACCAAGAAACAAAACTTTATTGTGTAAACTTTCAAAATAGCGGCAGTTTAAAATCTTTATGTTATATTTTACAAAAATTGTTCGTTTTACGAAAAATGTATGAAAACCAAAATATTTTCTGTAAAGTACTGTAATCAATTTATTTCACGCCAAATTAAAAAAAGTGTGGTTTTCAGATAAAAAAAGATCAAATTTAAAGATATTTTGGGTTTACGCTAATTTTTGGTGTTGTAAACAATTACCAAAAATTATGTTTCTAGTTTTTTGTCGATAACTCGGTTATCCTTTGATGTTCAGAAAAAACTATTTTATTTATTCGTAAAAGAGAAAAATATTTTCGAAAAACGAACAATTTTCATTAAAAAAGTAACATTAAAACTTTACAACGGCCGCCATTTTTGAAAATTTACATTTGATATAATAAGGTTTTGGTCGTTTTTATACTGGCAGAAAGTAGCGTAACAAAATGCGTATACCAAATCTAAACTCTAAATCTTAATAACTTTTAAAGGTGTTATTTTTTGAGAAAAAAAACACAAAATGGCCGACAGCTGGACGAAGCTGTTTTCGTATTCGTTCATATGAAGTTTTTTCTTATATTTAGCTCTGGAATCAGTTCACAAAGTATCAACTTCCTGAAACACCCTGTATATCAACCGATTTTTCAGATTAAAATGCTTGACTACCGATTTCTATACCAGAGTATATATAATCAAAATTTAAGTAAAATTGGACAAAAATTACTACCCCTACATCGGATTGTGGATCAAATTACTCTGGTATTGGAGATCTCACAATTTATACTTTAAAACAATCGTCAAAAAATTAACAAAAATTTTGTTATGTTTTCAAATATAATTTTCAAAATGTAATAATCTATTATTGTAAACTGTCAAGAAATCAACGTGTTTGGTTTAAATTCACCTTCAGCTATCAGATGTTTAAAGATATAGTAATTTTTTTCTTGCTAATTAGAACTTTATAAAAAATTAAAATAACAACGAACCTTGAATTCTATTGCTATAATTTAATTTATCATTGATATTTATTACCGTATTAATATTCATATCGTTGTGGAAACAATCCTTTTTCACAGACAATTTGTATTGTTATTCACAATATGCGGCGTAAATATTGCACCCTCCATTTAACACACTTCCTGATATAACCTGTTAAAGAAATTTTACTTAGACTACTAAGTTTAGATGGGAATAAAATATTCCACTTTTACATTTGTAAAAATCCCCCTCCCCCCAGGGTGAAAGATAAGGGTTGAAATATAAAAATTGACGAAATGTACGGTAGTAGATAAGTAAATTAAATAATTGGATTTCAATTGTAGTTGTGTAGTTGATTTACGATTGTCTCAAATTTCAAAGATGTAGAAATTATCAGTTATTACAATAAATGTGAGCCTATTGTAACTGCCCAGATCCTGGTGTAGCCAATCTTCTTCTCAGGCGAGTATGTTTTGTTAAACAAACAAGAAATGCATGTTTCTGATTCTATTCTGCTTTGCTCTAGGATAAGATACCGGATCTTCATCTCAACGTCTTCCTGTCTCTCCTGAGCTTTTGAGTACAAAAATTTCATTATGACCAAGTTATAAAAATACCCATCCCCCCCCCATGGGATTTAATATCTTTAAACTTGTTCGGTAATCATCTATCATTAAACACAAAGAGACTTTCAGACACACTAACACAGACAGATGGACTGCCATTTCACTACAAACCACAGAAATCATAAATATTTTAAAAACTACTTTACATCAGAATTATTGGCCTATTTACTCATACAGAATTCCTATGAAAATACCCAACATATAGAACATTCATGTTGCCAGTTCTTATTGGAAGATTTTATACAGATTTTCTACTGCCATTGGGGAAAAATTGATTAAAAAATTGTTAATTTTTAAACGTAAAATACTAAAGATAAGTTCCATATCTATGCTTAATGTTATAAAACTTGAGCCCAAAAACAAAAACTGTTTTATGCACTTTATAAATGAAAAAGTGTTTCGTGTAAGAACCTCATTCCTAAAATACCTAACGATTCATACAAATAACAAACACATACTCCTACACGAAATGTTAAATGATCGAGTAAAACAAAACAGTTTCGTTTAGTTTAAAATAACTAAAACCGTAACTCCCACTCTTTTTTCAAATTTGAATAATTTACATTCCTGGACACATGAACTATGCATATAAAAATTAGACAATTAAATTTAAAAGTTTCAGATTTTATTTAATAACGTCTTACTTATCCTAGGTGATGATGTCAAAATCATTTCTATACGATGAGGAATAACACTTTAACAAGCAGCTGAAATTTCCGTTAACTTATCTATCAGTACTTATCTTTGCGATAGACACAAGATAGAACAGATAATTCACCAGGTTACCAAGTATTAATAGTATGTACAATCTCTAGTGATAATTGATCTGCTAAATAAAACAATATTTCTTGGTGTTTATTCTTTGACAGTATTAACGCTTGATTTCCTTTAAGTTGGTTTTTTCACGAAGAAACAACCAGTTTTGATAGATCAGCTGACTGAAATGGCGTGCGTTGTTTAATAGAGCATACAAGCAACAGCCTTCAAAACTATTGAGTAAATCAGGCCACATAATGTAGTGAAAGTTTTATTTGAGATCTCCTGAATCTAAAAGTTTTATATTTGTTTGTCATCTCTACAGTTCAAAGTACTGAACCGAGTTTGGAAAATTTTTATTTCGTTGTGATTTTTTCAAAGTTAATTAGTTTTGTTTATTCACTGTTTAGGTACATAACACTGCAGATTACATTAAAATTTGATAGAATTCACTTTTCTCGATTTTGAGTTATTGGAAATTTTACGAGTTGAAAATAAGAGCTGGACCGACATTTTTGTACCTTTAGACTTTTAAAGCTCAGATAAAAATGTTGTTGTTAATTTTAAACTTAATTATTAGTTTCCAACCTAACCTAACCTAACCTAACCTTTAGACTTTTAAAGCTCAGATAAAATTGTTGTTGTTAATTTTAAACTTAATTATTAGTTTCCAACCTAACCTAACCTAACCTAACCTTTAGGCTTTTAAAACTCAGATAAAATTGTTGTTGTTAGTTTTAAACTTAATTATTAGTTTCCAATCTAACCTAACCTAACCTTTAGACTTTTAAAGCTTAGATAAAATTGAGGTTGTTAGTTTTAAACTTAATTATTAGTTTCCAACCTAACCTAACCTAACCTTTAGACTTTTAATGCTCAGATAAAATTGTTGTTGTTAGTTTTAAACTTAATTATTAGTTTCCAACCTAACCTAACCTAACCTAACCTAACCTTTAGACTTTTAAAGCTCAGATAAAATTGTTGTTGTTAGTTTTAAACTTAATTATTAGTTTCCAACCTAACCTAACCTAGCCTAACCTAACCTTTAGGCTTTTAAAGCTCAGATAAAATTGTTGTTGTTAATTTTAAACTTAATTATTAGTTTCCAACCTAACCTAACCTAACCTTTAGGCTTTTAAAACTCAGATAAAATTGTTGTTGTTAGTTTTAAACTTAATTATTAGTTTCCAACCTAACCTAACCTAGCCTAACCTAACCTTTAGGCTTTTAAAACTCAGATAAAATTGTTGTTGTTAGTTTTAAACTTAATTATTAGTTTCCAACCTAACCTAACCTAACCTTTAGACTTTTAAAGCTCAGAAAAATTGTTGTTGTTAGTTTTAAACTTAATTATTAGTTTCCAACCTAACCTAACCTAACCTTTAGACTTTTAAAGCTCAGATAAAATTGTTGTTGTTAGTTTTAAACTTAATTATTAGTTTCCAACCTAACCTAACCTTTAGACTTTTAATGCTCAGATAGAATTGTTGTTGTTAGTTTTAAACTTAATTATTAGTTTCTAACCTAACCTAACCTTTAGACTTTTAAAGCTCAGAAAAATTGTTGTTGTTAGTTTTAAACTTAATTATTAGTTTCCAACCTAACCTTTAGGTTTTTAAAGCTCAGATAAAATTGTTGATGTTAGTTTTAAACTTAATTATTAGTTTCCAACCTAACCTAACCTTTAGACTTTTAAAGCTCAGATAAAATTGTTGTTGTTAGTTTTAAACTTAATTATTAGTTTCCAACCTAACCTAACCTAACATAACATAACATAACCTAACCTAACCTAACTTACATGTTTTCACATTTGGTTTACATTTTACTTATTTATTTCTCATGTATCTATTGATACGCAAATTCATGTAATCGTGAAAAAATCCATATACAAAAGTTTCCTGATATAAAGTTTTCGTTTAGAAATAAAATAAAATAAACTGTCCACTCGTTTAGAAGTCGAAATGATCGAAGATGTTGGTCGGTTTGTCAAGATATGATATTTTAATTCTGGGGGATATTTTAAAATCGGCTTAACGATTTTGATGAATTTTTGTTCTCAGATGTGACGTCTTAGAAACCAAATAAAACATATTTATCATGCGATTTGGGAGTTTTTAATCAAAAAATTTAGAAACTTCCAAAAGAATTAAACTCTTCAAGAACAACAATTTATCAATCACAAAACTTTGTTTGTGATAAAATAAACAATAAAAAGTCTGCAACTTTGAAATAGTTTCATTATAAATACCCAATATACCATATTTTGAAGCAATGTCTCTAATTCATAAATTAACCTTTAAATTAAAAATCAGGAATTGCAAATTTGACAGCTTGAAAACAGAAATCGGAATAGTTGATGTCAATTTATTAAAATTAAAATTAAAATAATTCATTTTTCTGTGTTGTTCCACAAATATAAACCTTCTAATTAACTGCAACCCCTGACTTGGAAAAAAATCTCACAGAACATTAAATAAACAATCGAATCTTTAACGTCAAAAAACAAATTTATAACAAATTTGAGCAACAAGCTGTAAATTTCTGGAAGTTGTAACACCAACGTGTGAAAAGTTGTTACAGAAAAATAATATTTTCGAATATGAAATGTGCCGCCATTTTGATATTTTCTTAATCTAGTAGATATAAAAATTAGACCTGTAGAGCTTTTACTAACATTTATATTGGGTAAGAACACCCTAACATCAGTTAGAGTTTATAAATCAGATGTTACTAAATAAGCTTAAACCTGAGACGCTCAGTTGAATTATTGGATTTCTTCTAAATGATGAAAGACTAGATTTCTACGTCCACCAAAATTGAAGCATTTAATGTTTCTGATTTTAAACTTTTATACATTTATAACTTCAACACTAAAACAACTAGATACTTTTCATTTTAGATCGGTCGTCCTGTATCTAATCTTTTTTCTTTATGAAAAGTTTTCGTGGCTTTCTGTTAAGTAAACAATCGCAGAATTTCTTTGTGATTATGTTTATAATATAAGTGCCTTTGTGTGAAAACTAAATGATAGAAAGTTTGTACAAAATTGTATTCTTAGAGGAAAATACTTGTGTTGTGTTATTGATGAAGCTTTACTACAACGATAGTTAACCGATCACCATGGCAACGCTTCAGGTTAGTGACATACAACTAACCGTACATATTTAAAATGAAAAGTAGGTTAAACTGTTTCCCCACAGTTGTAACAAAAATATCATTTAAGAAATTAAATTTATAAATAAACAACTGCATGATACTAACCTCGTTATACAAAAGATATAAAGCTGTCTCTTCCTCATTGACTCAACGCTGAATAACCTAACATTATTCTCACGTTAAAGACAACGCATAGGTAAGCACGTTTATCAGGAACTGGTTGTGTGTTTTATTGCCGAGATTTTATTGATTAAACCGTAGAACGATTAAAACTTAAACAAGTATTTAAACTGTTATGGTACTTACCCAGCTCATGACAGGCAACATGGCGTTATTATAATCACTTAGCTCTGCATATAACCGCAATTATGTGAATGTGGATTTTTGGGGCAACCAGAATTTGATATTATAATTTTATACTTATTTATTGCTTTCATACATTACACGTAGAAAGTTATGTGATGGATAATAAAACCTATTTCCAATATTGATGTTTGCTGAGTCAAAAAAATGATTTTTATGATGATGTCATCTGTGCTGTGCTCTACAGTACAAATGTGTGGACAGTTCTTAATCAAATTTTGTATATGGGCATATTTTAATTATATCTTGGAGTTTTTTTCTTTGATTTTTGTATAGCTCAACATTTTTAAAGGATTTGTTAATGCAAAAAATTTCTACGTTCTCAAAATCGTCTTTTACGATTTTGATTTAAATTTTGCTCAAATGTAGCTTCTAAGAATACGAACAAAATAGGTTACTATTTCTTTGAAAAGATGCGTGAGTTAGCAGTAAAAAAACAAACAAAATCTGTCAAAAACATAATTTATCAAATGTAAAGATTAATGGCACAAATGAGTGTACAAAATTGCAAGTAAAAAATAGCCTACTACGACTCACGAATAATTAGCAAAAGATCAATTTTATAGCACATTCTAAACAAGTGTAAAGCGTATTCGAGGGCAATGGGTCCTTATTTTCTGTTATTTTCTTCCTATTTTTGTAAACTACAATGAACGAGAGGTTTTTCGATTTTAAACAGCAAGAAAAAAAAACATGTTTTATAAATGATGTTAAATTTAGTACTTAATATACAAATTTTAAATAATATCCTTAAAACTGTTTACATGGTGGTTGGAAATTCTAAATACAATAAATCTCTTTCTCAACCCCTGTGGTGTTATTTTCAAAAAAACTTCAAAATTTAAAGAATATTCTTTTACAACCTAAGTTAGCAAGTTTCAAAGAGAATATAAGGAATTCTACGTTAAAATGTCAACCTTGCAATGTTTCCCGCTGTAACTTACAACTTGCAAAATTATTTCTCCGTCAAATTTGTTTGATAATTCTTAACCTATAGAAGGCAAAATTAACTGTAATTCCCGCAATGTAATATACCAACTTACGTGTAAGCACTGTCTGTTAGACTTATCTAATCTCTTGGGAATAACAAACTACTGTTGTCCACTAAAACAAAAACAGCCCCATACCTTTACATGAAATGGAAATGGCCAAATTTCAAAAATTCTTTTAATTTAACAAAAAAGTCATAATTCTGAATAGAAAGAATTTAAAATTGAATTTAAGGAAATGTGAATAATCACATCAACTAGTTTTAAAATCTAAATGCTCTTTTATCCTAACCATAATAAATGTCCTTTTCTTTAACCTCTTTAAATTACTATTCATTTTGTAGCATCAGTTGGTCACATTGTTTCACCGTTAATTTTTAATTTATATGTTTTGCATAAATTGTTATCTTCTAAGCTTATGTTTGAGTGAAAAAGTTTGTGCAATGTTCATTTTTAATCTTAAATACTCGGATATAAAAACAATTGTATTGTATGCCGAATTGATTACTGACAATTTCAATTTAATTTGTATCATCTATCGAAAAATAAAACTATAAAAATTGTATTTGAATTGGAGAACATTCTTGAAGATATGTTTATTATAGAAAATAAAAGTTTGATATACTGAAGGTAGATTTTTAACATGCTGTGTGCTATTGTAGAAAATACAATTCCAAACTCTGTTGGCATTTTGAAATGTACCGATGGATGGACGATTAGTACAACTGAATTAACAAAATTTTGTCAAATTACATCTACCTAATTGAATAGGTTACATTTCATTGTCTATTACAATAGCTGTAATTTGTATATTATCAATAATGTAAACAATGCAATAACGATTAAATAATTTACAGTTAACCATTGTGTTGCCAAGTCCTGTAAAAGCCGAAATTTCCTGTTATTAAATTTCGCAAATAGTTTTGCGAGAACAACTTTTTACCTGTATGCCCAAAATATTTTGTTTTCTGCAGTTTGTTGGTTAAACATATTTTATACAATACAAAAAATAAAATGGTTATAACTAAAAACAAACTGTGCGAAACATTCTAAAACTTTCTTACAACCGCAAAATCTTCCGATATGTGAGAAAGGAAAATAAGTGGTACAAAACAATAAACAGATTTTCTGACACGCCCATGCCTAAATATAAACATTACCGAAAATATCACTTCAGAGCAGTTGTATAAAATGTGAAAATAAACCATGACACAGGCGATTTTGAAAAGAAAAAAATGGCTACTTTATAACAGCCCTATAACAGAGTTTTTTTTAGTGATAATACACGAACCAGTATTTTTAAAATACAATTTTAATCAAGATTTTTAGAGTAGTTTTTTAAGACAGTTAAACCTCAAATTTTAAGTTTAAAAAAATTAAAACATATTTTGAAATAATTTAAGATAAATTTAGTTTGAATATTGATAAACAATTGGTAAAAAGGGATTTAAACTGTCGCCAATTTGAAATTTCTTAACTAATTTTATCTAAATAATGTTAATACCATCTCCCCAAATGGTTTATGACAAAGCGGTTGTTTACATTGTCCAGATCAAAGATCATCAGAGATGTTAGGTTCTGTTTTGTATTTGTAATGTATTTTGTATTATTAGACATAAGAGATATGGGGAGAGAGGGGGTGGGTTGTAGCTTTAAAATATAAATAGAGAAACAATAATCTGCGTAGTCTTTTATGAAAATGGTGGACAGTTATGGCAATAATGATTTGAATTTACCCCTAACCACAATCACTAGAAACTTTAAAATAAAACACAATTATCTGATTAATTGTTCTTTATTTATTATTTTCACTAAATACCCTGATGTACATTTCGATAACATGGTTATCATCATCGGAAGGTCTTGCTTATAAACTAAATCTAAACTAACATATCTACTAATGAAATAAAATTAAACCTAAAACTATAATAACCTGAGTGCAAGCTAAAATCCCTCCCATTCCACAGATCGGTTGGCCAGTAAGATAGAAGCTTGGGTTGGCAACAAGTTATTGTTATAAATAAATAAATTATTGTCTCCTTAACAATAAATAACGAACAATTAATCAGATAATTGTGTTTTATTTTAAAGTTTCTAGTGATTGTGGTTAGGGACAAATTCGAATAATTATTGTGGATTTCACCACAGTGCTCAACAAGATTGTATCAGTTATGTGCAAGTTTAATCAGTTTTTAAACAATATTTTCACCTTTGTTAAATTTGTACATCATTTTTTCCAGAGATCTTCAGTTTTTAGATGTTTATTCGTCAAAATTTACTTTCCCTAAGGTCCACAAAAAGGGAAACATTGAGGGGCGATAGAAATTTAAAATGCGAGTGCAGAATGTAAACCTTTTTTTTTAATTTTTGTATTGAAATGGTATTATTGTTATGAAGGCTTTAAACGTACTGTTTGTTAGTGAAAACAATGAAAACTTAATTATAAGCAAATATGTTGATGTGAAAGAATTATTTAAAACAATTAAGAATAGTAATTATATTTCTATAAAAACAAAATAAGTGACGACATAATAGTGTACGTTTGCAAGGAAACACTTAGACATACAATAAATATGTATTTTCTGATTATAGTCATACTTTGTAAAATTAATGTATCTCAGTTACGTTTGTTAAACAGAAAAATCCATTAGCACGCTTCAAAATGACACATGTTTACAATCTTCAAAAAAATGTATCTTAATTATGTTTAACATTTAAAAATTATTGATTTTACCATCTGATAGAACTACAAAAACAAAAACATCAGATTTTTACTTCATCAGAAATCCAGTACCACGTATCTATCTAGTTTTGTCATAAACTATACTGTTTCTGCAGTAGAAAACCTGTTCTCTCGTAAAATTAAAATAACTAACCTATTCCAGCTTTCCCTTTGAGTAATTAAATTTCGATTTTTATGCTTCTAAAGTAAAAGTGAGTTACAAGCTGTAATTAAACCTACTGTAATTACCACGTCTGTTGAAGAACACCGTTTACCAATTTGTTTTATCACGACTTTCAGGAACTTTAAATGTGTGATCGGTTTTGTACATTTGGGTTTACTTAGAGATCAATTTTTTTAGGTTAATCTAGTGAACACTATTCTAGACTTTTACCCATGGTTAGTCAACGCGCGTTAGCTTACGTCCAGTGTTGCGTGTTAGTGAATTTCCATATATAAATTGTAATTCTTGCGACACTCAAGCCTATCTAGACTTTTACCAATGTGCAATAGTCAGCCTATATGCGTCAGATTAGGTTATTGTTGCGCATTAGTGTATTTCTAATAGCCTATACAAATTGTACCTCTTGTAACACTCGAAATTATAGACACACTCTAAGCCTTGTTAGACTCAGTTATAAGAAACGTTATTCAGAAAAATCTGTTGCTAAGTTTTAAAATGACGCCCGATTTTCAATTGTCAAAATATTTTAATGAAACTTTTTTATCAGTAGCTTTTAATTTGTGCAACTTGAATATTTGTATTCAGTGATATCTACGATAAAAAAAAATTATGAACACAAATATTACATCAAAATCAACAAAACTGTTTTAGTAGTTAGAATTTTAGGCGAATTTAACACTTTTAAATTTTACTATTTATTGAATTTTATTAAATAGTCACCAAATGTCAAACCAGTGGTATTTATTGGCAGTGGTATTTACTTTATACATATATTAATATTAAAACACAATATCGGAAAAATTCATTCCTGTTATTTAATGTCGTTTTGAGGTTATGTTGTTGGACTACAATCGTTTGCAGAATGTAAAAGATGTGTAAAATTGTGTTTTGTATTTCCTTTTGATATAAGCCAATGACACTTTTTCGTTCTTATTTAATTATAAATGTATATTTTCAAATGGAAAGTTAAATATTGTCGCCAACTTTTCAAATATACTTAAAATTTATAAAATAAAACTTGAAAACTATTAATTTCAAACCTGTGTATGGACAAATCTATACAATATATTGGAGGATAGTAAGAATTTTCTTTTCTACAGTAGGCCTACAAACGGTAAGCCCGATTTTCATACTTTTACGGTCTGGATGTGCACTACAGTTCAGATTTAAAAATTTTAAAATCAAAAATAAAGTTATATTTTCTCTCATGCGATAAAACTGGAAAATTTTAAAAAAAGATTGACAGACAAACGGATATTGTTACCATTGATTACGTGAAAATCCATTTGTAGAAACGAATTAATAAAACTTGTATCGCCTTTGTTTTATTTGTTTGTTTTTGTTTTGTTTTGTTTTCAATTATTCAAATATGTGTGTTTTTAATATCATTTAAAATAAATCGATAATTGACTAAACAAACAATTAAAAGTTGATTTAGTAACAATTGTATAACTTGGTAACTCAACAAGAAAACTACAGAATTTTGTTGTTTCTTATTTCAAAAAATGATTTCATTATTTAAACAATATTATGGTAAAAAATGACAGATTGAGCTAAAAAAAATCTAAATTTGGAAATTAAACTTTTCATTAACCTTTAACAATTTCTTTTAATGTAAAGTAAAAATCTCCATATTATATATATTATGCATGTTAAGAATGTTTAGCTATTTTCTCATAATCTACTTGTGTATAAACAATTAGTCCTTAAGTTATTTTTAAAAACAATGAAACCATTGACATCTTAAAAGAAAGTCAATTAAAGCACTTTAAAAAGTTTTATATCTCGTCTAAATATTGTAGGATTTATGTGTAAAATTAGTGGAGGGGGGTCCAAAAAGTGAGGAAATTTGCATAAAATTGGGAAAATTACAACTCGACCGGCTATCAAGGGCTCAAATTATAAACTACAAACATGTCCTTACATATTTTCCGTAAATATATTCCGTACAGTTTTCGAGTTATAAAATTTTTACTTTATCAACTTTTTAAACAATTAAAATATTTACAACGACCATTTATATTTGAACAAAAACAAATAAAATACAAAAAACTGCATTCACTTTATTTGGATTTCTACTGCAAACTGGACTATATTGAGTTAATAATTTTTTTAAAATTTTTTTTTACGATGTAGCACAAAATTCTCTCATTTCACGTCAATATCGTTTGAACCGATTTTGAGATACTCGACCTTCTAAGATCGCTTTCACTTTTTAATCGATAACTTCCAAACCGGCATTTTTGTAGGCTAATATCTCAGTTTATTTCGACGTTTAGAAGCTATTTAGAACAAATTACAACAAAATCTTAGCTTCTCCACATATAACTGAAACGTCAACTCATTTGTTACAAAATAATCCTATATTACGTATTTGTGTGGAAGTAAAATTATATTTTGTGTTTTTACCTTTGACAGAAGCAGGTGGAGAGATGGTCTAACACAGACTGAACCCGTCACAATACTTTCCTTACTTTCACCTCCTTGGTTTGGTTTGGCCTACAACGTTACACAACTCATTTACTTCCTCAACAAACCTGTCCGTATGTCCATACTTACATAGGTGACCAAACGGAATAAAGGATGTGCTTATTAGTCAACCGCTATAGAGGGTGTTAAACGAATCCGATATCGCTCAAATGTTAGGCCTACAAATTTTAAAGCTAAAAGTCTCTCAGTCGCTAATTTTGTGCTGCTTTAAAAAAATTTGCATCTAAACGTGTTGCCTAGAATTAAAAAATAAAGGAATAATCTCTAAAAACAAACTAGTAATAACATTTCACAAGCTTTCTTGTTCACCCATTCCCAAAAATGAACCAAACTAAATTATTCATCACCAAAATTTTCAGTTCGGTTATTGTCCGTCAAAATATAAACATGAATGACGTCTTTCATTATATATATATATATATATATATATATATATATATATATATATATATAGTCTATTTAAACTTGCTTTATTTATGTCATAAACACGATCTCAGCGTAAAAAGTATTTGTTAAAAATCGAGCTTTCATAATAATCCAGCTGGCATATTTAGGTTTTTTGCCATTTATCCCTGAACTGTAAGATTTTGTTACTTTTGATTTGAACTCAAGATGGAGTCATTAATCTTTCTATTTTACTAAATTCTAAACAATATGTATATTCATAACTTTCTCTATATATACCATGTACCCTATTATGTGAGAAAGTAAAAAAAAAAAAACTTTGATCATAACCTCAAAATTATAGAACAATCAGTAACAATAGTTTAGTCAAATTTTAGTTTTATTATTCGTTAAATGTGATTGCTTCTTAAAATTTAAAAGTGGCTGACATTTTATTAGTTGCCCCTACAATTAACCAATAACATCGCATTTGATGCAGCTTGGAGTTCTGAATATATTAATATTCAAGGTCAGGGTCGAATAAATAAAAAAACATCGAAAGAAATGTTGAGAGTTTTGATTTGGAAAAGTTAGGTTATAGGGAAAGGTAGACTAAATGTAGTCCCCTGACACATGTGGAATGCACGAGTGAAAGTGATACATGCTCCTTCGCGCTTCTCTTGGTCGGATTAGTTTGAGGGACAATTTTTAAACCAAGTTTAAAAAGCTGATTGTACTTTCTCGTATTAAATAATATGAGAAAGTTTGTGTGGTCGTAAAAAAAATCTATGTTGATGTTTTTTAAGAAATTAGCAATAATTTTGAGACTTCTTACTTCAAAAAAAAGTGGTTTTGGTAATGTCTGTCTGTTGGAAATGTTGCAGAGCTTACAGCCCTAAACGGTGAACAGATTGTGATGAAATTTGTGTGAGGACGTATTTGATCTTATCAAAGGATTAAGTGTAGCTAATCTATAATATCAAAATGTTTACCGACCTCCACCAGATTGCCAAATTGAACTGAATAAAATATTACAAGCTAATAGTCTATAGGTCCTAAATGAAGAGGCCGCCATTTTGATTATTTTCCCGATCATATTCAACGCATAGTGAAACATAGTTTACATGTAAATTAGACTAAAATTTCAATTACTAGAGTTATTACTGATTTCCACGTTTTTTTCTTTCTAATTTTGAGGTTATGATTTTAAGAAAACCTCTCTGACGAGTAGCCTTTGAATTCTCTAATAGCATCAGGGTTGGAAGAGAACAAAGATTGGTCAAGAGAGACTCTGATAGTCAAGATGAAAGAGAATTATCTAACCAAAGGCCTATATGAAGAAAGGTTTAGATAGGCTCCTACGAGGTGGCCAAGAGCGTACTCACTAAAATTAGCCTCTTTAGGTTTGACTTTGTAATAAAAAGTGTAGGTTTGTTTTAAGTTTTATCGCTGAACCGTAATATTATTGTATTTGATAATTGTTACCCTGCTTTGTGTTTAGTTCAACATTGAGCCAAAATTTTATCGAGATCTTAAGAAACTATTGATAAAAGTTTAATTGATTTTTTTTTTAACATATGCTCCAAGAGCCTAAAGAAAATGTATTGATTGTTATATTCCCATCTCCATACTTTCTTTTGTTGTTAAAAAAGCATATAATAGAGACTCCTATATTGATAGTCTAACGTTAGAGTCGAAAGAAAAGAGTTGGTTAAAAAAAAAATCTGAGATGAAAGTTTAAAGAGAGTAGGCCTAATCTAATCCAGGAATAGACGAAGAACAGTATAGATCCACTTATTTCAGGATTGCTACTCCCATATTCACCACTAATGAACTCCTGAGGAGGCCATATTCCCAAGCATGGGTTTAGTAAGAAAAATTAATCATGTGCGTCTTTGTAAACGTTCTAATACATACCATTATAATATCTCATTATCGGTACAAATTACTTTTATTAAATTTTGGTGAAATATGACGGTAACCTAAACAATGTGCCAAACTGCCAACTCAAAATGTTAGACCTATGACTCATTTTGTATTGTAAACGGTTCATATCAATTTTTTTTTTTAAGTTTTTATCTTTAGGGGCTACATTAAAAAATATTTTAACAAATTATTTTCAAAAACGTTAGTGCCGATTAAAAAAATAAGATTTTTTTATATTAGTCTTAACCTCAAATTTTGAATTATTCGAAAATATATAAATTATATAACCTAGAGAAACGACTAAAATATACTTATAAAAATAAATCTTTTCAGTCTGTAGCTTACTGTATGAGCTACAATTTTTTTGACGTTTGATGGTTAGACGAACATCATTCTATAAAACACTTTTTTAGCTCAAGGCGTATACGTAAAGAAACATCTGATTAACTCTTGTTCTCTTCCAGAATTAGTATCATTAAAATGAAGTTTTATCCTTGAGAAGATTTGATCAAAATCTGAATCGATCGAGATTTCAAATTTGCAATGCCTTTTACACCAAAATTTCCACATTATTAGAGGTCATTTGGTAGGTAGTGGCGCTTGACCTTCATCGGGCAACAGGTAACGTCACTTTTTAGTGGTGGGGGAAACGAGTGAGTTGGTGTTCCGCCGTCCTTTCGTTAGTGCGTTTATAGACAGTGTATTACAAACAATCTCCCCACTCCAAGCCGTACCAACCCCCCTCCAAGCGCCACCACATAATAAATGAGCTATACCGTCAAATATCCTGTCTGACCCTCTTGAGCAAGTCAAGGAAGGAATAGATAAATAAGCAGATATAGACTTTACATGCGTTATTCCATGAAAGAAATTTTGAGTTCCTTGCTCGTCGTTGTATTTATTTAATAATGTTTATAATCATATGGCTAGTATCGCACAATAAAATCTCTCAAAATTAAGGATATATCTGAATTTGAGTCATTTTTACGAAAATATAGTTGGATCTGTATTGAATGTAAGTTATTATAGTATTAAATAATAATAATATAATTGGTTAACAGTTTAGATTTCCGGTAACTAAATATCAAATTGGCATTGATTTATTTGCATTTACAATTTATTTTTTAACGTGATGTTAATCTGTGCTAACTGCTAACGAGATGGTCCGTTGTCCTTTTTATAGAGTTTGGAATTTGTCTGCTATGTGAAGTGATAAGTAATGCTTTACTTTTAAAACTGGCTACTTATTTTTAGACTTGTTATAATGGCTGTAGGGGCTATAACAAAATATCTGTTTTCACAATTTTGCATTGAGAATTGTTGTTTGCAAACTTCAAAGTTTAACAACTATTCTTCAAGAAGAGTTGGATTAGCAGGAAGTGTTTTACAATATCATAATGCTTTTCATACATCATCTCAACAATGCAGTCATCCTCGTCTTACTCCTCAAGAGGTGAAATTGTGTGTGATATTTACTTTCTTTTGAGTTGAAACCTTAGAGATGTAATACAGTAAATGCACTAACTAACCTAACCTTACTAGACACTGTTACCTTTCTAAGTCCTAACTTTTATTTTAGTACTAAATCTTTTACGCTAAATAAATGATTTACTATTAGAAAAGGATTTAAGCTAGGAGATATTTCATACAAAAAGGTAAACTTATTGATGTATTGAAAATATTCCACACTAAATTAGGCTAAGCTTTGATAATGTGTATAGAGACTTTTTGATGTAGGCTCCAATATTTAAACATTTTCATCATCAATTTCCAAAACATGAGTTTTCAAACACTTTTTATATTAGTTCCATTGAGGGATTCTAACTCCAATGATCGTAGACTGTAAAAGTTTAGTAAGTCAATATAGAGATTGGTTAAACAATTTGTCTAGGCCTAATTTGTTTACTACAAACCTTATTTTGAAAATGTAGGTCTAAAATAATATTGTAATGCAGAATTCACTTTTTCTTTTAAAAAATTGAAAAGTACTAAGTTTGGTAATTGTTTACTGTGACTGCAACCTGTCTTTTTGGTGATTCTTTTTTTAAATCATGTTCTACATACCTTATTTAAGGTCTATTAATAATAAAATAGGTTTTCAATGCGGAGCTAACTTTTCACCGAAAAATCACGAATTCAAAACATAATTCACTGCATTTTTATAGATCACCGAAGGCATCTAACATTGACCGTGGTTAGTACTTGCATGGGTGACCGTTTGGGAATGCACTCACAATTTCTTATTTTTTTAAATTTTACACAGGTCAATAATTTACGGTGTAGGTATGTAGCTTACAAACCTATTTTAACGTGTAATTTACTTAATGGACCTTAACCTAGAAAAGTTCAAATTATGTTGTTTTTCCGTGAAGTAGTTTGCTCCATGTTGAAAACTTATTTTATTAATAATAAATAAGGTATGTAGAACATGATTTTTTTAAATCCTCTAAAAGACCGGTTGCAGTCACAGTAAACAATTACCACATGCAAAATATGATATATAATCTTAATATTAGTTGTTGTTTGTATACATCGGTAGTTAAAATATAGTCAAACCCTATAGATTAACACAGACTTGTAAATTTTTTAAATTATTTCCTTTTAAAATCGATTTTTTAAGTCACCATATTAGAAGCGAATTTTGATCTTGCGAATTCCCACTGTGATGTATGCATATGTGAATTTGGTACATTTTTATTTTCATTTTTCAGTTTAAAAAAGAATTATGCATAGGCCCTAAGTGAATTTAAAATATAATTTTAAATTTTCCTAATAAGATATAGCCTATACAGTAGTAAACAAATTATCCAAATTTTTTAATCTAATCTGTATATTGACTTACTAAACCTTTCCCATCGTAAACTATTTTTTTAGAATATATGATGGTTATATATATATATATATATATATATATATATATATATATATATATATATATAAATGTTCATATTTCGTAATCTTAATGCAGCAAAGTCTCAATGGAGGGATACTAGTCTAATCATAGCTGTCTTAATATTTACTTTGTAGATAAGCTAGAATAGAATAAATCTTTATTAATAAGGTGAAGTTAAGGCCATAGGATCTTTTCTTCCACTTCAATATAATAATAGTATGTTAATAGTAATACAATTTAATAATAGTATATAATATATAAATTAAACCATGTCGAAGTAACCTAACCTGTCGTAATTGTAAAATATTTGTTATATATGTGTATCTTATTAACACCACTATCATGTTCTACGGCTTCATGGTATATCACTTCCCTTCAACAGAACTCTCCCAATGACAATGATTATGGGTAATTAATCTGTGTTTAGATAACTATATTGATTATAATACATTTTTTAGCTTAAAAGTAATTTTGATACTTTAATAAATTAATAATATTACACCACCATCTTGCCTCTTGTATGTGTGAGGTAATTGATAACATCAGAATTCATTGACAGTGAAACGTATAAAAGAAGTTAGACACCATTTTGCAATTATGACATAAATTATTAGTGATAGCCTATTATGAAACCTTAAAATAAGTCAGTATGTGATTTAAAAACTACACATAAAATATTTTATTTCTAGTATAGTGTTAGTTTTATTTAGACCTTCATAGTAGTCATACTTCATTAAAAACCAAAATGCTCCCAATGATGTCCAGTATTATAGACTTAGCCTTATTGCACAGAATTTATCATAACACCTTAGTGTACGGTTTTTCCTCTTTGTCGCTTAGAGATGAAAGATGAAAAACCTTGTCATCACCTTATAAAGAATAGAAGATTACAAAAAAAAAAAAGACTCCTCGCATTAGAATAGGTACTCTAATAGTGTCGGAGATTGAAAGGAACAAGGGTTGGTCAACAAAGACCTTAGAGAATTTTTTTTTTGAAATTGTAGGTTAGCCTTTATTATGTTTTAGATGAAATTGATGATTTATTATATTTTGTTTCAGTTTTATTCTTTTAACATGAAAAGAGGATCTCAATTTGTTAGTTAGCCTAATTTGTATTTGAAATTTTTTTTTTTTTTTTTTTTTAACTTCGAGAAATATGTGACTCAAATTCAAGATGTCTTTACAAAAGAAAAATGTTACATTAGCTTTAATGAACTAAAAGCTATTGCATAAGTAAAATTCATTTAGATGTTAGCTCAGTCAAATTGAACATTGAAATTGGCAAAAATCAGCAGAGTATGTTTCTCTTCTTAGAAAGATATTTTTTGACGTTAATATTAAAAATATCTATCATCTTAGGAATCATAGCATCAGTAAGGAGATGTTTAAACACCACTTTTGAGTATTTATAAATCCTAATATATATCCTTTTAAAGAAGGTATGAAAATATATAGGTTGTTCATTGAATGTATAATAATATTTGAGATTCAGAAAGAGAAAAATAGGTATCACGAACAGTTTTCCTATTGTTATACCTTTATATGCTAGTGCATGGTATTGTAAAAGTATGTTTTGTTTGTATGTGTATGCTTGTCTGTACAGATACACACGCATATACATAATTTATATGTGTATGAAAAGATAATTTTTTATGATGAAATGTATTTACACTATAGACTAAGAAATAAGTATATGTACAGAGTGTTTCTAAACTCTCCTTCCAAACTTTGGGAAAAAAGAAGCCAAAAACCTAATACAACACGGTTTCTATCTTGTTTTGTTGTCCGTTTGTGTTTATTAAAAAAAAAAATTGTTTTTAAAAACAGCTCTACAATATTGAATCAATTTTGTGTGCATTGTTGCTATAGTTAGTATGTTAAGTTTTATAATTCTAACCAAACTCGTTTCAATGCAATGGTGGCCATTCAATGCTTTTAAATTTAAATAATTCTAATACTAGGCATTTTACAAAAAAGAATTACATGAACTTCTTGTTTTAGTAAATTTTATGTCTAATTAATCATAGTAGCTTGTGTTTTTCTTTACATTAGATGAAAAATAAACGACATTTGGAATTTATTGTATGACAGGATAAACTCAGATGAGAAAATAAAGGCAAACCAATTTAAATATTTAAACTTCCTTTTTTAAATACCTAAGTTACACATGCTCTGCTAACTCGGCCTAAAAAGTTAGAAGAGTAATAGCAAGAGTACGGAGGTCTGCCCCTAATCATGGTTCTGGACAGACTCTGCTCTCCTATGTCTGGAGCATGTCCATCCAGACTCAAAACCTCCCTTCCCTCTGCTTTTCTAAAATCATGACTGCTGCATTTCCCAATATAACATGTTCATTGTATAAAGAGCCTTGTACTTTCCGTTAGAATGTGTGAATGTATGTTTAAATTGCATTGAGTTACTTTACATCTTTCTGTAGAGTGCAGTGTACCTGTCACAATATGTATGGTCCAGTTATTATGTTGTTAAGAATACCTGCCCACACATTTACTGATGTCCTTGAGGTACTTTTTCATATAGAACCAGTTTCGTGAAGTCTGAACACAAAGGTGTTGTCTATCAGGAAAATTCTCACCATATAGCCTCCTAGCTTCGAATATGTTTAACCTAAAATAAACTATATTTTGTACAGTTTTTTTTTTAAGTTTGCCAAGTACTTATCAGTTAAAATTTGTGTAGGTTTACTTTTGTAATTGCAGGTGACTGCAATCCTTACAGCAAATGAATACAGTCATGAGTTTACTGGACCTGGATCTATTAAATCCTATGACTCTAACCAGTTGGCATCAAACAGCCCAATTGAAGATGCACGCTCAGAAGGAAGATGTCTCTTAACATCAGGTAATAGAATATAGACCTATTTCGTGATTTTGTAATTTAAAAGACGATACACAACATTCAAACAGTATACAATCAATTCAGAAATTACTAATACATTATTAAGTGCTAAAATTTTTTCGATAGAAACTAAGAAGCAAACATTAGAGTAGAAATAGCTAAAAAAAAAGAACCGAAAAGGTTTATCAGAACAGTTGAGACACCTGAACTGTTAACTAAGAGAACAGCTCTTTCAAATGACTTGCTTCAGATGTTCTTCAATGGTTCACACTTTCCACTCCCTTTCAAACTAAATAAATGAACAGTTCATTGCTTATTGTTTATCTATTCTCCTCTGCTATAAAGTGTTCAGTCTCAAACTGTACTTTCCTTGCTCACAAAAGAACCACTTATTGGAAAAAGGGAATAAGTACAAAGTATGACAATTTTCAAAAACTAAAAAAAAACCATCTGTAGAGTGTGTTTTCAAAGTTTTTGAAATACTTGTAATACATAATTTGTTGTACACATACCGATTAACACATTATTAAAGTGTTACAGTATTTATAGCAAGTGGCTTATTTTAATTCCCCACCAATTATTTTAACTATTCCTTTAGTCTGTTTTATATTGTACTTTTGTGTTCATATGATTGAATGTCACTTGCTTAATCTGAAAAGTTGTTTAGACTATCTTATTTAATTATTTTATTCTTTTAAATAATTTCTGTACACTACTAATCAATTTATATATTAAAAATTTTAGTCTCCGTTTGAAAAAAACAGTTGATTGAATCATAAACAAAAACAACTTGTTCGAATAAAAACATGACTATTCAGAGAGTTTGCCACTCAACCTGGCACGTCACAAGCCTAGAACTTAAGAAATCATATTTTTAAAGATCTGTCTCTGATATTCTTTCAACTCCTGTACAGGCTAAGAAGCGGTAGAGTGTAACACATTAAGAATGATACTTTTCAGACTAACAAGGTATATTACATAACATGAATATATACCAAATACCTTCATCTTTGTAATATCAATGATTTTACCCAAATCTTATATTTGTGATCAGAACTTTCATATAAAATGACAATTTTCTGTATGTACCTGCCACCTAAGTACAGGTTTGTCAAAGTTGAATTTCTCAATCTGATCTGACAGTTCTACAACCCATTTTTTTGAGAAGGGATTTTATTGGGTTCATATTTAAAACCATACATTTTTCGTTCAGGACTTAGAGTCCGGTGTGTTATTAGGATAGGGTTCTGCTCCAGGCCCTGACAGCATGGTTAACTATGATTAAACACATTGCAACTTCTAGGAAACTTACTTTCCTTAAAATGTACAATTCTATATACAAGGAGAATTGGTTCCCAATGCTTGGTTGTAGATTAATGGTCAATCTTTATCATGTTTGGTACCACAAAAGTATCCGGCTAATTTGTAATGAACAATATAGCTTTTAGGCAGGTTTGATCATCTACGGATCAGCTATTTTCATTAGAGTCTGCTGTCCAAAAATGCCTCTTTTTTATTTTCATCAGTCAGTGCAATGTTTTTTACCTTAAATTACTATGCCTAATTGTTAATTTGGTGTCACTAGACTTCCATCCACACCCACAACATACAATACTATTCATTAGTTTCGTGTGATAAAATCCAGACTTTAATAAATCTTCATAACCTAACTTAAGCTTTAGCTGATCGATATGAATGTCGTCAGAACGGTACTACCTCTAATGTTATTCCTATAATGAACAGTACGACTATTCTCTATGTTTTATTCCTTAATATAATAGAATGACACTCTTTGCCTCACATTTATCCAATTACAAGGCCGGACATGAGCATAATAAATAGCTATAAGTATTAGCAAGGATGTGTGAATTTAATAGAATGACACACTCTTATCTCCAGTTATGAGGCCGGATATGACAAAAATTAATATTTTTATAAGTATTAGCTAGGATGTATCAATATATGAAAAACACTCTTTTGCTTCACTTTTCTAATAAATAATTTTATTGATGAGAAATTAAAACTTTAAAGAACAATAAATATTTTTTGTTTTAAAATAAGCTTGTAAATTTTGAGGTAATATACTCTAACCTATGAATTGTGTTTGTTACAGGCACACTAATGGGGGTATTTGATGGACACGGTGGAGCTGCTTGCGCTCAAGTTGTTGCTAAGAGATTGTACAACTATATCACAGTTTCACTTCTTCCGCCAGATTTATTAAAAAAATATCTAAATTCCATTGAACAAAACTCAACTGAAATGCAACTTGTACAAAATATAAATGATAAATATGACTTTGTTGATGAACTCAAAGGAATTTATGCTGAAAGTTTTAAAAGGTTTATTTCTGAACTTATTGGTAAAAACAAAGATTTCCAGATGAAAGATGTTCTCGAACATGCATTTCTGAAGTTGGATGACGATTTGTCACATGAGGCATTGCAAAAAAATGATGGTAAAGTGAATTTGAAGACATTGTCGGTTGGAATGTCGGGTACAGTCGCTTGTGTGGCTCACATCGATGGGCCACATCTTCATGTAGCAAGTTTAGGCGATTGTCAAGCTGTGATAGGGGTGCTTACTGATTCAGAAACATGGACAGCAAAGAAAGTCAGCATTGAACACAATACGGACAATCAAATAGAAGTTGAAAGAATTCTTAATGAACATCCGCATAATGAAAGGGACACTGTTTTAAAAATGGAACGTTTGTTAGGGCAGTTGGCACCATTGAGAGCATTTGGAGATTTCAGGTATTGTTAAAATATCCACTATTTATATTTTATTATAATAAACTAAACAATTTGATGAATGTCATAATGATTAAGCGCAAAGTGATACACCTATACATTAATTGTTATTCAACACATTCCTAATACCAAACAAACAAAGCATTCCACAGTGGCAGAGATTATTTCGTAATGAACTATTTGTTTTCTAAATTATTTATATTATAAAACAAACATTGCTAATAAATATTAATTGACTTAAACAAGTCAATTGAAGCAAGATGTTCAATTTTAGTTATGATGTTATTTTAGAAAAGCTTATATCAATTAAGCCTAATATAATTTATTGTATAAATATTTGTTTACTTTAATCTTTCAAATTAAAATATTTAATAATATAAGTGATGAAATCCCATATATTTCACATTCTAAGTTCTACTTCTATTAGAGTTAGTTATACTTAGAACTTAACAAGTTTTCCTGGCTAAATCTACAATATTTATTTGTGCAGGTATAAATGGAGTCGTAGAGAGCTCACAGACATAGTAGTACCCCATTTAGGCGAACAAGCTTTAGCGCCTAACTATTACACACCACCTTACCTAACATCAAGACCAGATATCATACATCACAGATTAACACCTCGTGATCGTTTTCTAGTCATCGCATCTGATGGACTATGGGACCTGATCTCACCTCTACAGGTATTTGTGTTAATTTAAATAAGTAATATAGAGGTCTAGTTTGGGGGAGGGGGGTTGTATCTGTTTGAGGTCCAATGGGTATACCTGTCTGTTTGTATAGCATTGGTTTGGTATGTGTAGTTCTTGCTCTTCACCCCCAAACAAATGGACAGATTTTAATCAAATTTTGTATATTGGCATATTTTGGTCTTATATTAATTAGGACTTCTTTCATTTTGTTCAATAACTCAAAATTAGAGAGATAGCTGCCATAAGGAAAAATACAAAATTAGTATTTATTTATTTATTTTTATTTTTTTTAATTGGATCAAATGATTTTGATAAGGGTTTACTCAAAGGGCCCAAAGAACACTTATTGGTTGCCCCATCTCCAAAAAAATCCTGGGGCTGTTATGAAAGATGTAATTTCTAAAAATTAACTCAACCAATTTTATTAAAATTTTAGTAATTTGTCATTTTAGTAACATGTGGCCAAAATTCCAACTTCAATAAATATACTACAATTCAGGAATAATTTTTAAAGCAAAAATGAACCTCGACCACTTCATTAAAATATTGATTTATGGCACAAGTGAAGTAGATTTAGGCCCTATTTAATATTTTCTCAAAGACCATGTCCTTGGGTTCTTGGCGAACTGACATTTTTTTTGACAAATAGCCTTAGTTGGTTTTTGAAGTGAAAACTTCCATTGCCGTGCTTGGTACGGGAGTAAACCTTTGATTCTCGTCAGCAAAAAATCATCATGCTCTATGTTTGTTTATTTGTTTTATAACATTTTCAGACTCCATACCCAGTCAAACTAATAATCAATGCAGAAAAATTGCACGAACTTTCTCACATAACCATATATATTAAAACTAAAAATGTACATAAAATATTGCACTAACTTTCTGAGACTTCCATACATAATCAAACTAATAATCAATGCAGAAATATTGCACAAACTTTCTCACATACACATACATATTAAAACTTTCAACTAATTTTTTCAGACTCTCATTTAATTTTTCTTTACACAGAATTCACATGGTCTTAAATTTATGTTATAAATACATTTAGAGTATGAACACACCAAATATTGCTTCTTTATTACATGGTTTTTAACTTAAATATGTATTAAATAATAAATAGAACCATTACATATAATTAATATTTTATTGCATTTAATGACAGTTTAATTTTTTTTTTTAATTATAGTTAAAGTTTTCTATCATTACCGCGACGGTAACATTTAATATGATTTTTTTTTCCTTGGGTGAGAGAAAATGGTATGCAATATTTTAGCACAGTTTATTATTTCATCTTTCAAGCACTAACTAGTGCATTCTGGAAACATCTTCTATCAAGGACTACAGATCCTGCTTGTTAAAACCTTAAATATTAAAATAAGACTCAAGACAGTTTGTTTATCAGCTCTCTTCATTCTTGTACTGATCACATAGGCCAGTGCTTGATGATTGAGTTGAAGAAACAAAATTTGTGTATTCTGTAGAACCAATATAAAACCCAGCACAACTACCATCTGAAAGTGATGGGAATTAAAATTAGAATGAATGTTACGCTCAAAATAATTTACACATTATTATTGTTGTTTCAGGTTGTAAGGTTGGTGGGTGAACATATGTTTGGTAAAGTTACATTGAGTCCTCTACGTCTTCCAAAAAAAGATATGAAGTTATCTGAAATCAACAACTTGTTATTGCAAAGACAGAAAGGTCTCAGTAAAAAACCAATAGATCGTAATGCAGCTACACACTTGTTACGTCATGCTCTGGGCGGTACCGAATACGGAATTGAACATTCTAAAATAGCACAGTTGCTTTCAATGCCACAAGAAGTTGTTCGACTATTTAGAGACGACATTACAATTACAATTGTGTATTTAGATCCTGAATATTTAAGACACTGTCCTCCTTAATTTCACTCTTTGTGTTTCATACAGAGTGGTAAGTGGTGCAGGGTTTTTGATAAATGAAATGCGAAAACGGTAAACAAACACATTGGATCTAAATAAAGGATAACCAATCGTTTTGATAATTGATTATAATAATCTAATAATTAAATAGGTAAAAAATGTTTTCCGAAATGTAGAGTTAATAGGTAGACAAAATATTATAGATTCAATTTTACACTATTCTATACAATTAGCAAGATTTTTTTAAAAAAACCAGTATCTCAATTATTCTGTGATTTATGAATGGTATGAAAACTATAAGTTTGTTTGTTAACAAATCAATAATTTTGTCTTTTTTCCGTATCATTCAACATAGAAAATTTTACATGACCTTCACTTAGATTGTTATAGCTTTTAGAAGAAACTCTCTCCATTCTTGTGATTTTTCAAAATTGTTTATGGCACATGTTATTGTTATCCTGAGGACTTTGCCACTCTGTATATCCACTATCAATTTTAAACACCTCCTAGAATTCAAAGTAGTTAAGTCACTGGTGAATGTTTTTCCAATGACTAAGGTATTTGGATTGATAAAATGATGAGATGACTTGGTATCAAACAAACGTTTTTATGTTTATTCCGTTAAATCGAATTTAAAATCATAAGAACACTTCTGTACAAGATGTGCTCAACAGAAACTTGCATTTTATATCAAATATAAATTTTTTTCAATAACCTTTCATTTTTTAATTTTTGTTTTCTAAGTAAACAATCTTGTGATCATCAACACAAAGGGTGTATTTATTTCTTTTACTTTAGGTATAGATATGTTATAAATAAAATTGCTCACGTTCAAAAATATACAAACTTTTTCTTTTATGGAAAATTAGCAAAAAAGAGAATAAAGAATTTTAGGAAAATGAAACTAAACTTTTTAGCCATCGATCGTCTTCTTTTGCATAATTTTCTTTTTTTTCATGTTTTGGGAATGTAATGCATAAATTTTAAAATCTATGAAAAAATGTATCAATTATTATAATAATTAAGAGTGACTTGGATACCAAAAACAATTTCAAACTTATAATATTCAAATTAATAAATTATAAAATAGTTATTAGGCAACTATAATAACAAAATGTGTAACGTTCATACAATAAAAGCAAATATTGGTATGGTACAATTGACACTTACTACAACTAGAACCTGGTAATGCCAAGTTGCACTGGTTCAAGTCTCCCGACACTGTGGGATTCGAACAAGTAATACAAATTCTCTGGCTATATTTTATGCTAAACGAGGCATGTAACCTGCATTTTAATATGAAATATTTTGAAGTACCTAAAATCCTAATTTCACATCTGAAATGCAGGTTTAAATATCTTATCATATTTTATTATTTATAACTGCAAAATTTGTTTTGATTGACCGATTGATTTTTATTCTTAACTTGTACCAATTTTGAAGAAAAAAATAATAATAAATTTGTAAACATACTAGAAATAACATAATTCTCAAAACCCGTTTACTACAAGTTAAACATAAAAACAATTGTGTAAGAAATTAATTGTTTAAGTATTTATTTTTATTAATTCATTGTTCTAAAGCCTTGTGCCTTGTCATCAACAGTTGGTGTGGAATTTAGTAATCTAATATGTAATGTTTTTAATTCTCATAACTGGAATGTCATGCTGAATTGGAAATACTAATAAAGAGCAAAATCTTTATTACCATAATAAATATAGTAATCAATATTATACCGATCATATTTAAAGCGAATAACATAATTATATTCATTGTATTTACTTTAACATGATCATATTATGTCCTAATTCTACTGTTTAGTTGAGTTATTTGATTCACATATTTCTTTAGAGTAATTTATGCCAAAAATATAAAGTAAACGCTATGAATATACTAACTGCCAACATAATAATTTCATATATCTTTACAGTGACCGTCTTATAGGTACCATACAGCATCCACAATTTTACTAGTGTTATGCAACAAATATATTTATCTCCTATTTGAGAAGCCTGTGTACGTAATCTTATATGATATACTGAAAATTATTATAATTCTATATTATCTGCTAGGAATTAATTATGTTGCAAGCCTTTGTTACCTTATCGAACTGTACTATGTTATAGTATATGATCCAGATGTTGGCGTTTCCTTTTCATTCAGTTTTTGGAATTTATTTTTTAAGTTTTTTGTATCTCTCCAAATTTAGTTTTGTCACCGATACTGTTTCTCAGCAATTACACAACCAATTTTATTTGTTTTTTTAAATAGATCAAACACCTGATTTTAAAAATTGACGATATGAGATCAAATATAAACCAATGTAATTGCAGTATTCATCCTAACGGCAATAAGTAGAACATGAATCAGTCACTATTGCAATGGGTTACTTGACTTCTGTTCTCAAAATGAATCTAAAATTGGATTAAAAAACAACAGTAACTTTCTGATTTCAACCAAAATAACCATTATTACTAACTTGCCTTCCAAAATATTTTTTACCATGTTTAAAAATTGTACTGTTATTTTTGTTACTGTGAATAAGAATGTAAAATAATGTATAATAAGAATGTAACTGAAGTTTGAAAATCTTTATGGTCATACTAAAGTAAATAACCATGGAATTTTACTATTTAAAATAAATATAGTGTGATACAAATCCCAATAACTAAACCAATTAAAATTAAAAGTTAGTGAGGATTAAATACACAAATAATTTCCAATATATTAATAAACTTCAAAAATCTATCTCCCGTCCCAAGTTTAGGTTTGATTCTAAATATTATCTAGAGAAATGTAGCATTTATTATTGTAACAAAATTATCAGTATATAAATAAATAATTTATGTGCAATTCTCTTGTTAAATATAAATAATACTGGTGACATCCTCAGTGTTTCATTTAATAGTATGTATTGGTAATGATCACAACATAGAATCAACGTATAAAAACACAATTTCTACATGTTTAAATGAAGAGTTATTTTAATTGTGTTGTATGCTATGGTATATTCATTATCAATGTACCAGGTGTCAAAAAATTCCTGAAATGATTAAGTAATTTTTAAACTTTAAAAGTAGAAAGTTTGAATTTTAGAAATGTTTTTGGTGTAACACCATATTGTGACATTGTAAGGTAATCCATGTCCATTATCTTACTACAATCTAAAATGCAGCCTGTCAATTATTTAAAAAATTTACTTCAGAAAATACAGTAAATAAAGTAATAAGGAGACAAAATTATAATGGCAAAAACTTTACTGTTATTTTTTTCAAGTTTAACCAGGAAGTTGAATCACATTAAAAGTTAAATTTAAACTCAAAATTTATTTTTTCAGTGCTATAATTTTAAAGTATAATTTCAGTGCTATAAGTTTGAATATGTGACCCATCGCCATTTTTAATTGAAATAAAGTTGCAATCTCTAGTTTTTAGAATTATTTCTTTTAAATAAGATTTTTTTTAATTTAGGTACTCAATGGTGCATTACATTTGAAAAATTATGGTTCCCCCCACAAAATAGCTATTTTTGGAGTGGCTATCAATTTATCATATAAATGCCAAAATATAGTATTTTTACACCCAAAAATTCTAGAAATTTGAGCTTTCTGCCTTTTTTGTGTTCAAAAGCTAATTAACCGTCCCAGGATTTTTTGACACCCGGTTTATGTTAAATATTACATCACGTTTAACATATTTGCTGATCACTAACGGTTCCTTTAGTGTGTTAGTGAGGAACCATTAGTGATTGGCAAAAGACTACGTAGTGTTTTCAACAATAGAATTATATAAACTTAAAATAAAGTATTTATAAACATATCTTCATCTACTATTCAAAAGTCAGTATTTCTAAAAATTATTATCATTATTATATCTTCTCACATTTTAAAGTTTTTTAGAAACAGTAAAAATGTTTAAAAAGAAGAAAAAACATCAAATTACTTCAAAGAACAAATCTTTAAAAAACTGTTGAACAAACCTATTAAAATATATAGTAGTTTGGTCCTTTTTCTGTCTTTAATTAATTGTGCCCTGATTTTTACATTTTTGTTCTAAAGTTCAAACAAACTAAAAAGCCACTGCATCTGATTCAATCTTTTGTTCTAGGAGGTATCAGTTGTATAATTAATTGTTAATATGTTTGTAAAAAAAAATAATCAAGTAGCCTTATTCCTAATATAGTACACGATTTTTGTTGTTCAAACACCAACAACGTATTTTAAGTAAAAATGTGCTCATTATTAAAAAAAAAAATTCTTTGTTTATGCCATAAAGTGCTCAAAAAGTTTTAGATTAGTTCTATTTAGTATCTTTTTAAAAAAATATACATTTTGTGTTCTTACTGATATTTATGAAATTCAGTATTATATAATATGTAAGTCATGAATATATTAATACTTTGTTGTGCAAACAATAACAGCCATAGTTTTCATTTTATTCTCTACAAAATTTATAAGTTAATAAAATCAAAAACCGGTATAAATATACAAATATTCATTGGCCTTATTAGCAGTAATATTACCAATAATTGGTAAGGATTAATAATGTAAATGTGTTATATTCTGTATGTTTTTTAAATATATGTTTTAATTAATTTCCAAAATTTGTTTTTTTTATCAAAATAAATAAATATATATATATATCTTGGGGGGGAGGCTTAGATGCATTGCACAACTTTTGGTTCCTAAATTAAGTATAACCTAAGTGTTTACATGCTATACCTGCAATATTGCCAATTAATAATCAATCAACAAAAAGTTTTACATATTATACGTATAAGTATTGAAATTTGATATATACAGGCTATTTATGAATAGTGTTGTTTCTCCTAGTACATAATCCCAGAATTAAGCTACTGTAATAATAAATTCAAAAATATGTCAGAAAAATCATAAAGTAATTAGCATTATACTAATTGCTATCATAATTTTTAAGTATTATAGCATTTTCTCCCCATGTAAAATTTGATTTGAAATTTTTACATACAAGACAGCTGACTTAGAGCGTGAGATCAGAACAAACTATCTATTAGGAAAAATTACTCTTCTGCTTTATTGATATTCAGAGTGTTCAGAAAATGTCATGCCTAACTTTAAGTGATGGGTCAAAAATGGGTTAAAACATATGTTCGGTAATAAATTGTCGAAATGGTTTGAAATTTTTAATATCTCTAAAACTATTAAGTTTACAATAAATGTAAACTGACACCTTTTTGAAAATGTACAAGATAATGTTTTGGTTTTCGGTATACTGGTAAAACCGTAGCATAACAAATATGTATAGCAAATTTCAACTCAAAACACAATATGGCTGATAGATAGAAAACTAAGCGTTTCCGGACATATGTTTATAGGAACTTTTTTCCTCATTTGACCCATATATCCACCACTTGTTTGAAACGACATTTTCTGACCACTCTGTATAATGTAGAAATTAGTGATAGCTCAAAATAAAGTCACACGTTGACCATTTTTTAACTATCTTTTTAAAAAACTATGATTTTCAATGTCCTCTTTAATTCAAGCTTGTTTTGTAAAAATACCTAAATTCTCTTGTTAAAGAATGTTTTAAGCTATAATTTTGATTTATTTTTTCTTATTGTGCAGCATTACAATATCATCAGCATTAATATTGGTTCTTCTTTCATATCATTCTGTTGTCAGACAATTGTCACCAATCATTTAATATTATAAAATAACAATTGATTTGTGTATCTCTTTCTATTCCATATTACATACACATTCAAAAAGAGGATGATTTATTTTGTTTTTAAAATAAATAAACGTCAATGTAATTTACTTCAGCTAGGTGTAAAAATATACAAATTTGTTTTTTTTGTATGAAAAAATGCTACTATAATTTCTAGTTTCAAAATTCCTTATAAACAAAACATGTTATTATAGAAACTTATTGGGAAATGCAGTTTTCCTTTTTATAAAGGTTTACAACCATTTACTGTACATTTTGTATTTATTGTATTTTATAGTTTATGTATAATTTTGTGAAGTTTATCTGAGAAATACAAATTTTAAGTTTGTAAATAAATGAGCATTTTTAAAAAATAATTTTCTTGTACATGTTAAATAACTTACCTTGAGTTAAAACACTGATTCCTCACATAGACAAACGCACAACGGTTGCCGTGGCACCCCCAAAAAACTTTGAAAAGGACACCAGAATTTGGAAAAAACACACTAAGTTTGGACGAAAGCAAGAAAAATTTCAAAACAGAAAATCTGAAAATTTTAAAATTTCAGTGATCTGAGATCAATATTTTTCCTATAAAAAATGTTGTTTTAACATTTTAAGATGCAACCTTTGTTTCTTAATATCTAATTAGTTAGTAAAAACAATTATTCTAAAAACTAGTATTGTAAAAAATAAAAAAAAAAAAAAAGAAACATTAGTTCATAGAAAAGTTGTAAACAATAAATAGTCGTGTCAAATAGCTTTTAACTGCTTCTTTTTGTCCAGTTCGATCTATCAGACAATTTTTGTTTAAATTATGTGGTAAAGCTAATAAATCAAAAGAATAAAAATATTTAACTCTCATACTTATTTTAATAATTATTTATTTAACAAATAGTCAATTTTTAAACAACTTTTATAACCTTTATTTTTTAAACCTTTATAAACAATTAAACCGATCTCGGGGAAATAAATGACTGAAAATTTGTACTCGGGGATTTTGGGCTTGCTAAACAAGATTCTGATGTCAAAATTGCCTCTCTACAAAAAAAAAATGCCTTTTAATGTTACTCCATTAACTTTTAATAGTAAATATTTTTTGAAAAAATATCTAACATTTTTTTTTTTCACGTATACAATTTGCAATTCCCTCCCTCCCCTTCTATTCATTTCAACCTTATCTGAATAATGGGGAAAAACCGATCTCGGTAAATAATTGGCTCGAAATTTGTTTTTGGGGTCGCTGAACAAGATTGTAATGTCAAAATTCTAAATGGTGAATCCTAAAAAGGTCTTTCTACTGGTAAAAATGCTTTTTAATGATATTTCATTAAATTTAAATATAAATATTTTTTGAAAAATAGATCTGAATTATTTCAAGTACTGTATATGTATATATACATATATATATATATATATATATATATATATATATATATATATAATTGTACAAAAAATAGGTAGTAAATGATAACACATCTGCAAAAAATTCAGCTTCATGAGATATTTTTGCTGAATTGTATGTTTTAAAGATCATAGATTCTAAATATGACTTCCATAACATCCCATCATGTATAGGTTCTTTGCAAAATAAAAACTAATTTTTAATAAAAACACTTATTTATTACAATGAACTAAACCTATTGTATTTTCTTACAATAAATCAAAAAATTGTTTCTGATATTGAAACACAATTTTATGTCTTTTTTTTTTCCTTGTGAAACTTTTTCTTCTTCTCTTTGATGCTTCTCCGAACTTGTTTCCGATTTACTTCTCTTGTTTCTTGATTGAACATCCAACAGTAGTCAGCTAACATTTGACATTAAATCTTCCTTGGTAACCTTTCGATATTTCAGACATCCTGATGAAATCTTTCACCCTGTTCTTCACTGTAGGCTCCCAAGTTTTCAGAAAATAGTAAATATAGGATTGTAAGAAATGAATTTTTAAGCTCATCTTATAACCTTGTGCTTCATACACTGCCAGCATGTACAGTGGTTTTGTAGTCAGGGTCCTTAGTATTCCTTAAACCATGAACGAAGATCTTTCTCACATTTTCTGCACACCTTATGTGGAACCCATGTTTTGTCTTGATCTTCGTTTCAATTTGAAATATGCAAAACAATCTTTTTTCACAAAATCACTTTTGTTTCTTTTTTGACTTTTCACTGTGTATTCACCACAAACATAACAGAAGCTATCAGGAGAAATAATTACACAACCTCTATCAGCCATATTCTTCAAACAAAAACACAAGCACAGCAGTGTTCGAATGCTGGATATAAACTGAGTGTGGCAAGATGACCAGTGAGATACTGAACTTATTTAGCTTGTTGAAACATGATCTAATCCAACAGCATGTTACTTATATTTATTCCTAATACTACAGATAACATGTCGAAACCTCAACCTCACCAGTAATATTACTCACTACAACCTAATAACCTGTTTCAAGGCGGTCATGCAACCTTCCTCCTAACGCAAAAACTACTTTACCAACCTCCCTCTACCACTACTCTCTTCAACCATTAACAATTTTTTTCTACTTATTACCAATTCCAGCTAGAATTGATAGCATTAATGTTAGAAGTCTTAGTTTTAAGGCCATCTTTAAACAATAAAAAAAAATTGTAAATTTTGAGTTAATTCAAAATTTTACTATAAATACAAACAAAAACTTCAGTGAAACAAAAAAATTAAGTTGATATCTACAGCATGAATCCTATGCAGTGTTTTACTTGCAGATCTGTGTAGTAAATTATAATTTTTATTATTTTTAAAGGAATAGAATTGAAACAAAAAGGAGGATACATGTTTTCTATTTCAAGATTTTGATTATACAATTTTAAGAAAATAATTGTCTAAAATTATATTTTATTGCAAACGATAGTAAATTAGTTTTGTAATAGAAGTTATAATGTTGCTACAAAAGCAATTGAATATAAAGTTTGAATTAAATCTAGTCTTCCTTTGCCTGTATGAAGTTTTATAATCACAGTTTTGAAGGTGATTTAACTGCAGTGAATTGTGTGAAGATTAAATGAAATTTTAGGCATTCACCAATTTGTAGTTATTATTAGCTATAATAATTACCTTGTAGGTTTTTTTAAAAATAAAATTTGAAGACATTCTTATGTTTTATTTGTATCTGATTAATGTTTGTGTCTTCTTGTATATATATATATATAGTCTTAGTTGGTTGAACTTGAAAATGAATTTCAAAAGTTTCAGGGGAAAAGTCTAAACAAATATCTAAAAGTAACGAGGGTCCTTACTAATATTATTAAACCAAAATTCACTAACATCGACAACTTGCTATTGAATGCTTCTTCACAACTCCTTCTTATATCAGGATGAAAAAACTTAACAAGAAAAATCTCAAAAGACCAGCATTCAACTTAAATATTGATAATAGAGGCAAGAAGATTCAATCTTAGTAATTCCTTCAAGCTGTCAAGGTAATTCGCATTTTATTCCCAGCTTATTTATTTATTTATTTATTTAAATTTTAATGTAACAGTAGATATTTCTTGTTGAAACTTCATATTTTGGTAGTAGTTAACATACTATTAAAATAAATGTAGACTTTTTTAGTTGTTAACTGGCAAATCTTCCTACAACACTGTAGAAGGGTATAGTTGTAACTAGTAAGAAGATTAGTTTAAATTTTTTAAATTTATAACAATATACCATGAACAAATAAATATTAATTTTTAAATCGAAGCTGAGGTCTTTTATTTGATGTACAACTTAAACAATGCATAAAATAACTTTTTATTATAAGTATTTTACTGGAACCAAATTTTACTAGATTGTACACTGACATGTCCGTAATAAACATACAAAATATCACATCTCCATATCAATCAGGAAAAAAATCTTCAATTACTTTAGCGAGAGAGCATACAGGCAAGTGCTGGAGTAGGCAGCAGCTCGGTGGCGGTGATATGACCCTGACCACCATGTGCTTGACACGTACCATGGATTCAGATAAATACACTTGGGACTTGGGACTACCAAACCCATACTCACTGTATTGAGTCCCTGAGTTTATATTTAAATAATATATATGTTTTCTACAATAAGAAAAAAAGAAATATTGGTAAAAAAATTAACAAGGTTAGAAAACATAAGTAACTGATATTTTCATGAATGATTGTTACTAAAACGTACAACCCCCAGCAAATTTCAAAATAGTAGTCGGTTTTATCTGAAGCTTCTCTGTATTTTGAATATCGATCCAATACAACTAATTTTAGACAGTTCGGTGTTAGTATCGATTTGTGTATTATATTTAATTTTCAAATAGAATCAATATTTGTAAAATTATATTGTTTAACCTATAACAGACATTAAAAAATTGTTCTTTGTATACCTCCAAGCTGAGGAGATTTTCAGTTAGAAACCAGATTTACTTTGCCGGTTATATTAAATTATGAGTGACTTCTATTAAACTTCCAATGAGATTTGTACATTATTGACTTCATACATTTTTTTTCATTTATAATATCCGTAAATTTTGTAATAATTATATTAAGTATGTAGTAGTTTTCAAAAGATCTTTATGAGGCTGATGCTGGCGTTTTGGAAAAATTTACTGATATATTATTATTTTGTGTATGTTTTTAGTAATGTAATGAAATCTCAGAGGCACCGATTTAGACATGGGTTACTCTATCTAGAGTTAGACGTAGTTCGAAATTTGTGAGATAGAATCTTGTGGCCTTGTCCGGTGTCCGCCTTCTAGTTCTAGCTCTCTTTCTTGATTGTTTGGCATTCATTTTGGTTATTGGGAATGATGCCATGAAAGTATTGCAGACATTTGTGCTATTTTGATAGTGTTGTGTTATATTATAAGGTAAAATATAAGCTTAAATACAACTTAAAAATAATCTAGTAAATGTAATTACTTTATATCACAAAATAGTAATATCTTGTATGATGTTTTAAGAGCAGCTTTAATTTTAATGAAAGCAAGATGGCGTGTTTCAGTTGCCGGCGTACAATTGTAGCATCTTTTAGTTTTTAATACTGATGTCTATCAAACGCTTATTAGTTTATTTAATAGCAATGTCTATCAAACACGTATTACCGTATATGATATTCAGAATTGGTGTCCTTGAAAGGAAAAAGAAATTTTCAGAACTGAATTCTAGTATCAAAATTATTAGTCAGTCAAATTATTGGCGTCATGCTATAGAGGCCTTTCAATTACTGAGACAATAGGGAATATACTTTGGCTGATAGCCTAGGTTTTTTTACATATAAGATAGAGTTAAATATTTTGTTATAAGACAAGGCTGATTTAAACAGTCTGAAGCCTTTTAATATGTGGCTTAGGGGAAATTTCTATTATGTTGGACTAGGCCTCCAATTATTTGCTTTTTATGTAGTCAATCTAACGCCGATAGAGGGGGAAAAAAAAATCGGTCAGTAATTGTGTATCACACCTTGACCTGAAATTTAATTAAGATATTTGTGGAAATCATTACTACATACTTTATTTGAAACCATTAAATCATATGGTAAATGTCTAATGTAGATACCATTGTGATTTAATATTGAAATTTAATGAAATTGTGCTTTTCATACCTCATTTTGAAACAATTGGATCATTCTTTAGCTAAGAGGGCTTTTTCAAGTATCAAGTTCCAATATTTCTATAAAAAATAAGCAATTTAAAAGTAAGAAATCCTAGGCTTTGAGGTTAAGGCATAGGATTAATTATTTCATTCTTCCTTAATTCCTACATGTCAACAATGGTGAATATATTAAGTGTCTCATCGCTCGATGTATATATATTGGTAATTATTTACCGTAATGCCCCAATTTATATTTAGTGAGCTGCCCAAACCTATTTCTCATGATTCTTCAATCGGTAATTATACATTGTACTCTGCCCTGAAATTGAGTGAAGAAAATCGTTGAAATCGTTTACTACCTACCTTATTTTGAAATAACAAATAGATTAATTTTGATGTCAGAAGACCCTTTTGGAGTACCAAATCCATTATTGAAGTCTAAAATTTAAACAAATATATACAGGTAGGAACTGGTCTCTAAAGCTAACAAATCAAGCTAGGCTATGCGCTGGGTTATATAATGGTACTTCCAACATCAAATATGATCTAATTGTTTCGAAATAAGATATCTAGTAAACAAATTTCTTAACTACATCTAAGGGCAAGGTATAATACACAATTATCAAAAAATAAATGTTCTGTTTTTCATGAAATTGCCGAATTCTAAGATAAACAGTGTTATTTTGGGTTATTTCTGTAAAACAAAAAATTTGTAATGTTGTTGAAATAGGCTATGCCTATATATATTTTTTAAATATGTTGTGTAAAGGTGTACAGTAGAACCCCTCTAATCCGCCCTCGGATGGTCCGTCACTTCGGTTAGTCCGACCGTGCTCGAGCTCTTGTCTATTGATATTATTCTGCCGACTTGCAGACTTGTGGAATGTATCACGCCTGGCGGGCGCCAATCTTTCCGGTTTGTTATCGCTATCGCTTTTCCGCTTCAGTGCTGTGTCATCTCTCGTGAAAAATTAAACACTACAAAGCTTTTTTACAGATTCCCCTCTGTCAAGTCTTTTGACACATTTAACCGCGTCTGAAACGAAACCAACACACGCTTCCGTATTCCCGTTTTCGTAACTAGCTTATTTTTATTTACTTTATATAAAGTACGTAAATCATAACCAGTCAAAGACAAGAAGAAAACTGAAAAGAAATGTTATATTTTCCATAATGTATACTAAATTGATTCGTGGAAAAAAAGCGGCCCATCAAACGATGTTGCCTTTGTATGTCTGCTATATCGACGGGTGCCAATGCCGCGGTGTTTTTATGCCGCCGACAATGGGATACCGCTATCGACAAAGTCGTTTGACTCGCCGCTGCTTTGGTGCCGCGGAGATTTTACGCCGCCGACAATGGGATACCGCTATCGACAAAGTCGTTTGACTCGCCGCCGCTTTGGTGTTTCAATTATTTTTGGAAACTCTCATCCAACCAGTACACTACGATATAGGCCGGTTAACAGAAGTTCTACTGTAGTTGCAAAGTTTATATATAGACTTTATTATATAGACTTTTAAAAGTTTATATATCACTTATTTCACTTTAAAAAAATCTGTTTATATAATATGTAATAAATATTGACTTTTTTCGGATAATCCGACCTTTTTTGCGTTCCGACCATGCCCCCAGTCCCGAAGGTGACGGATTAGAGGGGTTCTACTGTATATATATATATATATATATATATATATATATATATATATATATATATATATATCTAATGAAAACCATACTAAACATCATACAAAAATTAGCAAAAAGTAATTGTAGGATAAGTGGAAATAATTTCTATTTTAAAAAATTTGTACAATTCGTTTACTACATAGCCTACCTTATTTTGAAATAATATTGTAATGCGGAATATATTTTTTACTGAAGAAAGAGGGAAAAAAAATAATGAAAATTCTAAATGCACGTATGCGTACACATGTAGCAATGGAATTTATAACTTGAATAATGACAACTTAATATTAAGACATTCACATATTATATGGCGTATGAGCATTACATGTCTTAGAAAATGTTAATATTAAAACTTAATTTTCCATTCAATGTATGGTTTATAAATATACAATTATTATTATTATATAGCCACCTAGCCAAACCTTTGTGATGAGAAAATAAGAATGCCTTTGCATGATGTATGACCTGTTATTTGTGTAAAGCAAATTTTGTTCACAAAATCATTTGGATCAATGAATAGGCCTAGTCATCGTATTGACCATGTGCATGTTATTTTTCTTTTGTCTATTACTTATAGGTTATTGTTATATTTTTAGTTTTACTCCTACAATAATTTTAATATTATTGTATATATTTACCCAGCATATTTGTAGCGATTCTTGGAACCTCTAGACTAATTTACATTTTTGTTTATTTAAGTTTATAATTCTTATTTTATTGTAGCCTACCTAGATTTTTAGTCAACTGATGGAGTAAACATTTTCAATTTGGTTAATATTAGCTGTAATACATTTTCCAATTTTTCAAACCAGCTGATCTATTAAAAGAAGATGCATGTATTTTCAATTATTTTAGTAGATCTCTGTTCTAATTTAATTTAATGCTGTAACTTTAGTTAGTCAGCTAATGTACTAAAAACCTGTATACATATTTGTGATTAGTTTTGGTAAGTCTTGATTGTAATTTAATTTACAATATTAATCTATAAATCTTGCTTTGAAAAGAAAAAATAATATATTAGCACAATTTTTATTTTTTCATTGTAAAAAATTGAAACTGAATAGTACTAAATGCATAAATGAAAAGTATAGGTTATGCACATATTGCAATAGGAATTTATAAGATCGCATCTAACTGTCGAGTAACTAATATTCACTTCTAAAATTATCACTTTTAAAGCCCATTAAAAAAAAAAATTCTATGTAAACTGTAAAATGTCAACATGAAAATATAATTTTTAAGTGTTAAGTTTAAACATAAAGTTAAAATACATAGTTAATAACAGTGACTTTGGGTAAATTTTAACTCGTCAAGCAGGGTGTATAGTGATCTGGAGTTCCTGGCAAAAACAGGAATATGGGAATTTAATGTGTTCATGAAAAAAGTGGGAATATTTAAAATGTTTGTGAAAAAAAAACCATTAGAGAAAGATGATAGTGGGTGTCTTCCCATCAACTAGCTAAGAATTAGATCAAAATTGTTAAAGCCAATTTTGAGAGAAACTTTTATCTTTATCTCATGGCTCTATTTTTAGTTTGAAAAAAAAAGTGGGGGAAATACCCCGAGACATGGTGAAAATATGTTCACATACCAAATTCGAATAAAATTGGTACATGTGTTGGACAGACAATTATTTTACAGACGGTAAATGCTATACAGATATCATTAAAAAAAAAAAAATTTTTTTTAAACGTATATCCGGAAAAACTCAACTCAACTATTTCTATTATGAGAAATTTAAAAAAGTTGGAAAATAAAATTTTGTAAACTTTGTTTTTTCGATGTTACTTGTTTGTGCCCAATTATTTTCAATTTGAAAAATATGAGCAATTAATACTAGCCTAGTCTGTCTAATTATTTCTCATTTTAAAATAAATAATACTCCCCTTACTCGGCATGCTGATCAGATACTCTAGGGACCTAACTGGATCTACACCTTTTTCCTGCTCTTTAATGTTACTTTAATCTCAAGGGCTAGGAGTCTATTTGTTTTAAATGGAATATTTGTTTTAATTTTTCTTTCTTTTTTTTTGAATATAATGATGATGGATAGGTTTTTTGCCTTTTTAAACAAAGGGGCAAAAAATCATTATTTGTGAACCTAGCTATTAGTGCACTCATTTTGTTCTTGTCAGTATTTTGTAATGTCAAACCAGGTAATATTCTGTCCACTGCTTGTAACTGTGCTTCTGTAAGGAATTTGCCGTTGATGCATAGAGCCTTAAATTTTTAAGACACTGCTACTAACGTAACTAAAAACATTAGTTTTCACCTGATAGCGGGTACCAAAAGTAAGATAGGTATATGAAATTTGGTATAGGGGACTATAGTGTGCTCATTTATAACACTATGGAAATTTAGAAAAATCCAATTGAAAATATCAAAATGGCAGCCTTTTTAAACAGTTTATTATTCAAATATCATATGTTATTAAACTTAAAACACTAAATTAGATTTTTATGCAGATTTCAATTCTGTATGTAATTGTACCAACCTCACCTCTCTACTAAATATTTATAATGTAAATAAATATTGGCTGGCCTGGCATTTCAACTAACAATTTTTTTTTACTTTTACAACAAGCAAACCCCATTTTAGTGACTATTCTTAACAAGGTATTTTCATCTCATGGGAAATGTGTACTTTGTTTTATAACGGGTAATAATTTTGGGGTGGTTGGCACAGTTTTCGTGTTATTATAAAAGTATGACACTAACCTTTTTTCTCCACTTTGTGCTTTACGTTTTATCCCCGAAGTATATAATTTGTTATCTGAATTGTCTGTAATCTTTATTTCTTGAATAATTTTAACAATAAATCTCTCAGACTTTCAGAACTAATTTACAACTTGTTTCATTACTTGTTTTAAAAGAAATGATAATGTGTTTGATCTTGCTCTTTACTATCATCTTTTTAAAAATAATATTACTGATTATTTCTCTGGCTTCACTGTATACGACTTTTATTTTTCCTATGCATATATTGAGCCATTATTTTAGATATATATTTATTTGTACAATATTTATATAAGTAAAAATTAAACACACCTAAATTTCACTAATTAAAATAAAATAAATAGTAAAAATAACACATGTATATAAAAGAGGGGAAAAAACACTTCACAATCACTTGCGAGTAACTTCATAATGAATTTCAGAACACTAGCCTACTGTACTAACTAATCTGTAATTTCTACATGTCATGCTAACTTTATCCGGGTGAGTAATATCTCACTGCTCGTAACTTAGTAAACACAGTGATAATATTCCCCACTATCAAAGGCACACTTACTTTTTTTTTTTTTTTTTTTTTTTTTTTTTTTTTTTTTTTTTTTTTTTTCTTTTTTTTCTGTAATTTTGATTTTTTCATTCATGCCTAAGAATAACTAGTGTTGACCTTTTATCTCAATATTAAATTATCCAACAAAACATGTCTGACAAAAAAAGGAACTTAGGTATAGTTAAATGTTTTTATATTTAATTCAAATATTGCATAATAAATTCAAATATACGGCAACTGTTCTTAATCTGATGTGGACGGTTATAGACTATATACACAAGTGAGATCTAAAAGTTCCCGGAATATATTTATTTTAAAATATACATACCAAATAAGAATTAATTATTACCAGTAACCTCTGAATTTTTTCGCTGTCATGTATTGTTTTCATTATTTCTTCCTGAAATGACTTTCTTAAACGTTCATCATCTTTAACTGACATTCTGCAGTTTTTGAACCATTCATAGGTTAGTTTTTACCCATGGTATCTTCTCCACGAGCTTGTTTCGACATATCATAAGTTTCTTTTGTCATTTTCCCAAGTTTAAAACAAAATTTAACACAAACTCTTTATCCTTTTAAATTGCCCATTTTCAATAACGACCGAAAAAAAATCAAATATAGTTTAAATGAGCATTGCAACTTTACTTACAAAACAATCGTGCCGGTTGTCTAACGACTGATAGGCAACTGGAGGAGCTATTTAGCGGTGAATAATGTAACTAACGTTTCCCGCCTACAATGGCGTCCCTTCTAGTAACTTTGGATCACACCTCGTAGTATAAATATATAAAAGTTTAATAGAGTGCACACCACTATTAAATCCATTTTTTAAATTTTTTCGGTTTATTAAAACCTACTTTAAAAAAAGAGGGTTTGAATAAATAGAAATATAAAATGATGATATTTTTTGTTTTCATTTTGTCTTTTACTTTTTATATAAATACAAATTGCCTACGTTCTATTAAAAATATAAAGCTTATAAAATAAACCTTAAAAATGCATTAATTATTCGATAATACAGAAAGCCTTTTTTTTAGTAAGTCTTTTAAAAATAGCTTTCTATAGCTTGGAACTGTTATCAGGTCGAAGATTGTTATAAGTATTGTATTTTATATATTTCTTAGGCTTGTCGATAACTATAACCCATAATCTCAAGATTATTTAACATACATGATTTGTTTTTGGAAACTTCCTAGGTACGTTTAATCCAATTACAGTAGTTCAAAGTGGCGTACTGATTATTATTTTCATACCATAAAAAAATCGCAACTTGATTACAATTTGTTCTGCCGGTGCTACAACATGAATTCTTTGTGACAAACTCACGTATGAAGGGAAATGGTTACTGTAATTAATAGGTTTATGATTTTATACATATTGAATGGCAAATGAATGAATTTAATGTGTGTTGTATTAATCAAATTTGTTGTTTTTAGGTACATCCATTGTTAACTACTGATAAAATCTAAAGATGAGTTACAACAGCTATAAACAAAGGTCAGTCTAAGCTATGTTTATAATTATTATTGTTTATCATTTTAAAGTGATGTTGAATATAGAGAAAGGAAAATGAACTATTTTGTCCTATTTTTATAGCCTTACTGTATGTTTGTGATGCAAGTAGAGTATTACTATACAACCACATTTATCCAGACCTCATTTAACCAGATATCTGGATTGATTTAATACTAATAATAATTTTTAGTTTTTAAAGATATGATTGAAATGTGAGCCCATAAAGAGTAAAAAGACCAATATACAGTCCTTGTTCGATTATCATTGCAATCTAAAAATTACAGTTTGTATTTGATATGCATTTTAGCAGTGGAAGCACTGAAGCCTAGGGCAACTTGTCTGACACATCTTTGAACAGACAAGATTTAGGTTATGTAAGAGAAGGGAATTGAAGGCCCTTTGCCTATTAACCTTGTCCTTTATCTAACCCTGCCCTCAACCTTGCGCGTTATACCATTGCGTCAGTAGAGTAAGTAGTCACTCAGTTGTCTGTCAGTCTATATTAAGTCGTTATGAGATTAGACAGTGATTTCTGTCATTTTGTTAAGAATGGAGATTTTTAGTATTGTAAAGTGTTTGAAAATGACATCAAAACTAAAAACAATTGTTGTTATAATGAACAAAAACTTACATGCCGTATAGAATTCGCAAAGGAGAATCACTAAAAAAAATTGCCGCTGAAGGGGAAGGAACATGAACTGTGTCTGATTGAAAGAAGAATCAAAAATAAGTTGATAATTTTGTTTTAAAATGATAACAAAAGATAGTTTGGGAGGGCTCTGAAACAATTATATAACCAAAAAAATGAAACCTTGGACGATGTGTTGTTTATGTGGTACAGTGCTCAATGAGAACGTGGTATTCCAATTTTAGCTCAAATAGCTTATTTAAAATTTTTTTAAATACCGAAGACTCGCCCAAATTTTAGAACTAACCAGGCAGGGATGACCTCTTTAATATTCTGTCGCTTTTCAAAAAAGTCTTTGAAAAAATTGTTTTGCTGAGGAGTTTACTGCCCAACAAATTTATAATGCAGATGAAACTGGAGTTTTCGATCATATGCTCCATACAAAACCCTAGCATCAAAGATTGAGGCTTCATTCAAAGACTATAAGAAAGCAAAGATCGGTTCAATAGTGCTCTTAAAAAAATTTATTTCATGCTTCATTGTCTGTGATTAACCATAAAAAAAAAATAAATAATTTTTTTTTAAATGCGTAGATTGGCAGTTTTTTTATCCAATTTTGTTCCTGGAATATAATAATTTCAAAAAGAAAACAACTTGCCAGAAAAAAACTATTTTGATTGTTGACAATGGCCTATCTCATCTAGGTGAACAAAAACTTGTAAGTGGCAGAATAAAAGTTAAATTTCTCCCTCCTAATGTCATGCACGTTTGTAATTTATATATTATGTAATTATAGTAGTGTTTATGTACAATGAAATAAATGTTACATTTTGCCACTTTAAATTGTGTTTTCTAATTTATTCTTGTTTATTTGGATTTTCAGACTACTTCTGGTTCCACTTAGTCTGGATTAAAAAGATTGTATATTGAATCGTATTATGTTACCTTCATGTGATTTTAATGTTTACTTTCTTACTCTCTATCTATAAGAGAAAATATTATGATAGAAGAAGGAGAAACCAATATTGAAATTATCAAGGATCTAACAATTTTAGGTCTCTTGAACCGTAGTACTTTGGTTTCCTATACAAAATATCTGGATTTTATGTATATCCGTGATGTTCAGAAATTGTTTGATGTGCTCTTTAAAATATTGAAAAACTTATTGGTCACTGTCTCCAATTTGCAAGTAATCAGAAAATGATAGCTCAAGAATCGTCAAAAAATGTAAAATAATTCTTGACCGCAATAAATGTATGACAAAATCAGAAGAAATAGAAACTTTGTAAATATAAAGAACTAAAGTCTATAATGGAATGGAAGGTTTTATGATTACAGTGATAATATTTTTTCTAAGTACTTACAATTTGCTCTTGCTGTTCTAGTTCACGTGGAAGCCGTGGCTATGGTGGAGGCCGTGGCTATGTAGGAGGCGGTGGCTATCGTGGCTCAAACCGTGGAGGTGGAGATTCAGGCGGCTGGAGAGGAGGAGGTCGTGGAAGTTATTCCAATTCTAGTTCAAGAGGAAGATTTTCTTCAAGATTTGATAAGGATAATTCTGGTTCTTATGAGTCAAGGGCGAGATATTCAGGTAAGAAATGGTTTGTGATTTGTACTTGATAAAGAATTTGATACTTTTAGAACATGACAATCTTATACATGTATATAATATATTTTTATTTTTCTTAAAACAGGGAATAAAGTAAACCCTAGTCTAAGCAGGTTAAAATACTAACAGTAAACAAAATGCTGTATATCTTAGAGATTGTGACATGTCCTGAAAAGTCTCCCTTGTATGTCACTTTACCAGATATAAGCGGAAATGTAGCCATTCTACTTGCTGGAGGCATTTCCACACCTGCAGATGATAATTATGTAATGAAGCAACTTCTTTAACTAGATTTTTAAACTTTTTTTTTTTTACAGGTGGAGTTTCTGATAGTTATTCAACTCGTGAAGACAATAGTCACCGTCGCTATCGTGATGTAAGTCAATATTAAAATTTATTGATTTTTTAAATATTGTAATGTTTCAAGATAGTTTAAAAAATTGATAAAAAATTTCATATGTTAAAATATATAATACGGTATCTGATACATTTTCTTATCCTTAAAATCTACATTATTATTATTATATATCAATGAAAATAAATATTTTTTCAGAGCCTCTATTATAAATTTCAGCATAAAAATAACATATATTTGTTTAAAGTCTGCAATTTTTATTTAGTAGGCTAATAATAACAAGAATCATGACAAATTTTAATTACTATCTAATTTTATATGATTTTGTTTGAAAATCTCCACAAACACTCTGTTAACCAAATTTGATGTTTATTTCAGTATTATTTACACCTGTATTGGAATTATTATAATAGCAAATGTAAATTTGTATATCTATTGACACAGTTGGTATGTTGAAATAATGTTGTTTGATATTTAGAGGTCAGTTTGATTTTCTTAAAGATATTTGTGCTATTAACATAGTTATGAAATAACAATTTCAGTAACAAATGATATACCTAGCATAGGAATTGCAATCAAAATCTGATTAAATTAAAATCATTTTTTAAACAAATGCAAACCCTGTCCCTTTTGATTCAAATAATAACATTTTCTCTTCATATCTATAACTAAAAAATATTAAATATTTTAATTGAAATCAATTGTTTAGCAAATTTATATTAATTATTACTATAAGAGCTCCAGATTTACCAAATACAAAACTTTTCTAATTGCATGACCTTTAGGTCCCGGTGTATGAAATGTAGGTATAATATTATGAGACTCAGTCCGAGAAGTACTACAAGCCATGTGAGCTTCTAAATATTATGCATGCCAGCCCGAATATTTTAATTCGAGCTGAGTCTCGGGTAAATCCCAAGTTCAAGCTTGAAATTTAATCAAGCTCAAGCTTTTACTGAACTCAAATTTTTTATGAGTTCGAACTTTTAACAAGCTCAAGTTTTTTAAAGCTTCCGATAAATTTTAGATTAAATAATAATCAGTATAACATTGATCTTTTGTTTTGGAGTGGGCAATACTGAGAAACCAGTGTAGTGGGAAAGGCGAAGTAGCTGTAATTGACGGGAAATAGACACTCAATCGAACCAAAAGATAAACTTCCTTCGGTATGAAATTATATTACAAATACATTCACATACTTTCTAACAATTAAATATTTTATTACAGAAGATTTGTAGATAAAGATAGTTCGGGCAAGACAAAAGGGGGGGGGGGAATCGAGCCAAATAAAAGAAAAACTTTTGGTTTCGTAAATAAGAGTAATAAAATTCACGAATATGTCAATTTACCAAGTGTGAATTTCGGTTAATTATTTTACTGAAAATTTAAATGATTAATAACATAATTAACAAAATGTTAACACATTGACTAGCATTAAGCCTAGTTGAGATGAGAGAACTAGTTCGCCTTGAACGGGTGTTTGTATTAATTTGTTAATAAACATTTTACAGTCTCCTGTAGTAGAAGAAAGTATGGTTTACATCTGACTTAAATAATATTACATTTAATTCTGATATAATTGTTTTATCGTTATTTGTAAAAAAAAAAAAAAAAAAATAGCCAAATTACTAAAAAATAACTGAGAAAACTATTTTTTCAGAATTAGTGTTAATTTTTTTTATTCGAAATTGAAAATGTTCTAGGATTGTCAAACTGGAAACCAAACGTCGTATTTATATTTTGTTTTAATATTTTAAACTTTATAAAAATCTCCGCTTATAGCTTTAGAGTAATGTAACTGTGGGTAGTCTTTAAGTTTTTAAAAGGCTATATTTATCGCCAGTGAAAATAACAACCTCCAAAAATTATGAGAAGATCAGACAGAACTAGTTGAGCTTTAGGTTAAACTCTGCCTTATTGTATTAATAACATTTATCTTTGCAAGTTAAATAAACAATGCAGACCTTTGGAAGGAGGGATATCTGAAAGTTGAAAGGAAATAGATTTGTTTCATTTAACCTGTTGTCTTTGACATGTATCAAGTAAACTTGAAGAAAGAAAATATTGTGTGTTGTTGCTTATTAGCTAAAGGTAAACATTGGATAAAGTTGTGATTTAAAAAAAAAAAAATTTAACTTATTTAATGAATAAATGCAAAATTTAAAAAGTAGAACACATTCTATATTTAATTTACCTTACAAAAATAAAGTTATAATTGAAGCAGGTTTCTACGGAATTTGCAGGTATTTTGATAAATTTATCTCTATAGAAAAGGTTTATGCTAAAACAATGAAATTTGTAATCACTCCTGCAGAACTTTTAATCGTATTAACAGAATAAGACACTCCACAGTAAACATAAATGTAGTTTCATATGTTCCATTTTCTTTACATGTATATATTTTTTACATTAGACTTATCCCACTCATTGTATACACAAACTCGTCAACTGCACATCTCAATATTGCTCAAAGTTTAAGCTTTGTTCTACTATACATTAGGACATATCCTTTCAATCTTTTTTGTCAATTCGCTAACTTGCAATAGACATTGTTTTACAATAAAATCTCTCTATTCACGTTTAGTTGTGTGTCTTTTAACCACAGTATTTTCAGGTTTTGTTTATTATGTAGCAAACTTCCCAATATTCTCAATCAATAGTTTTACTCTAATATGATATTTTGAATTATTTGTATAACACAATATACCACAATTCACACTCTGTAGTTTAACATTTCCATGAAAATTTTATTGTTTTTTTTCTCTCTATTCAGGCTACTTTACCTGGGTTATTCGCTTTCTGGTTGATAAAAACCTTTCTTATTTTTTATTGTGTCCCTTCTAACAATAATGTAAAGTTCTATTATTTAATACCCTCCTCCCCATGGTATTTTTTTTAGGTTTTATAAAAGGCCCGCTTTAACCAATTTAACAATAATAATTAATGACACGTACTACTGGATAAAGGATGTGAATTATAAATTTCTCAGTTTTCTTGAAATTTAAAATAATGCTTATTAATTCAATTTTTCTACGAATTATAATTTTGAAATCTTATTTTTTATTTTTCTGTTGTTATAAATCTATTATAAAACAAACATTTTAGTTTACATCTGTCTTCAGAGATGTGTGTTGACATTTAGTCATCACATTAGAATCAGACAAGTGAGCTCACCGTTAAGTCAGCTTACTTCCTTTCTCCTGGTAACTCCTGTTATGACTTTAATAACTCACAACACATGTTAATAAAAATGTATTTTTTCTCTCATGAGAAGGGCGACGAAAAATAAATATATCCGTGTTTCATTTCCGATATCAATTTTGACTATTTTTTCTCATTTATTAGTTAGGGTTTTATCATGTCTATTGCAGTATTATTCCATAGTTTGCACCTTGTTCGGAAACTAAACCAGGCACGTATAAGCAAGGCCTACTCGGAAAATCGAGCCGAACTCAAACATTCGAGCCAGGCTCAATAATTTTGCTGTCGTTTGAAACTTGAGCTCAAAAACAGTTTGAAATTTTGAGGGCTTGGACATCCCTTCTAAGTACCACGTTATTTCCTTGTCTTTACCAATGAAAAACTCATGACTATCAATATAAGGAAGTACTGTTACTAGTTCTTTTTTTGTTTCATAAGGTTGGCATCAGTGGTGTTATTTATTGGACTGTCTACTCTTACCTCGTCATTATCTTCAAAAAAGTTTTCATCTTCTCTTGGAGGATTTTCTTCAACAAAGTCTTCTTCTTGCTCATCGGGATCATCGAGTCCCAAAACACTTTCACTGTCACTTTCGAGTCCCAAAACAATTTCACTGTCACTTTCGAGTCCCCCAAAACACTTTCACTGTCACTTTCGAGTCCCAAAACACTTTCACTGTCACTTTCGAGTCCCAAAACACTTTCACTGTCAGTTTCTGTTTCATTCAACCACATATGCAACTGTTCACGGTCAGACATTTAATGTACAATTTACAATTAATTATAACACACTGAACAATAGCTAAATTAAAAACTTATTGGTAACCACAACACTGAAATGGTTTGTCGCAAGGGGTAATAAACTAACCCAAGTTCAGCAAACGTATTTTCAAACCGGCACATACAAACAAACAGCAGGTCAAGAGAACTGAAGCTGTACTGACTGCTTTTATGACTTAGGGGAGAAGGTACCAAGGCACTCAAGATCGAGTGGTGCCAACTGTCTATGTCAGCAAAAACAAAACTCAAACCATTGGAGTGTTGTCACACTTTAATTAATTGATTAATTCCTTAATATTGTATAAAAAATACTCATTGCCTGGGCGTGTAAATACCGTAATATTTTGCACACTTTTCAAGTGACCTAACACCAATCTAATATTGTGTTTTATCCTGAACCTATTGTGTATTCTTGGTTGTAACCTAAAACTCCAAGACAAATTTATACTTAGAGGTACCAATTTTTTCCAAACATTTATTAATATTTTGAAATATAATGTGCCTTTTAAGAATCGTTTTCTTATCGTAGTCAATGTACACGTATGTTAAATTGTAAAATGTATAGCTCAAATCCCTTTTATACAGAACATAAAAAACTAACATTGGATTAGGCTTCTACTCTATTACTTAATAACAAAAGTATAGAAACATCATAATATATTATTTTTATACATAAATGATAAACAAAGACCAGAGCACTGTGGTGACAATATATACAGATACACTTTCAAAAGGCCCTTACCACACTTGGGAATAAACAAAATAACAAAAAACAAAATTTTTTGTCAAAAGTAAAATGTTTATTCCTATTAGACCCTTATATTATTCCTAATAGGAATAAACATTTTACTTTTGACAAAAAATTTTGTTTTTTGTTATTTTGTTTATTCCCAAGTGTGGTAAGGGACTTTTGAAAGTGTATCTGTACATAAATGATGGTAAAAAAAATGGCAGAATAATATCAATAATTTGATGTTATTGACAGATTAGAAATAAGTATACCCAAGTAAAAAAAAAGTTATTTTCAAAATTCAATAATGTTGCCGGAATAAATTTTCTCTTATTTCCAGGATGCAGTGTATTCTGGTCGGGATCGTTCTCATCGAGTATCCTCACCAGATCGCAAGCGTATGAGAACAGAATTCACTCCAGTAAGTTTTTATCATTTACAAATTGGGGAATATATTTAAATCATACTTTTAGATTGTTTTTTGATAAATTATTGATAATTAAAACATTAAAGTTTCTTGTGGGCAGTACAACTTTCTTTATTGAACTAATCCCAATATCAGTGGGAGTTGTCAGTATTGCAATATTTTTGTAAATTTAAACCAAAAGAAAAAAATTAAATAGTTCAATTTTGATCCCATGTGTTTAATTCCTTTTCATTTCTGGTATAACTAAACAACCTTATTAATCTAAATTTATATAATCACATTTTTATTATTATCTATCTTAAATACTGAAAACATTTTATATTATTTGTTCAAATATGCAAAATTTCATCTCATGACAAATGTTAAAGTAGAAAATGATTTAAAACCTGGATTGAGACTTTTGTTAAAATTGTTTCATGACATTGTCCATAAGACATGTAACAAACATTGATTTCTACAGAACATTTAAAAGAAGACTATGACTAGAAACAGTTGAAGTATAATTTAAACAAAGACAAGGCCTAAATGAAATACATTTAGAACCATATCGAGACTAAATCACTTAAAGTACAAAATAAAGAAAAGAAAATTTTAAAATGTGCAAAGTAATGATGTTTAAGATGGTCGATAATGAAGATGACTGATAGTTTAAAACTCGGTAAATCAAAATGATTGACTGTAATATTTGGCCTTGTGAATCAATACAGGAAAACAAACATATTCTTAATTCTTTTACTGTTTATATTTTATTATGATGAATAACACTACAGAATCATATTGATAAAATGTTATGTAAAATATTGACAAAACACAACCTGTTGATAAACATGTCTCCTCAAATATTCTCTTGTTACAATTGCTTTGATGCAGGCATCATCCATACACCACCGAAGTCATGACTATGGGGATGGTATTGATTATTCCAATCGCAGCTACAGCGGATATGGAGATTCTGAGATGAAAAGAGTGAGCAGGGGCTATGCAGGAGGCGATGATCGAAGAGGATCGTTCAGAGAAGAAAGAGAACGTATGCGTTCAGATGATTACCAGTACAGAAAATCAATGTCATCTCTTGCGAGCCCGCGTCACTCGACCCCTCGTGGTCTATACAGAGGCAGAACTTTTTCCAGAGGTCGTGGTGTAGGAAGGAGTAGTTTCAAGAGAAACGAAAACTATCGAGGTTACTTGACTAAGAAACGTGCTTTGATGGATAGTTTTGGTTTTCGTAAACGAGGTATTGGCAGTAAGACACAGGAATATTTGCAACGCTTGAAGCTTTATAGGCTGAAGAGGTAATAAAGAAAACAGAAGGATTCTTTCATATTATACTATGTAGATGTCAATATTTATAGTAGCAACACTAAGGCTTGCGGATAAGTAGATATGATTGTTTAAACACAATTTCCAGGAAAAACTGCAGCTGATGAGTTATGTAATGCAGTATTTATTACCTCTTCGATGTCAATATATTATAAATATAAGCGTAAATTATTATTTTTACTGGAAACTGAAATGGCATATAACTAATAATTGTAGAATGAAAAATTAAGTTCACTATACAACTATAAAAAAAAAGAAAAGATTTATTATTATCATCATTGTTTAAGCACATGCTCAAAACAAAACTTGTAGAGAAAATGAACAGTTTAGAGATGAAGTCACATCATATTAATGAAAACTGTACCCAAATTCTCTGAGATTTCAGTTATTGGTTTATGTTGATATACACCTGGACTTACACCACGACTCCTTAATCCAATTAAAATTTAATATAGAAATTTTAGCTATTGCAATCACCCTATTGGAATTTAAATAGCCATAAAAGTAATTTACTCACTATAACGGAGTAAATGCTTGGTTTGAATTTTTTATAAAGTAGTACATTTCAAAGTTTAAAAAAACTTAAAATTTCTGGATTAACTTTTTATCTGTAATTGTTGTAATATCCCATGAACTACGTCCTGTAATAAAGTGTGTTTCTATATGATGATAAATACGATTTATTAATAAAAAATATAATTTTTAACCACTTGATCTCAAAATTTGAAAAAATAACAGTTGTAGCAATTTTATAGTTAGATTTCAGCCAACATTATCATTGTAGCTTGGTTTTATTATTAGTTTAACATGATTAATACTACAAAATAATTATTTAAATATTTCAAGATAGCGTCTATTGAAATGGTTTTTTGGTATGTCAGTTTAATCTGTAGGTTCTAAACGAGCCTGTATTAAACTTATTGTGTGAGGCTTGTCGTTTTCCAAATATTAAAAAGTATAAAGATATAATTTTAAAAAAATTTAAACTAATAGGGTTTTCATAATAATTTTTGAGATATATTCATTTTGATTTTTGTGCATGGCAATATAAGAAGGAATTTGTTTCTTTGTTTTAACTATGAGTGTTGAGCTTGAAAATCGTGTAAAATTATTTCCTGTTTTAATTTTGGATTTTTAAAAGTTTTAGTCGTGTTAAATATGTAGTTTGATTTTCAATCCGCCTTTTAAAAATTTTAAGTTTGAATTTGTATGGATTGAAAAGTTGTTTAAAATTTGAACTGAACATTGCGAGTTGGGTGCAGTCATAGTTTTCGAAGTTCTTACACTCCTAGTTGTAACATGATACTTTGTTGTTAGTACATGAAAATAGACTTGCATCTTCAGTTTAGCAATACATGGCATTGGATTTAATACAGAAGACTTCATAATTCAGTAAAATAGTAATTTAAAATTAAGTACAGAAGTCCTACAACATTAAATAATGGTTCTTTGGGGGGGGGGTCTTAACCTTGAACTTATCCTTAATTAGGTGACTTTCCATTTTCTTGATTTATGATCCTGTCAACCCTTGTTGCATTTTTTTAGTTAAAAAAATTATTGTCAAAAACTATTTCTTCTAGTGTTGTGTGCTTGGTTGAATATCAGAACAACTGTTACAGTATTAGAGTATCAGAGTACGATATTAGCACAGTTTAATTATGTTTCTAATGTAAAATAAAACTATATAAGAAAAGAATTTAATTACAAAAGAGGTAACTAAATTGGAGAACTAGAATCTTGTTCAAAGAGGGACAGGTATAGGAATTAATAAATTTATGAATAACAGGAAAGGGCAATGGAGTAGTAGTCCTACAAATTGAGAGTAATAAGATAATCATTTTAATTACTTCTGCAAATTAAAGAGTACTTTTAATTTTGTAAGCTCAATTTAAACAAATAAATATTCTTTGACAATTTGAAACATAGGTAACTGTTTTTTACCAAGACATGATTAGGTCTTTTTAACAAGCTATATGTTCGAAGGTTTTTTTTTTTTTTTTTTTTTTTTTTTTGTTGAAATACTTTTTTAATTAAAATTCTCATGTTGTAATAATACATAAGGCACAGATTTATAGATTCATTGAAAATAGCTGTTAACCATACATGCCACAAGTGTTTTAGTTAGTAGTAAAATGATTATGGAATTATTTAACTATGTTGAAAATTGTAAAATTTATTGAAATAATGTAAGTTACTTTCTATAGTTCACTTACCCCCCTTCAAGTCTATACTCTCGATTCTAGAGGTCTTTAGGTCAAGTTGTGTTAGGCTTTGGCGTCATTTGACATGTCATATTTATTAACAGTTGAAGTTTAAGCCCAAGGCAAGCACAGGTTAATTTGTATGTGTTATATGTGTATGTACAGTAAAGTCCGGTTTTATCTCCAGCCTAATGTGGTGATCTACTAAGCCGGATACTGAAAAGGCTGGGTAATCTGGAATTAGTATTAAATTAGCAAGTTTAACAAAATGTTGATAAATATTTATGATTATCGATCTCTGGATGCCTGCCGTTAATATTACACAATATGTTGGACGACAAGCTATGTTAATAGTCGTGTTGCAGGCGATGCATACAACTAGAAGTGACAGAAAACAAATCATAAAAAAAGCACAGGAAATATTTCTAATGGAATGTGTATTGTTAAATAAAACCATGAGTATTCAAAAACCCCTTGGTTTATATTTTAATGTACAGTATTTTTATGATCTTTTTTTTATAAACATATAAAAAAAATTCATTACTAAAATTTGTAAATCAACTGAAAACAATGTTAAGTTCCGTAGTGTAATTTGTGCTATACTGGACCCATAAACAATATGTTACATTATGAAATGGTTTAATCTTAAACGAATAAAAATAAAATATGCTATTTTAAATGTCTTTAACTAAAACTAAAACATACTTTAACTAAAACTAAAATTTATATTTAACTGTAATTTACATATCAATGAAATGTTTTTGAACAGATTCTTAATTCAAATTTACTTAAGAGAAAAAGTCTTGCATTGTCTTTTGTTTCTCGTTATCTCACCTTTTTTTTGCTGTTGTTTCCCTGGTGCCCATCTTCATAACCCGATAATGTCAGCTCCGTTGCTTCATCCTGTCGAGGAGGGTTTCATTGATTTTTAAAGCATCAGAGTGTACCTTGTTTATGTTAGGCATCGTGATGTCATCATTATCTTTTGGAGGTTTATTAGACACCATCTCTACTATGTTGTCATTCACAATCTCTTAATTTTGGTCATTTTCCATCCACTTATTTACATCCGAAATGTCTATATTCTCACACCTGGGGATGGTTTTTAGAAGAGAAACAAGCTCTTTATTTTCATCTTTCTGTATTAGTTCGTACTTGTCACCTTGGACGTCAAATAAGATCACCCAGGATCGAGCGAGTGCAATCTGTGAGCTCTCATCCCAGACTTCAGCTATCCATCTGATTACGTCAAGGATATCAAGATACTTGAGTCTCTCCAAAAATCCCTCGTCGTTGCCCTTGCTTTCAATCAAAAAATAGAGAAGCCTGTGACAGTACTTCCTTTTTAAGGTCTCCTATACACCTTGGTCCATAGGCTATTATATACTATACGATGCTGTGCTGTGTAAATAGATGAAATAGGCAATGCATATGGATACAAAATCAGATTTATTAATTAATATTCTTACTTACTAGATGGGTGAAAATATGAAGTCACGTTTTATGATCTAAATAATTCTTTGCCTTTGAGTTAAAAATATTAGTTAATTAATAATGTTAGAAGAAGTTTCTTGTTTATAGGATTTATCAATATTCACAAGGGGTTAGGCTATAAATTCAATATGAAATAATTTACTCACCAATTGGTTTTTCTTTTTATAGTTATCTACACTTAAATCCTTTCTTCTTGTCTTTAAATCTCATGTTATTTATTAATGAATACAATCATATATTCAAATAACTTGAGCACAGAAACTGTCTGTAGTGATTTCCTAATTCCCACTCTGACTTGACTTTCATATGTTTTATTTATAGAGCTGAAATTCATTATCGTTATAAGGCTGGTACAGAGCAGTTACATTCAGAGGAAAGAAAATCACTTATGTCACTATCTGTTAACTCGTCAATATCAGGGTGCAAAGGCGCGTTTGTCCAAAAGAAGGATAGCTTTGCTTAGAAGTTTTTTCTTCAAATAATTTTTCACTGATTACACAAACTCTTTAATAAACCATTCTTTAAAAATAGCTCTATTCAAAATAGTGCAGGCTTTCTTCTTTGCAGTGGTACCACAATGGGAGGGATTCTGTAGATTTCAGATTTTTAAATGTACTGGGCTTTATAGATTATCCAATAAGCGTAAGTCTTAATTTGTGAGTGATCTTGCATTGATACAGGTAAGCAATGTTATTACTTTCTTGCTTCTAATGTACCCAGGTGCAGTAGCTACTTGTTTTGCAACTAATGTTTTTGTTGACACCATTTTAAAATCAAGTCTGGTTTCATCACAACTAAAAATCTGATCTCCTGACAAGTCTACATCATCATCATCTAATAACTGATGAAACTTCTTTTTAAAATCATTTACAGCGTCTTATTAGTGTACATACACCATTCTCCGGCGATGGTATGCTGTATCTCTTTTTCCAACGATCCATCCAACTACTGCAAGCTGTGAATTCATTGTCCTCACTTTCTATTCTTTCTAATAACTTTTTAAATTGCAGTGCCTTTTCTTAAAGTTGGGGTCCTGATATGGGCACACCTTTCCCCTTCATTGTCTCATGCAACAAGAACAAAGCTTCGTAGGGTTGCTGGGGTACCCAAGTATTATTATTATTATTATTATTATTATTATTATTATATTGCATGCCTACTTGTAAATTATGGGACCTGCCTTATACAAATGTAATATTTGTCCGGAGAAGGGGGGGGGGGAATGCACACTTTTATATCACTTCCCGAAGATTAGCTTGTACACCATTTCTTTATTTCCTCTCGATTTTTCTTCCAGTCACCAACTGTACTTTTTCCAACTACGAAAGCTATAACAATTTATTTGGCTGACTCTCCCACTTCAAGTCTCTTGATAGCATTGAACTTCTCTTCCATTGTTACTATGACTTTTTTTCCTTTTTTCGCAAATGTTCACTCATAAAACCTTCATACTTCACAAAAAACTATCTCGTTAAATCTAAATTCACTCAATACACAAAAATATAACCTTCAGACAAAACAATAGTTCAACAACAGCTGATGCCGATGAAAGAAAGCACATGACATACAGAGTGTATGTAAGTGCTTCCTGTGGTCAACAAAACATTTATAGGTCGTAGAAAGTTTACAAACTCACATACACGATTGTATTATGATTTTACAACTGGAAAGTTTCAGATGCTACTACGTTTTCGCCTTATTTTTTATTTTTTTACTGGTTTTTTATTTTACTGAACAGGATAAAACGAGGCCAGATAAACCAGACTTTACTGTACTTGCCTTTATATCATTCAGAAACATATGTCTATACTAATTAGATATTTATAGTGTTATACATTTTCTCCTTCTTCTGTATTATATCTAGTTTTATTATAGCTTTATTAAACATGATATCTGTGCATTTATTACTAAAACAGTTAAAAGTTTGTAATAATTAGTTAGTTTATTCTTATTTTATAAGCTTTTTACCATGAACTAACAAATGAAAATATTGAATTATTTTTCCAACTCTATCGTAAAACTTGTTTTGATATCAATAGGAAAATTTTTTTTTTAAAGTTAGTTTTAGAGTTGTTTTCACATGTGCATTATTATTATTATTATGTAGCCATGATATCACTGAAATTTTCAATTTTTGTTAGTCAAATTCTAATTTATTTGGACTTTGCAGTTGGGGCTATCAGATGATGTTATGAAAAAGTTTTCACATTAAAAATGATGTAGTTCCAGATTTAAATAAAACTTGAAAATCTCTGTAAATAAATTTTAATAGAGTTTTGACAGTATATTTTTAATATCGTAAATTCAATGTATCAAATACAACTGAAGTAGATTTTAATTAATTTAATTTCTCATATACTTCATACGTCATAGTCTGGTGTAGCGAAATAAAACTTGAAATGGTTGATGTTTTATAGTACAGATCTCCCTCATACCAGAGTTTATAAAAGGACTTCTTTTAACTAACTATTAGGCCACTATAACTATTTAAATGTCCAGACAAAATACAATTTTATATTTTCTGTGAAAAAGTAGGCACAAAACACACACTTGAGCATAGTAGAGTGCACACATATCACTGCCATATAACTAAGCTTATCAGAGTTAGATAATGTATTGTTTGTTTTTGGGGTGATAGCCCTAGCAAAAATTATCCAAATATCTTGATGATGAATTAAACTTCCCGCGAATTTATACTCTCAATACAAATGAAATTATAGACAAAAAATAAGTGATAGCAGAATTGTTTACTGCCTTGACAATTGCACTGTTAATAAAACTATGGCAAGCAAGCTTTTTAACAAGCCTTCGATCACCCAAATAACCGATCTTCACAAACTTAAAACTGTTGTTTTTGTTATCTTCATCGTATTGATGACTTTTTATCAGAAAATTTATTTTTAAGTGGACAAAATATAGGATTGAACAAATACATTTGTGTATTTTATATAAAGTAAATTTTTGTTACATTTTAACACTAATGGTAGTGAAATATCGAAATATAATTCTACCTTCTAGTTGGGCAACAAAAATATACATTAATGATATTGACATTATTATTCTGTAGTCCAAAGTAAGTTCATCGTTTAACATCTATTTATTTCATTTTAAACCAAACACCAATTTATACTTTTAACTTTAAAAAAAGCCCTTAATGATATCTGAATTGAAGTTATTCTAACATTAGTTTTCATGTTGTTTTTTATTACATATAAATATTATTTTTTTATTATATTTTCAACTAACAAAAATTTTGTTTTATCTCTCCTATTTAAAGTATGAAGTACAGTATATATGGATTTTCATTGTTAATAAGAATTTTAAAATACTTACTTCCTTGTAAGGTTTCTCATTTATTTATTTATCTATTTGTTAATTCATATTTTATTAACAAATTTTCAGTAAATTAGGAAAAGAGAAAGCTTCTGCAACTGGTGAAGATGACGAGGATGATGAAAAAGAAATTGTAAGTAAATAAATGTTTTCTTTTGTCTTTGACTATGATTTTGTATTATCAATACGAAATACAGGAATTTCCTTTATTATTTCTAAGGAGGAGGATGAGGAGGAGGAAGAAGTCGAAGAGGAAGTTGAAGAAGAAATTGAAGAAGAAGTGACTGATGAGGGTGATGAAGAAATGGAAGAAGGCGAACAAAAAGAGGAAGAGGAGGATGAGAAAAAAGAGGGAGAAGAAGAATTAGAGGAAGGTGAAACCAATGATGATACAAAGAAACAAAAGAAGGTTAAGAAAGTCAAGAAAATTGTAAAAGTAATGAAGAAAGTAAAAAGGAAAAAACAGTCTTCAAAAAAAGATGGTGGTGAAGAAATCAACGCTGAAGGAGTTCAAGTAAGTTTTCTTCTAAGTTAGGCTAATTAGCAAAACTTGCAACCATACAACGTCTATTTGAAAGTAACTAATACAGACCAAGACAAAGTCCTATGAGCCAATCAAATTTTGTATTGTAGTCCTATTTAATTTAATTAAGAAACATTTTGTTACAATATGATAAATCTAAATTGTAAAAAGAAGCAATTACAATATTGATGCTTAGTCTATATAAATAATTACATGCATAAACATTTTTGATTTGAGTTACCAAGACTAAGTCTTATTCACTCTATGAACCTATAACAATCATTTTTTTATTGGCCTTAAGCCTATTTCACCTATGAAGAAACATATGGTTAACATTATTATTTAAAACCATTCTAAAACGAAGGAATTAAAATATACTTGCTTAGTCTAAATATATAATTAAATGTGTAGCCATTTTTGACTTGGAGTCAAAATAAACAACTGTTCTCATTCTAAGTTATTAGCTATAATAATAGCAGTGAAACCAAAAGTAACAAAGTTAAAATATATCAAATCATAAAAATTGTAAATAATAATAACATAACCTGATCTATGGTTTTGAGGTTAGGTTACTGAGATAGACTAAAGAAATTTCGTTTCATTAGCAGAAAGTATTATCTACCTAATTCTTATCGCTATTGTGTTTGGTTATCTTTGAACTCTAATATCTCGGACTAAAGTTCTGGGTATAAGCCCTATACTGTACTGTTTTTACTGAAGTTTTCAAAATATTTCAGCATGATATTGTAATGCTATTTATTACAAGAACACTTTATTATTCTTTGAGGGAATTTTGGTAAACAATTCAAATTTTTAAATAGAACTTGGTATATTTTCAAATGAATTTTATACACATATTTATTAAAATAACAATGCATATCTGTACACTTTTTGCTGTTTGTCCGTAAAATTTACGGAAATGGTTATAGGTTTTAGGGGTTTACGACGAATAGCTGTTACATTTTTAGAGTTTATTTATAACTAAAAGGAAATTTTATGAATAATTAATTGTTGACTATTCAAATTTACCAAACGATTGTATAGAGCTAGTTTCTTATCTCCATGTTTGAAATGGAATCTAAATTTTTTAAAATATATTTTGAGTATATATGTAAGCACCATACACAATTTACACAATGTATGACTACTATCTGCACACAGTTCCATCGCTCTCTATAAGTTATGATTAGTTTAGATGCGTAGAAGTTTAAATGATATGTAAATCATACAGATCAGTTTCTTAAGTTTATGTTGATCGATTTTTCCTTTGGTGGGGGGGGGATATTTTAAAACTTATAGTAAAACATCATTTTATTACAAAATCAAATAGAAGTGAGAAGTTTCCATTTTGCTCTTTGTGTATGTGTGACTGTAACATTGCTTATGACTGGAAGAATGTCATTAAAACCAAGTTAACATGTTCTAAACACTTAAAGTTTGTAAAATATGAAGAGAATAAAACCAGAAAATCTGTGAATTTTTTCAACCAAGTGGTGATTGGATGTTATTCACGCAGAATGATTATTTATATCTTTATTAGCTGAACATAGCCTCCCAATTATTTTAGCCGATCATGATGGTCCATTGTTTAAGATGTAGCTGCCAAGAATTTGTGCTCGGAAAAAATCTACTGCTTATATAACAGAATTGACAACGAACAAAACTATTGACACTGAAAGTATAAGCCTACTTTAGCTGTTGATGGTAGTCGTGGCAGTGACAAGAGTAAAGTTGTAACTGGTTTTCTTAGTATACACCACCATTAATAAATTATTCTACTGGTTTATCATTTACTGCTAATAATGTACCAGTAATGAATGTCATAAGGCTGGAATTCCACTTTTTTAACAACAACAATCATCTTTATTTATTATTGGTTGTCCTTGCCATTTAATTAATTTAGCTGGTAAAAAATGGCAGAAATTTTACCAGATGTAGGTGAAATAGTTGTTCATATATATATTATATATATATATATATATATATATATATATATATATATTTTAAATTACAGTACTACCTCGTTTATCCGGACCTCATTCAACCGGATGTCCGGATTATCCGGATCGATCCAGAACAAAAAATAAAAATTTAATCAAGGATAAAATAAAGCAAAAGCTCTTAAAGTTTCAAAATATTTTAATAATTACTGTATTTTGAATAATATTTTAAATAATATTTTGAAACTTTAAGCTTTTGCTTTATTTTATCCTTGAATATGGAGTTTCAACAAGAAATATCTGCTATTACATTAATGTTGATAAAAACGTGATTTCCTCAACACTACAGTGTCGCCTCGAGGTATTAGGGCGGGTTGTTGATGCACTGGGAAGAGAAAGTGGAGGAGCAATGACCTCTGCGTCACCATCCCCCTACCCCGATGCGGCATAACAGTGACCTCGTCTATTGTCTATGCCGGCGGGTAACGGGTAGTCTATCACGTGCTACCGACCGGAATACATCATTACCATATCGTGCTGTGCCGTGTTTAGTTTCTTTACATTTTTGATCGGATACGGTTAATGTATCCTTTCTTTATCTTTTATTCTTTCAGGGTGTCTAGCGACCGGGAAAATCGGGAAAAGTCAGGGAATTTGATTTTCTGGAAATGTCAGGGAATTTTTTAAAAAACCCGGAAAAAAATAAAGAATGCCTGATATTTTAGAAAGTGTAATACAATGACGATGCCTGTAACGGTCCTTAAAGAAAATGTACAACTGTGAAATAAATACAAACCAGGTGCATGTTTACAACACATCATAAACCATCATGTCATTTTTACAACTTTATTGTTGTCGGGTTGCTAAGACTCAAGGGTGTAAATCAGTAAATGTGAACATTTTGTCACATCTTAAAGCGGTGCCGCCAGCTTTGGGAACCCCCGTTCTTTTTTTTTTTTTGGCAGTTGGCACATCACCAGTCGGGAGTATCGAGGACGTGAATGAGAATCGGCATAGTATTTAGAGGTGGGCGTTGTTACTGCTATTTATTTATATTCGTGTGTTAGCGTTTGTGCGTGGAAATGGCGACGAAACGAAAACGTAATGTGCTTACAATGGCCCAAAAGTTAGACGCATTGAATCGTATAGACAGGGCCGCATTGAAACGTCACACCAAATTAAAACAGAGGAAGATAAATGACTTTTTTCTAAATAACAACTAAACCCTGTGTAAATTAAAAGCATGTGTAAATATTTCAGGTACTATGTAAATAAAATGTTTTTCATCATTGTGTAATTTCGTGTATTGTGTAAATTGAATGACTGTGTAAATATTGTGTTTTTTCATGACTTATAAATGGTAAGTTATCGTTTTATTTATCTTTCTATAATTTTGGATTATCCGGATTTTTGATTAACCGGATCACTTCCGGTCCCAATTAGTCCGGATAAACGAGGTTGTACTGTACTAGAAAAATGAAGTGTCTATAGCGAAAAAAACCTTTACTTAATTTTCCTCAAATAGGGAAATGTCTACATTGAGTTCTCATCAATTCAGAGCCATTATCGAGTTCTTTAATTAAAAATAAAACATAAGGGAAAAAAACAAAGATTCTTTTATCTTTCAAGTCTTTAATTAATTAAAATAATACTAATCATCAAAACTAATATCATTTAATAACACTTTTATACATTAGACTATATGCCTTGTTTGCCTTTTGTAGGCTTTGATCAATAAAATATGTCTGTATAAGCTAACACCAGTGTTCCGTAGTAGCAAGTTAATCAATAAACCTTTCATTACTTACTGATTGTATGACATGTCATCAGGCATATAACCATTATAAATCTGGAATCGTCTCTACAGCCTGATCTGCTGAAACCATTATCATGGTTACTTTGAATCGTCTCCGCATCCTAAATGGCTAAAATTGTTTTTTAAATTGTCTTTTTAAGTAGTCTAGTTGTAACTATGAAGCCCAATTTTTAAAGGCTAGCAAGTAAGAAGGGGTTGGCACTACATTTTCTATCAATTAATATGAAATGTGTTAAATGTGTCAAATAATTTTTGTCATGGCTGTACCAACAATTAATATAATCAAATTCTTACAGGCAGATTACTGTCTAAGTAATCTAAAATCTAAATCCTACTCGTATACAGCTCCATTATAATAAATTTCAATTTTATTACTTTTAAAACCCTTTTCAGTTTAATGAAAATAAAAAGCATGCTACTAAGACTAGACACTGCTTAACTTCTAAGCCTCAATTCTTCTCACAATATCTTAGCATATTTTGTACACAGATAATTTATTAGTTTATGTTTTTTAAGTTACATATTATTACCATTTATTTTGAGTTTTAATTAGGAGTATAAAAATAACCTATTTGATTTATCAAAATACGTAAATTTGGTTGTGTAAATACTATTTGCCTTGCATGTCTTCATTGTTAATCAAAAACTTTTGTCATTAATTTGTTTTATTTTACGCTATAACTTTGTATTTCAACTAATGGTAACTCAAAACCTGTTATGTTGATTTCCCTGTTTTTCTTTTAACAGATAACGATTAAACAAGATTCAGATAGTAGAGCTGTTAATGATGATGGGGCAGTGCGCAAAAACCGTCTGGGTAAACCTTTCATTAAGTTGGAATGCCCTCATTGCCATGGAGTATATGTTACTTTCAAGGTTGGTAAAATTATATTATTGGTAATATTATTTAAATTTTAATAGACAGGCTTACTTAGGAAAATGGTCCATTACCTAGTAGTACACAAATAGAAAAACACAATAAAAGACTAAAGTTCATAAACACTGTTCAGTTTCTCTCAATCAGTAGAGAGTATAAAAAGAAGACTAAACTGTTGTAATTTGTTGCAAAGGATGGATGTTTGGTCCTTCCGGCTCCATTAAAAAAATATATTTAGAATATCAACTTGAAAAACTTTATATACAAAACTTTTGTGACCTGAAATTTTTTAAAAATTGTATTGTAAATATACGCTTTTATATAGAATTTTTGCTTTGGCTATTACAGTTTTTTGATTCCTGACATAACTTAAAAAATTTACATCTAAAATTTTTAGCATAGATAAAATCTATGCTATAAGTCAAATGATAATAAGAAATTGTGTTTTGAATAATATCACTATTTTTAGTAATTTTTTGAAAATAGGCTTAAATTCTTTGTGCTTTTCAACTAGTTACATAAAAAAATTTACTAATGAAAATATTATAAATAAATTTTTTATCAACATTTATTCACAATTGTATGGTAAAACTTTTGTATATCTTTAAAAAATTCTAAAAAATTGTTCTATGGTATATACAGGGATTTCTGTGATATTTTCACTTTATTTTTTGAAAATGTTTTGATTCCTGACATACTACAAAACCGTAACATCTTTTTTTTTCTGTACACAGGTAAATTCTATGAACTTTTCGGGGGGAAAAAAAATGCCTTGAAAAGGTTGGGTTTTGAATAAAATTACTATTTTTTATGAATTTTCTAAAAAATTATTTAAAACTGACAAAATTTACTTTAAGCTTGTTACAGGGTTCTAAGAAACTTCAGTTTTTGTGCTTTTGACCTTTTACAGATTATTAATTAAAAATATTCATTTTAACAATGCAGAATTAGGAACAAAAAAAAACCACCTAATGGGGGATGATAAGTACTCGGTTTCATTGCAGCAGTAACTGCACAGTTCATATTTAAAAACTTCTCATTATTAAAGATATGTTTTATATTTCGAAAATATATAAAACATAAAAAAACATAATATCTTTATAAGTCATATTAAAATGGATAGGTAGAACTTAGCTTCATTGCAGCACTAACTGAAAAGTTCTTTTTATAAAACTTCTTGTCCTCTAAGATATGTTTTATCTTTATCAAAGTTGAAATAGTTTAGTGAAAATTTTATAACTCCTTACAAATTCAGATCAAATCCTATGAGTGACCCTGTACCTGTGATGGAAAGCAGAAGTAAAGCAAACTGTGCTTACTACAATATTAAATAAATAAAATGGCAAAATACATATTTTTATACACTTACTAAACAAGTGATATATTTTTTCTTTAATAAATTTAAATGCAGGCTTACTGGTGGAGATGAGTAAAAGAGTTATGAACAGAATTAATTAAAATTTACTGTAGTCTTGGTATATAAAATGTCTTTTTGTTTTCAGGAATACACTAATCATCTTTTCACTAATAAACACATCTCCACTATGACTAAATTAACTTTGCGTTTGCGTCAAACATTGGCAAAAATGAGAGTTGATCAACGCAATGACCAACGATTACTTGATGAAGAGTCGAAACAACAAAAGGCCAATATTCGTACTCTTTACTGTACTATATGTAAACTTAACTACCGATCTTTGAAAGCAGATCATATTGCTTCAGAGCAACATACTGTAAGTACGCAGTTTAGAATGTTTATATGTTGTATATTTACAGTTTGAATTAAAAGCCTTACAATACCTCTCTTTATCTTTTATTTGTTTGATGTATCAAAATTCTATTTACACAATTTGTATTATAATGCACTAAATTATATTAGTGCATTATATAGAAAAAAACTTCTATGAATACAATAATTTTAAGAACATAGTTTTATAATAGTATGGCATCTAAAGCTTTGGACCTTGCAGTCTGCAACTGCTTTAAAAAAAAAAAAAAAAAAAAAAAAAAAAAATCTTTAGTTAAAAATATTTATTAGGGTGTCGAAAAGATTTTCAATTAAAAAAAAAAATTCACCACTCCCCTCCCCCCCGCCCTTCTCGTGGGCTAATAACGGGGGGGGAATACTAAAATATTGTTTTTTATGTTATTTGAAGGAAAAAATGTCCTCATAAATTTTTCTGAAAATATTTTCCCTCGGAGCTATGTAAGGTGTAAAATTCCAACTTTCAACCCTTTAAAAAAAATGTTTTTGATTGGTTTTTAATTTTTGCAATAACTATTGCATGTAGAGAGAATTTGATTCTATCATAGAAAGGTGGGGGGGGTCTAAATTTTTATGATCCAATTTGTAAAGTTTAACTCGCACGCAAAAGATGGCGCTGTAGAAAAACAAATTTCCTTCCAGCCAACTTTCCCCACAATTATCTCAGAAACGGTAAACCCTAGGAAAAAAATTGTGAGGTCTAAATTTATACATAAGAATATTATCTTTAATTTGAGACTAATTAATTAGAATATCCTATCATTTATAAAAAATAGTTATGAAGCCAAAAAAATTTTTTTTTCCCAATTATCAAAATTGGTTACCCAGGGAGAGGGAGGGGGGAAGCTTAAATCATAAAATCCAACTAGGATATATTGAAACATATATTCCTTATTATGGTCTGAAATTTTGGTGGCCTTACTAATGTAATTTTTGGCCCAGATATTAATAATGCTTCAAAAACGTGTTAAATTTTTAAACAGTTCAAAGTTTTCGTTAAATAATGGGACAAGTATTAATTTTAGACTAAAAGTGTAGCTACGAATATTTTTCGCAACATTTTTTCTGAACATTTTGGATTTTTTTTTTTATCCCATATTAAACAATATATGGCTATTTCCTGTAAAAAAGTTTAAAAAATTCCTCATCAAAATTAACCCTTTTATTGCTAATATCTCATTTTTTTATTGCTAAAAATAAATTTGAATTATTAATAGATAATTATATTCTCTTTTAAAATGCCTTTCTTTTTATTTTTCTATCTAAAACTGAAAAAATTGTATGGGGAAAAAAAATAGGTAAATATTTGTATACCAAAATACTAATATATCTTTACACGGGATCAAGTGTCGCGCCAATGAATAATCAAATTTATATATTATTTTTTAAGTACATTTAAAAATGGATTATAATTTACTGTTAGATATCATTTTTTTATATCTTTTTTTAATAAAAGAGGATAAAAAACGTATCCAGTGTACAAAGCCTGCCCACATACTGTTTATGGAGTTAATTCTATTTTATTGGCCCGAAAAACATATCCATTGAATAAAAGCTTCAATATATTGGTTTTATAGAGTATATTGCGAAAACAACCACTTAAGGGGTTCTTTTGCCAATTTAAGTGTTATTATTATACATTTTTCGGACATTTGCCATCATTTGTGTGTTAAAAATTCAAAACACGACGTTTCAGGAATAAGAATCAATTCCCGTTATCAAGTGACTGAAAAATGTATAATAATAAAATTGAACTTCCATCATTAACAAATAACTTCAAACAGAGAATTTAAGTGTGTCGTGAAAAATTTAGCACATGGGACCCCAACACTTGATTTCTGATTTAAAAAAGTAACTAGGGGTGTTTTTTGCAAATTTAGTGAATGTGTGTATTACCGCTCATCGAACCCCAATTTTTGGATTCAGCGACCCAAAAACTCATAAATAAATTATTTTAACATTTTCACCCTAATATTAATGATTTTCTTAACTTACATCATTTTTCCCTCTTTTGAACCCTTAACCCACCGACGGTCATTCGACCCCGAATCGACCTCAGCGCTTGGTGCATAACTAGTCTGCATTCTATAAAACACGTATTTTGCCATTCAACGTTACGCCCACTTAAAATTATCCGATCGCAATAAATAAAATACCGTTGGAAAGCTAATGTTCCGTAGATGCATAATCATGCAAAAAAAATACCACAAAACGTTATAAATAATATTCCAAAAATTGGTGAAGTTCGCATATTTTTGATGCGTAAAATCGTAGATTTGAACTCTGCGCCTAATCGTTAGCGCGACGCCATTTTTCCCGATATTATTCCAACTCTATTTATCTGTCATTGAAGTCAACTAAAACACTGTTCTATAGATCACATGTTTCTCTTTCCAACCATAGATTACAAATTTTTCTGCGTCTCATAGATCCAGAGATATTCCTACTTGAACGTAGAACAAACTTGACGAGACGAAATTTTGTTGGCATTAGGTTTGCATTTCTCTTTGTTTTCTATTATTATATTTCTTATATTTCTTTACACTAAGTTGTAGGGGAAATTCCATTCTACAAGTTGGTACCACTTGATGTTGGCAATACATACTTAGAAGGTATTGGTTTGAACTCTCAACAGACGCAAATTGTGTGACGTAAATACTGTAATAAAAGGCGTGGCACATATTGTTTTGGGGTTAGATATTTGTTATTTTGAAGGTTTGTGTATACAAATTGTATATAAATTGTGTATAAAAGTTACAATATATGTGTTTTTATATCTAAAGCTTATGTTTTTGCGTGATAGTTTAGTTTTTGAACGTTCTTATTTGCGATAACCTAGGCCGAAACGGTAAGTTTAGGCTATATGCAAATTGTCTTATATATAGTGTTTTATATGATTATAAAAGTGAATATGTGTGTTATTCTTTGTAAAGTATATATTTTCTTAGTTAAATCTATAACTTTTGTCTTTGATCTATCTTCAAATTGGTACTAGTGAGTCTAAACTGTGGAGGTTACAAACCTAACCCTACTTGTAAAAGTTACCTTTTTAGGGAAAATCGGTATTTTTATTTAGAAAATGTAACATATTATTATTTTTTCCCCCTAAATATATTCACAAATATATGACAAATCTCAAGAAATGGTTGAAAAAAATCCTAAAAATCTATTAGTATGTTATTCATTACCATTTCTGTGAAATTTCTGCTCCGTTACTCTTCGATTTTTTGGTATTTGACCAAAAAACACCAAATGTGATACATCTAACATTTTTTTTCACTACACACCTACATTCTATGCACCTTTCTGAACATAATGAGATATAGAACTTTTGTATAAGATAAATATTACTATTTTTTGTGATTTTTTGAAAAAAAAATTATCATTTTACATTTTTTCGTAAACTATTTTTTGTTTTTTTGATAATATAACAAATTTTATTTTTTTTCCCCCTAAATATATTCAAAAATATTACACAAAACTTTTGTATATCTTAGAAAAAGGTAGTAAGCTATTGATTTTGGAATATACAGCTTTTTCCTGAAAATTGGTAACTTCGTTTTTGACATGTAACATACTTACTCCAAAACCGTTTCAAAAATTTTTTTTTTATTGCATAGATGGATTCTATGCATCTTTCTGAGAAAAATGATATCTTATAAGTTAGGTTTTGTATAGAAATAATATATTTAATTAATTTTTTAACAAACGAAGAAATTTAACACATGCCAGTGGAGGGTTAAAGAGGTAGATTGTTACAAGCGGAAGTTAAAATTTTATTAAAAATGATGTAGACACCCTAACGAACAATTTTCACTTTTAAAAATTAAAATCCATTTGGTAAATTCTTTTCAAGAATTACGGTTTCAAATGCCATACTATAAAGAATCTTGTAACCAGTTAAAGGCTTACATTTGAAAAATTTGATTTAATACCTTGTACAAATGAAATTGGGTTGTTTATAAAAAGGCAATTTCATTTTACCAATAAATATATCTGATTTCTTGTTTTTCTGATGTTATTTGTTACTTTTCTGACACACTGTATAAGGAAAGAAATGCAACATAACACATACCTTTGTAGCTATGTTATAATATAAATCAGCTAACAATTAATTTTAATATTTTTAGGCAATGCGAGAATTTCTCACACCATACTGCAAGGTTTGTCGTTTATTCTTCAAGACCCCAATGATTTATCAACATCATCTGTGTCAACTTGAACACATTAGGGTAAATATGTATTATTTACTATTACTGGCTGAATCTCGCCCTTGTATTGTTACCTAATGATTATGTAAAATATCATGTCTGTGTACCAAATTGTTATTTCATTGTGAGCTACAATCTAACAAAGATTTGTTGGTAAAGGCTTATATTTTTTTTAAATAATTTTTGTCTATTTTAGCTGGTTTTTTTTTTTTTTTTTTTTTTTTTTTAATCTAACTAGTAAAATAAGGGTGGCTATATTTAAATTGCTATTGAATTTTAGACAGGCACACCTTAGCAGATTGTTTTCTATAAAGTGATATATCATTTATAGCGTTTGCTATCGGAGTTGCTCAAAGTTAGCTCCCTTTAGTTATATAAAGTTTTTCAAAGGGTGATTTGTTGTTTTTATTCAACTCTTAAAAATTGAGAAGGGAGGGAATGGGATTTTTGATGATATCCTAATACAGTAGACGCTCTAATGGGATTTTTGATGATATCCTAATACAGTAGACGCTCTTTTAACTGGCACGTTTGGGACCACTGCCATGCCGGATACCTAAAAAAATTAACTCTACACTACAAACCCAAATGAACGAAACGCATATTTGACATGACAAGGTTATGAAGAAAAACACATAATACAAAATGCTGAACATTGCTTTAATTTAATATAAAGTAATGTATATATAAAAGTACTAAATGATGAAAAAATTAATTGTACATTACAGTTTGTACATAAAATCAATTGTCGATGAACCAATATTGAAATCACGCATAATGAAATTTCTGTTTCCACCTTTTTCGAGACGGTTAATAATTATCTCTAGTTTTTGCTGGATTGTGAGTACAACACGTTTACGCTTAGCATTCTCATTGGCACTGGAAGACCTTGTAATGGGCTTCGAAAAAATTTTACTGTACTATACTTTATATGCTTGAATTTTATTTAAAGGTTAAAGTAGAAAACACTAAACTACAATAATTATCACTGACAGTTACATCACAGTACTGTACTGTACCATACTGTAGTATAGTATCACGTCAGACGCAGACAAACACTGGATGACTAAGAAAACAGCACGCGTAGCCCTCTGCACTGGCAGGAAATGTCAGTCGAGGTCTGTGAGCCGCCCGAACATAACCGGAAAAAACCGACCGCGTGTGACTCGGCTGATGCCGGTTAGTAGAGCGTGCCGGTTGTTAGAATGCCGGATAAAAGAGCGTCTACTGTATAGTAAAGATAGAAAATAGAGGTAAAAATAAATATTTATTTATATTGTAAATTCAACTTGAATTTTGTTTTTTTGTTTTATAGCGTCTTGCTTTCAAAGAACGCCGTAATCCAGAAAAAGAAGATGGCAAGGACGTTGATATTGATCAATTTATGATTTTAGATTCTGTTGGTTCTGGGGAAGAAGGTAAGTTGCTCTGAATTTTATTATTTACAAGATTGTATCATCTTGCCAAATCTCTAATCGTTGAAATATTTTATATTTTTAAGAATCTGGTGAGGAAAGTGGTGGGGATGGAACTGAGATTAAAAAAGAACCTGTAGAAGGAGCAGAAGGTGAAGTTGTAAAGGAAGAAAAAAAGAAGAGAAAGAAAAAGAAGGCTGAAATTAAACTTGGTATGTTATAAATTGATAATCTTGAGTAAATGTGATGTTTTTATTAGGGCTAAGCTGATTCTGATAGTGTCAGAACAAAATAACAGTAGAACCCCTCTTAACCGGTCTAGTCGGGACTGACACCCGGGCCGGTTGCCCGTTTGACCGGTTAATCCGAGGCTCCCGTGAAAAATCGGTTTTCGTTCATAGAAAGCTTATTTAATTAGGTAGCACTAAAAATTATGCAATAACGATGTTATTGCAACTCATTTTATTGTACATAAAAGTATCGTATATATTATGTTATGTATATTATACATCAAACATGAAAAAATTAAACACTACAAAGCTTTTTTACAGATTCCCCCTGTCAAGTCTTTTGACATATTTAACCGCGTCTCAAACGAAACCAACACAATCTTCCAAGAAAAAGAAATGTTATATTTTCCATAATGTAGGCTATACTAAATTGATTCGTGGAAATAAAGCGGCCCATCAAACGTTTTTGTCTGTGTATGTCTGCTATACCGACGGTTGCCAATGCCGCGGTGTTTTTATGCCGCCGACAATGGGATACGCTATCGCCAAAGTCGTTTGACTCGCCGCGGCTTTGGTGGCGCCGACAATGCGATACCGATATCGACAAAGTCGTTTGACTCGCCGCTGCTTTGGTGCCGCCGCGGTGTTTTTACGTCGCCGACAATGGGATACCGCTATCGACAAAGTCGTTTGATATCGCCGCCGCTTTGGTGTTTCAATTACAATTAATTTATTTTCGAAAACTCTCATCCAACCAGTACACTACGATATAGGCCGGTTAATCCGAGGACCGGTTAATCCGAGGCTGGTTAACAGAGGTTCTACTGTAATACATAACTCCCACTGGCTGCATGTAATGAGTACAGCTAATGGAACTATATAAACTGTAATATATTCCAATAGTATCAGTACAAGCAAATGTTTGTGATCTTCTTGAGTGTATTAACAAAGCTTTATTCTTATCAAGTTTGGAATAATATCCCAAATAGGTTTAGAATCTATTTAAGGATATAAAAATATTTAGCAATTCAAAAAACATGCACTATTAAAATAATTGTGGCAATTGTACATCATTTAGGTCAATTGAAACTGAATATAATTCAAATAAGTATACTGCCATATATTATTCTATACCTTGTTTTTAAAAAATATAACTTTTGTATTTGATTATAATTAATATGTTTTATTTTCCTTTCTTTAAAAATAATATGTTATAGGCCTATTGCATATACTGTCAGCTTATTTCTAGAAATTTAAATAAACTTTAAATTAAATTTTGTAAAAAGTCTAACCTTGAGTATGAATTAATTGTGTTATTTATTTGTTGAAACCTTTGTTATTTATTTTGTTTCTGAAAACTAAGGCACGCATATCAAAAGTGTAACATGCAGTAAAACATTGGGCCAACTTTGTTATAATTTATAATATAAACACTTTAATTATTAAAGAGAAAAGGTGGTGGACGGGGGGGTATAGAATCGGGAATCGATTTTAAGGTATCGGTATTGGTACCAAGAATCGAAAAAAACCTGGTGTCCACCCATCCCTAATATATATATATATATATATATATCAATTTCTAAAATTTGTATTGGAGGAAAAATTTTTACGTAAAAAGTCTAAAATAGATGAAAATTATTTTGGGGAAAAAATCATTAAAAATAGTAACATTATCGAAATCACAACTACTTACTATCATTTTTCTCAGAAATGTATGTAGATTTTATGTGTGTAATTCCAAAAATTTTAGAGTTGTCAGGAATCAAAACCCGTGCAATATAACCTAGGCAAAAATTACAAATAAAAGTGTATATTTACAGTATATATATATATATATATATATTATTTTTTCAAGCACAAAAGTTTTATAATATAGATGTGGATAATATTTCGTAAAAAGATGATATTTATACAAGTTTTATTAGGGTGGAAATTTCCGAATAAAGTAAAGCCCAATTTGACATAACCTAGAACTTTGTACTAGTTAAACCTGAAACAAAATCACTGAAAAACTTAAAATTAATTCAAATAAATAAACTCTAGATAGAAACAAACACACATATTATAACTTGTATAAACAATTTATAATAAACAAATACTATATAAATATAACAAATAAGTTTACATAAACAGAAATAAATCGAATCATGCTTGAAACAGGCCTGATACAACACTGAATGCATGCAATTTGAAACTTGAGACAAGGTGCAAAACTTGTCAATGCAACCAGATTTCAGTTCTATAAGCTAGCCTTAAAATAGGCCTATAACATATTGCTTTATATTTATTATGTAGTAATGAATGTTGTCTTTTCAATGGAATAAAACAGCTGAAAACAAAATATGAAAGTATGTCTTCGTTTTCCATAATTTGCTAAAGACAAGATATTACAAACTGCTCCAGTTAATTTTAGTCACGTCTTCGTAAAATATATAATATCTCAAAAACTATCACAGATATAAGAATTTCGAATATGTAGTTCAAAAGAGGATGAAAAAATCTATGATATGTTGTCAACTTGTAGTATTTGGCTGAGTATTAACATTTAGACAAAATATATATAATGATATTTCCTTATATAATCAGTTGCCACGTGTGGCTCTCTCTAACGAGAAAATAGAACAACTTCGTCGAATTTTTATAATTTTTAGTTTTGCTTTTGGTACAATCTGTTTAATGATTATGAAAGCTTTAAAAAATAACTATTTCAACAGTATATTGTTTATTACAATAGCATGTGTTTTAGTGATATTTTAGATGAATAAAGCGTAGAAAATTCTTGGTTTGGTTTTATTTATATAGACCCAAAACTATAACAGTTAGAATAATTTGAAAGACACAATTAGAAAGAAGAAGAAAAATACTATAAAATAGTATCACTCTACAGTTGTTAGGCAGTTATATCGGCTTGTGAAAATTAAATAAATGGATGCTATAATTTGAATTTCAGTTAGTCACGAAACTTGATTGTGCGTAATACACAAACTTTACCAATTTATTAAATATAATTGTTAACTTTTATAAACTTTTTGTTCTATGTATATGAATCTATGGAACATTAGCTTTAAAACAGTATAAAAATTATTGCGATATGATAATTTTTATTAGGGTAAATATTGAATTGAAAAGGGTGATTTTCAATCGCTTACTGCGAGTTCAGCTGCGAGCAGCAAACCGGTTGGAGGGTTAATAATTAGAAACCAGATTCAAAATAAGTAGTCGTTTTGTCTAGGACTTGTCATTGTTTGCATGATCGTGTTCGAGTCGTCCGGGAAAATGCATGTCTTTCAGTTAAATTTAAACAACATAGTATATATATCATAAAATCTATATGTTTCTACTCGTAATACTTTTCATCACCTTAGAATTACATGTAGTAAACATTAATTTTAATTCAAAGTAGTTCAATATTGGTTATATATTTTGTTGTTTTGTAGGAATCGAACACTGCAAAAAAGTGGAAGTACTGTTTTGCGAATTGTGTAGATTTTACCTACCCCGTGTTGGTGATGAAGAAAATATACTCACTGTACATTGCCGAACTAGAAACCATCTACATCGTTACGTGCGGTACAGAGACGATCAAGCTCTTCGGAAACGTGCTGAGAAGCTGCACAAGCTACGGGAAGAATCCAAGAAGAAGGAAAGTGAAATTAAGGTAAGACATGAAACTATTTTATGGAAATAATTTTACTTTGCATGTGTGTAGTGTAGGGAAAGTATAATACAGTTTTTCCCCAAGTCTGATTATTTTGTGATGGTTTGGGTTGATTTTTTTCTTTCTTTTTTTAACCCTCCAAGTGCTGATTATTTTAGTCCTCAGTGCTAAGCTAGTTCAACGCTCTGCTCAAGTCTTTAATTATTGCAGGAAATAATACACTTTTATTGGCTGAAATATGACACATTATACATCAATTTGTAATTGTTTGTTTTTTTCTGTGTAAGCTACCAACTGAAATTAAATTTAAAAAAATTTTTAAAAAATTCAGAAAAATCTATAGAACAAAATGAAATTAAATTTAAACTTACCACTTTAAAACTGAGGTCTGCTTTGGCTTTGACTCATATCAGCAAAAAAAAAATTCTTTTGTACATTTAGTGACAACGTAGGTAATAACTAAATTATGATAATCCAATTTCCAATATATACAAAATGTAGCAAATTTTGTTACAAAACTAGAAATATAACATAAGTAACACTTTATTTTCTTCATAATGTCAACATCGTTGTAAAAATTCATACATACACAAACTTCAAATTCAGTAATTTCGTGCACTGTGTGACACTACATCCAACTTTTGCAAATTAGTGTGCTCTATTACTGTGTCTTTAGAAAGTATTGGTATTTAACCTTTGAATATCATCTATTTACTAAAATTAGTTATAAAATATGTAATACACTCGAAAAGAAACAAACATTTTGATTCCTACATTGGAGTTACCGCTTTCATCACTAGCGGTATCACTTTCACACAAACAGTTATGAATATCACTTGAATTGCCAAGTTCACTCATTATTATATGTGTAATACTACACTAAAAACACTACTGATACACTAAATAATCATAAAATAAATTGTATTTACCAAAATAATATAGACAAAAACACTAAACAACAATTCACTGCCGGGACTCAGCAGTAAACATCAAATTGTCTTTTACAGACTTGCTAACATTGATTTTTCTTATAACCATCGATAAAATTGTGCAAAATGAATAGAGCTTCTTTTACTCAGAGATATTATATAAAATACATGTAGTTTGGATAAAAGTTACTGTTGGTATATCGATTTTAGCAAACCTTGTTTAATTAGATTGTGATCGCGACTTTATCACTGTGGCCGTGGCAAAATAGATCGCGATAGCGACTTTTAGCACTTGTGGAGGGTTAAAGTAGATGACAGAACTACAGTATGGCCCACCAAACAAATAATACTGAAATTTATCACATGATATGTGTCTGTTTCAACTGGTTAGCCATAGCAACAGTATTAATTGTTTATTGGAGATTAAGCAGTATAATGGTGTTAACAACTCGAGGCTTTTATTGTGGAGGGCTATTTTCCTCATACAGCCATTCAAATGGATCTAACCTCGTACATATTATATAACTGAACTTCAAGAGTGTTTTCAACATGCAGCTCTGATTAACGTGGTTATATAGGGGGCACAATAAGCCGATGGTTGACGTGCAGGGAGACCTTCTCGAAGAGGGTCTCCACCCCATCTCTAATCTAATCTAATCTAATCTAACGTGGTTATATTATCAGTCATAGAAAAATTCTGTTAAAAGAGAAGCGTACTAACACACCATAAGGGTTGCATCAGCTATCCAGTTAGAGTAATAACTAATGAAAATCAAGGAAGACTATGATGAGGTGTTGTAGTTGTCACAAACAAGTTTCGGACGAACTTCATTAAAAATGAACATTGTCCTAATATCAGCTCAAACTATCTTTCAAACTATTCGTGAGTTCCAAGATACCGACTGGACAACTTTTGAAAACAGATAAAATGACAAGGGTAATGTGCTTCCATGTTAGTAACGATGTATGACGAACCAGCATTTTTGTCTAAAGTTTGATTTTCTGACGAGTATAATGTTCATCTAAATTGATATTATCAACAAACAACTCCACAGTGAACGTGTGACTATATAGTGTGCATATGGTATCCTGGGTCCTTATTTTATTAGAATAATCAACAAAATCCAGTGATTGCAAGGGATAAAACAAGTCATCACTCCTTTTTAAAGGACCTAAGAAGATTCCTCCAAGCACAAAACTTAATCTTTGAGACGAGTGGTTCCGGCAGGAAGGGACTACTTGCTTCAGTGAGGGAATATGAGGAAGAATGCATTTAAACATGAATGCCGTTTGTCACACAATTAATTCTTTTATCACATACTGTAGCCTTTGTTTAATATTTAAGATTGCAATTTTATACATACGCAAAGATACAATGTTTAATATTTCATTCATTTATTTCCTATTGTTGTGCAAATACTATAAGTATAACAAGAGTCACGATATCCTAATATAACAAATGTATGAACACTTTATCAAAACACACACATATATATAGATAGATTGGTTAGATTTTGTATGGACAGGAAACAGGCTTACCTTGGAAAATGGTCCTTGGTTTACCTAATAGTACATAAGTAAGAAAACACACAAAAAACACTAAAGTTTTGAAATATTTCGTAAACACTGTTCACTTTCTCAATCAGTAGAGTTAAGAAGAAGACTGAAGACTGAGTGTTGAACCATATATATAAACATTTACATGACCAATAGTATGGTCATAGTCATAAACAAAAGGATTAGTGAATTACTATAACAAAATAATAAATTAACATCATGAGCAATATAGACTGAACTGAGTGAAGTAATTGATGAATTTACCACTTATGGCTGTTGAATTCATTTGCAAATTAATAAGACGTGGACTGGGATAAGTTTATACTGATGTATGGTTGCAATTCAGCTTGATCATATTGCAATATTATAAAATGAAGAATGCATTAAGACGTGGTAACAGCTTGTTGAACAATTAATTTATATTTTATTTATTACATGAGTATTTATTTTCATAGTTTAATTTGGTTAAAAAAGAAAATTACATGAAGTTAAAGATTGGGTGGCACAAATAAATCAACACATTGTATTTCATACTGTTAGAGAACACCATATAACAATTGGAATGAACATAAATCATGCATTTTAACTGAATAAATAATATTAGGGTTATTGTCAATTTTAACCTTCTCCCAGAAAGGGTAATACAATAGCTATGCCAATAATAATGCTCCGTGTGGTTCGATATGATTTTAAAATGTGTGTCCCAAGTTTGTAATTAAGGGTTTATGTGAAAAAAGTCTAGTGACAATGGAAATAGTTGTGTTGCTTGATAACTGTAAACTAATAATATTTAAACATTCTACTTACAGAAAGAAGAAGCAATGGAAGTTGATCCTATTGAGAAAGTTGACGATGAAGACAAATCAGGCTCAGCCATTAATGAAAATGGTCAGCAATCTTCAGGTAAGAAGAGTAATGCTGAGGGACCAACTGAAGATGTTGATATGGAAACTGGAATGGATGAGAAAATGTGGTCGGAAGTAGACAAAGATTTAGGTGATCTCTTAAGGGAAGTCGAGCCAGGTAACAAATCCTCAGATGATGAAGACGATTCTAGAGCTGGGGACGGTCGCTACGATCGTTTTAAACATTTTGAAAAGGAAAAACACTTGGTAAAAGTAAAAGAAGAGGATGAAGATGAAGTAAGCAAAAAGTCTGAAATTGAAGAAGATGAGGAAGAAGACAGTAAGACTACAGTTGCTGTTGAAGTAAATGGTGAAGATAAACAGTAAATTTAATTCATATCTTGTATTTTCATGTTGTCAGATAATTGACAAGTTCTTGTTGTCATACTTTAAAATGTAACCATTTTAGGAGAATTAAGTTATTGCTTAAACCTTTTATATCGTAAGGCATATAAAACAATTTTCAACCCTGTGTGTTTGTGTCTATTGTGTTACTACAAAGGAGATGAAGTAACGAAATTGTCCTGTCAATGGAGCAATATTATGTTTTAAGTATTTTCAATGAATTTAATTTTAAAACAATTACAATAAAACCCAGTATTGGTAGTAAACAGTAGTTTCATTTCATTTGAATCCCATGTTTGTTAGTTTTACAGTTATTTTATTTTGTAATGTATTCTGTGCAATATTTAAATACTTTGTGTGAAAACATGTCTGATTTGGTGGAGACCATTTTATATATTAGAAATATAGCTATTATTATTATAACTATTAAATCGTTTGTTTATAAGCCGAGAATGGAGGTCTGTCCCTCAGACGGTGGTCAACAATTTCAACATTTTTGTTTTACAACTCATGTTATTTTCCTTATGTTCTCTGTTATTAAACTTAGAATACTTTCTATGGCTTTACCAATAATTATACCACTTATGACAGCACTAAACTTCATACCATTATCAATAGAAAAATTACTTTTAGTTCTTGTCAAACCAAAAGATTTTAAAACCCTCCACTCTTGAAGATTCAAAGTCCCCCACAGCTTTTCATAGTTCCCCCCCCCCCATTTCGAGTCTTGGTTCTCATTGTTTTAGAAACGAGCATAAAGAAAATGTTATTACAGTAGAACCCCTCAAACTCGACACAATGTGGACTTTAAGGTTGTCGAGTTTGGGGGTTGTCGAGTTTGGGGAACTTTGGTATTTAATGGTTAGGTTTGCAACAAATACTCAAAATTATTTTAAATAACTGTACATTTATTATCAATGATTAAACGTTTATTGCAAAAAAGTCCCTGCCTGACAACAAAAAAATAGTGTGTTCAATCACAAATTAAAATTAAATTTATCGATTGGTCAAATGAGATTTAAAAACTGTTGGCCTTGTACGATAGGTTTAGTAAACTAAAAAGACCTATCCTAATATGCTGTAATAAAATTTACAGGAAAGTCTACAGTAAAAAACAGACAGTCCATTAAATATTTTTAAAGATTAAAACAATTTTATATATAAAAAAAAAAAAAAACATTAGAGCAAAGTTAGCATTGTTTGAAAAAACTTTTGATTGATCTTTGTTTTTCATTTTCGACTGGACGTCTGGCCGCTTCATCTCGAAGTCGCCGAAGAAAAAGAATGTCCATACCAAACACAGTCCAATACAAATGCTATAAATTGAACTGCTGATCGCATATAATTAAGAGTCGGATCATTTTTCTCACATGGTTAAGACCTTTATTACAAAACTTGAATCATAGTTCTACGACACTCCGTTGAATTGTTATGACAAAAGACTTGCTGCTTACTTTAATGAAATTGGTGCTAATGACCGGTAGCATCCGGGTGGTTAGACGCTTGGGTTCACAACAATATGAATGTTTTGACAACAAATGTTTAGGGCTGTCCTGGTCTACCTGGACCCTTTATCTTTAACTTTGGCCTCTAATACAGTAGGATTAGAAAGTGGCTAGACAAAGGAGCATCCCTCACAGCTGTATAAACAAAAGTAACAAGCCTCAACCTCCGGGCATCTGGCAGGCGCACATGGCGTAAAACAATGCAGTGAATGACCTTGGAAATCCCATGCTCCTTGTCACTGGCCCTGTCGAGTTTGACGGAATGTCGAGTTTGAGGGGGTCGAGTTTGAGGGGTTCTACTGTATAATTATTGAAAAATACAATACTTGTTTCTACACATAACAACAAACACTGATGACTTTTAGGTTAGAAACGTGTTGGTAGTATCTCTCTTATCACAATACAATTTTCGCAATATGGCTCTAATATAACTTCATTTACGTGACATGGTGGGCGTTATAATAATAATATATTCATCTGAGGGTGTCCATTCCCCCCTCTCCATGCAAGAATATTATTAGGCCTATATTCATATAAAAATAATCCATGTTTAGAATTATATTAATTATGTGCTTGAATATGGTTACAGTATATCCTTCATTGAATGCTCCTATTCAATTTAATATAGTCTACTGTAACCTATTGATCAGGAAAAAAAACTAAAGGAAGAGAAAGCTTTTTGAAATATTGTGTTGTAGCATATTGTAAGTTCTGTCATCTAATAATCTGAAAAGGACCTCATCAGATGATAAACTTGCCAACATTTATTGTTATAGATTTAAAAAAGATCAATACTACGAATAAATTTACATTTTAGTTATTAGAAATATTTATAATTTAAGACACGCATTTGCATAGAGAATGAACTAAAAACGAATCGAAGAATAAATTATTTATCCTTATTAAAAAAATAATATACATCAATATTTTCTTTTACTTAGAATCATTAAAAAATGCAAATGTTTTGGAAAACAAACTTGTCCAACTATTCGCAAACCCACAGAAAATAATGACACATTACACCTATAGGTAGGATCAATTGACATTTCCTAGTTTCAGGTATAGATTGAAGCATTGGATACAAAAGACCAAATGTGTTCTGTATTTATTATCGTAAAGAAAATCACAAATTTATAGATATTTACTAAAACAGGATATACAAATTGAAAGAAAAACTAAACAAAGGTAATAATATTATAAATCACACAACGGGGGGGGGGGGAAGAAGGAAAAAAAAATGTTGGATTGGCTATTAGTTTTCATTAACCCTCCAACTTTCTGCTATAACTATTGCTATTTTTCACCTTTTTTAATCATTTTGTAACTTAACTTACAAGACACCATTTTTTCAGTAAAGTGCATAGAATTTATCTGTGTAAAGAAAAAATGATACGGTTTTTGGAGTAAGTATGTCAGGAATCAAAAAATGAAGTGGAAATCCCACAGAAAAGCTATGTATCATACTAAATTTTTACAAGATGTACAAAAGGTTTGTAAATAGTTGGTAAAAAAATAATTAATTTCTAAAATTTGTATTAGAAAGAAAAATTGTTTACATAAAAAGTCTAAAATCGCAGAAAAATTATTCCTATTAAAAAAAAAAATCACTAAAAATAGTAACATTATCCAAATCACAATTACATACTACAATTTTTCTCAGAAATGTGTGTAATTCCAAAAATTTTAGAGTTGTCTGGAATCAATAACCTAGGCAAAAATTACACATAAAAACGTACAACTTTATTGTAGTATATTTATTTTATAGTACAACATTTTATTTTTTCAATACAACCTGAAACAAAATCACTGAAAAACTTAATTAACTCAAGTAAATAAACTCCAAAAACAAATAAGTTCACATAAATAGAAATAAATCGAGCCATGCTTGAAACAGATCTGATACGCACTGAATGCATGCAATTTGACATGTGAGACAAGATGCAAAACTTGTCAATGCAACCAGATTTCCAGTTATATAAGCTTGCCTAAAATTAGCACTATAACATATTGTTTTGTATTATTTATGTAGAAATGATTGTCTTCATTTCAATGGAATAAAAGTATATCTTCGTTTTTCACAATTTGCTAAAGACAAGATATTACAAATAATTTGGAAGACGCAGTATGAAAGAATAAGAAAAATACTATAAAATAGTATTACTCTAAAGTTGTTAGTTAAAAAAATTAGAGTAATGAATGCCATAATTTGAATTTCAGTTTGCTGTGAAACTTGATCGTAATACACTATTTTTACCAATTAAATATAATTATGAACTTTGTGTTGTTGAAGAAAAATGCTTCAGAGTGGGGGGTTTTTTTTCATACCTTGTGAGGGCAGCCTTGTTTGTACACATGGGTACATTTTTTCGTTTAATCCTTTGGATCTGCCCTATTTTATAAGTTAGGCAGTGGGCCATTATTTATTGTAATAGATATTGAAACACTGAGTGTTTTCCTTTTTTAAATTTTTGAAAATATTCATTGACTTCTCAAAAAAATAGAAAATCTGTTTACAATTATTCAACGACTAATGCTTATAATATTCCATTTTTTTTAAAAAGGAAACATCCACATCATGTGGTATTTAAAAATGATCTTTTAACGATAATTCTGAGATGAAAATTGACATCAGTACAACTTTTCAAGTCTAACATTATTCCAAGATAATAAAACACAATTATTTATTTTGTATATCCACTTATAATTAGTCTAGCCGACCAATGGTTTCGCCTGTTAAGGCATTGACGAGGCTGTATTACGACTGGATATACAAAATAAATAATTGTGTTTTATTATCTTTAAACATGGAATTCCACCAAGAACCATCAGTCTCAACAGTAATGAAAAAAAAAATAACATTATTCCTATGAGAGATGAATCCAATATGGCAGAGGTGGAGCAGAGCCTTAAAACTCCAACCAAAAATTGTTAGTAAGTTAAATTTTTTGTATGTCATTCTTTATTCTTCGGACTTTAAATGAAAATGGCACAAAAGATGTTTTTAAAGAATTATATACATTATTTTTGCTTGATTCTGACACCTCCAATAAGCTGCTCAGAAGAAAGAAATTGTTCATGTTTAAAGAGAATAAAAGTGTATTAAGATATGATGAATGACCTTGCAACAATATCCAAGCAGAAAACTGCTTTCATTTTTTTTTTTTTAAATATGTTTGTCTTTCATAAACTTGTTGATGCAGATGTTTTAAATTCCTTCATAGTTACAATAATGAAATAACACAAATATTGTCAATTACAAAACTAGTTTCCATAAGATAAAATATAGTTTGTAAAACTAGCTTTTAATGAAAATAAAACTGACAAAATTTGGTGTTAATTAATTTATTGTTATTGTTACTTTTTGAGGGTAAAACCAACCCCACTTATCAGCAGACCCAGACAGGTTTTACCACCCCCATTAATATCAATAGTTTTGGCTGCACCAACTTTTTGAGCCAGTGTAGTAAAGTCATTAGGAAATAATGCCAAATTTATTGAAGTTTTTTAATTTTTTCGTTAATCCAAAATTCTAATTTGGTTGAAAATGGTTCTAATGATTTTAACCAAATGTTGTAATATGTAGTCTGCGATTTGGGGGAGATTGAGTTCAATATGATGTTTGTGTCCTTTGGAGGCTTTCTTCCATCCCCCCCCTTAAAAGCTTTCTATTTTTGGTACTTCCATGATTATTGAGACCCTGATAAATATTTGACATCTTTCCTAAATCTCCGCGATGCAAACTGGTCAAGTATTAAAGTAAACAGGTTAATGTCAATGATAACTACTTGGACCTAGGACGATTGACGCTGCTTTCTGTCAATTGCTGTCAGTATTTAGAAGACACTGCCTCACTGCTTTCTACACGTAAGTATCCAAATTTTTCTTATTTCCTAAGCATTATTGCTGCAAATATTGACTACCTCTTCCTTTATACTATATGGTCGGGGGAAAACGTTTTTCGCACGTTGAATAAAAAAATGTACAGGCCCTTACATCATCTATAACTTTGACAACAATCATATTTAACCTAAAATACATTGCCTATTCTAGGTTAGATATTTTAGGTATACAGACTACAGTATTAATACGTTGCCATAATGATAAGCTCAGGTTTAATTCCTCTCAGAGCGGTCGTTTACAACTCAAAATCTAGATTATTCCCAGTATTTATTGTTTTAATTACATAGAAATATCGGAAATTGCCAAGAGCTATCCGATTTGTAATTTATTATTGTTGATTGTTTTGAGACTGTGATTGAAAATTAGAATCGAATGGAAACTCTTTTTGTTTTCCTTAAACCGCTCATTATAATATACTTCAACAAGAAAGTTACTATTATTATTTTTTTATTATTTTAATCAACTTTTTTGTGCTCCACATTCTAAATTCAAATCGAGTAGACCTTGAGTTTTTTTTCCCCCTTTCATTTTTGTGATAACAAAATCTGTTTTAACGACTGATACAGTATTGGAAAATACTGAAATTAAGTCTGATTGAAAGCGGATTCTTCTTCTTTTTTTTTTGTTCCAAATTATTATGAACCTTGAAAAAAATTACTATTTTCTGAAAATTGGCTGTAACAATTTCGATTAAAGTTTCCTCAAGGACCCACACTATCAACAAGGATCACACTATCAACAAAAAATGAATAAAAAAATGTACATTGGGCGTAAAGACGTAATTTATCAAAATCGTCTCTGCCGATTTCTTTCAAATTTTAGTGAAATGTGAAAAAAATAAAATAAAATAACCCAAACCCTTATGCAAATTCGGAAGTAAACAAATAATATTTACAATGAGACCGTTTACAACAAGGAAGACAAATTTAGGTCATATTTAAAGGTATAAATATATATATATATTTTTAAGATGGAGGAGTCCATGGTTAATTTTAACTTTCCAACAGACCTTACCACGTGGTGTCTAATAGTGATTAGGGTTTTTACAACGTTTATTTTCTTTAGCTCTAGATAGCTTTAGGTCTAGATAAACCCTATTGTGATCGAGGCTGTTTCCCCTTGGTTAGGAGTTATTTATTTTATTTAGTTGATTAAGGGCTTTTGAGAAGTTTGTTAGAAAATATTTTGTTCCTTTTTGACGAGAGTGTTACAGAAAATATTAAAGGATATTTTTCATAAAAAAAAACCGAGAATTTTTTCTACATGATGAAAGATAGTTTGTTAATCCTGTAAAGTTTATTTGTCCATTCATTCAAAATTAAGAGCGCAGAGGAGGGGGGGTACATATATTTTAGATTCAATTTATGAACCGTATTTAATTGATGGAATGATGAATACAACACATTACACCTTTAATATTACCCGTAACTAATGGTAAACAAGAATAATCAATATAATAAATGTTGAGCTTGATTTATGAGAAAAATTATACAGGATAACAAACAAACCGAACACAATTCTCACAAAAATACGCCTAAGTATCAGACGCATTTCAACGACAAGGTCGTCCTCTTCAGTGATACACGAGCTACACCAATCAAACTATAACACACTTTGAAACGCGTCTGATACTTAGGCGTATTTTTTGTGAGAATTGTGTTCGGTTTGTTTGTTATCCTGAAGAATAATCAACTCTTTCACTCGTTTTGGCCTTTGAATGCTTCCTTATTATTTAGGTAAAATGAAATACTTCTCTTTTACTTTATGTTACCGTATTAATTTTAATCAAAATTTGATTGCAACTGCTTATGTAACAACGTAATAACTTTGTTTGTTTTTTTTTTAATCGATGTCTCACGAATAGAATAATTTTATTATAACCTATGTTTCATTAGGGCCCTAAATAGTTTACAGCCCATTTTAATAAACAGAAGGTTTGTGTTTTGTTCCAGATGCTAACTAAATGTGGATTAATTTTACGACCACAATTAATTACGAGCAAAATAAGAATTAATTTCGAACAAAAATTATCCAGCATTTTCTGATAAATCAGTATTTACGGCCATACAGGCGGAAATATTTTACGTTTTTACATTTACAATACCCAAAGATATGTTTTAAATAAAAACTAGTTTTCGTGAACCTTCAAAAACGTGATTTCAGTTTAAAAATTATTTCTCGTTTGCCAAGCCTGGAGGCAAAGTCCAGTGGTTCACATTGAACCAATCACCACTTTCTTGTTTAACTCATCACACTACGCATAGCCTGCTTTGTTTAATAATTCAAACCATTAATTTTGAAAGACATGAAAAATGCTAACCTCAAAAACAAACGAAATACTTTATGTCTATGAGGCCTCAACTCGTGCTATGTTTGTGTAATGAACATTGTCGAAACACAACAGTGTAATTTTATGTTATATTGTTTCAAATTAACTCACTTATGGCAATGACTACATAAATACTATAAGACACGACATAGGATAGGGAAATAGTCTACGCTTTACGGGTGCTGTTCGTCACAAGTTTGACACACAGCTATCAGAAAGCGCTAGCAGCAGGTGCTTGACTGTACGCATCCCACTTGGTTGAGACTGTACAACTGTTGACCTCTCTCTCACAAACCTTCTCACTTACTTCTGTCAGTGTTGTCAGTTCGTGCGCTGAGATAAGCGATTCTCGACCTTCCCTCGCATCTCTGGTCCCATATGTGGCATCAGTGCGTTTTCTCTTACCCGCCTGAAACATTGTTTGACCGTAGAGCCACCTAGCGCCAGTCACATCAACTTCAGATTCTCTAGCAGAGCGACCTAGCGGGTATTGGACAACTCAAGAATAAGCGTAGAATATTTAACATGGCCATGTCGTGTCTTATAGTATTTATGTAGTCATTGCTTATGGTAAGCCTACGGGTTTGGCAATCCAGAAGTTTCTAGCTGGATTCATATATTTCTATTTCTTGACCAACTCTTGTTTTCTTCCGACTTTGACAATGTATAATATGAATAGTGGGAAGGAGATGCATTTGACTACGGTGCAGAGGAAGTTATAATTAGTATGTTATTATTGTTTGGTTTGTTTTGTTGGTTTTATATTAAGGAGAATTTATGCTCTGCTTTTGTAAATATTAACCGTGATTCAAAGCTGAACAGAGTGTAGGGCCTATCAACAATTTTTTCAACACTTGACAATGCCTACGTAGGTTGCGTTTCTTTTCCAACTGTAAGCGTCGGTTAATTTTTATTTCATGCTTTGATTTTAGGGTATAATATCGTTTTAATTGCTTGTTGTGAAATAAAAAAAATGTAACATTTCGGACCCAATACACTTTGCAGTTCCATATATAGTGAATGTGGATGTAGCAACCCCGAGCTACTTTTTTTATCTAGTCTTGGGTTAATGCCATCCCTAACACGTCTCTTTTGACCAACTTTTGACACTATTACAAAATCCGTGGGTTTAGAAATCTCTATTTTAAGCTATGCTTTTTTTTAAGGTGTATATACAAATAATAATAATATATAAATTAATTTCCAAATTTGTATTTACAATGTATTTAAAAAAATAATTTTTAAATTATTGTGTAAATGACAGTCGTCTAAATGTAGGAGTCATCTTTACTTCAGGAATCCTAGGCTTAATAATCATCCTGATGGTTTTTGTTGTCATATTTAATTTCTTTGTTTTGGTAATGTTTTATTCTATTGAGAATCTTTGTTGCACTGGAGAATCTAGTACCGGTACTTTTGGTACTTAATTTCATTACCGCAGTGTAATTTCACTTAAAAATGTCACAAAATAATATTCTTAGTTCTACCGTCCTTCACCTTTTAACACTGTCCGTATGAAAGAAATATTATTTTCTGTCTAGCCGAGATATATACCACCGAGTCAACCCGTAGACATATTTTACTTGGAATTTTCTTTCCGACCTGATACTCTCCAAACTTTAAAATATGTGGAGAAGAATTAACCTTTGAAATATTCTACGAGTGCCAATTTCTTCACATCTTCATCTTTATCCATAATATTTTATTTCCTTTTCGCAATATCTGCTCCTCAGGTTTCGATTAAATTTTTTTGAAATATGAAGATTATTAAACACAAACTTAATGTTTGGAATTAACTGGTAAAAAAACACAAAAGTAAATCTTTGCAGCTGTTGTATAAAATAAATTCAATTTCATGATGTACACCAAAAGTAGTAAGTTTCTGACAGGAGTGAATATGCTATATCAAAACACCTTGAAGTCATTACGGCAATTTATTGAGGATTTATTTATGGTTTTAGTCATTATAAAAGAACGCAGGAAGGCCGCTAATTATTGAAGTCACAGTTTCACATAATTATGTTGTAAAAATTAAAGTTTTAGTGAATTCTCTGTCAATGATGCAATAGGCTAAACTCTAGACACGCAAGGACCGTTTGGCCTAGTTTCTCTTTTAGTCCAATTATTCTTGATAGTCGAGATAATAATTCTATTTACACCTGATGCTATCCATCTGTATTATTTATTACTCTGTGTTGGTACCTAATTGTCTAGAATATTTTCACTTGTTATTTTAAAGGTGAAAACATCTCGTTCATCATAGCCTTCTAAAAAAAAGAAGAACAGTACATAAAAAAAGACCCCTAATCCTCTAATATTCCAATAACATCAGGTCGGAAAAGAGCAAGAGAGACTGGATAGGAAAGATGAAAGAAATCTGACCCAAAACTATATAAAAAAAAGGTGTAGAACCAGCTAGGTTCCGTTTTGTCTCAAATTTAATACTAGTTCAGAATGTTCCGTTTTACAAACAATTGTTTCCTTCAAAATACTTTATCTCTACATTATTTCTTAGCAATGGCAACATTAGTTTAGTTGATTGATAATTTAGCATCATTTTGCTCTCCCAGAATACAAAGTATAGGCCACCAAGTTTGGTAACCGCACACAATTTCCATCTCTGTTTTTTTGACTGACCTTCACATTTCATGAAAACCGAAAAAGTGATTTCGACATTCTGTCCGTCTCGTCGTTATCGTCTGTACGTAGAGACAATAAGCGGCTACAACAATCAAAATGACGTTTCGGGAATAAGAATCAATTCACGTTTTCAAGTGACTAAAAACTACAGAAACATGAAACTAGAAACTAAGCCTATGTAAGAAGTAAAATTAAATAAGAATACCACCAACCTTAATATCTAAGCATGCATCTCAGAGCTAAAACTGAGAAGTCAAAAACGATTGATTCTTATTCCCGAAAAGTCGTGTTTTGATTTTTAACACACAAATGATGGCAAATGTCCGAAAAATGTATAATAATGAAATTGAACTTCCATCATTAACAAATAACTTCAAACAGAGAATCAAGATGAAGTGTGATTATGTAAAACTCCATTGTATTCACAAAAATCGAATTAAAAATGTCCAAATGGCGGATATTTTGAACAGTTTTTTTGTTCATATCTCGTGTGTTATTAAATTTATAACATACTAAATTAGCAATGGTACCAACCCCATCTCTTTTTGACGACAAATAACGACGTCGTCAAATTGTAATTTTGAACTTTGACCTTCCAAGAAAATGTGATATTCATATAGCCTAGGCACGTTACTAGATCCAGAAGTGCAAATTTACAAACACGAGCGTAAGGATTGGGGGCTTCTTCACATATGTAGGCTACTGCTTCTAGGCCGGGCTGACACGAGCTATGCAATCTACAGAAAGTAATGTTAATATGCACAATTACGAGATTCAGAAAACCTGTACAACAACACTTAGCCTATACTAAGGTGTACTGGATTAGACTCCTTGATCTACCAGAATAGGCCTACAGTTTAATCATTTACTAAGAGTAAGAGGCACAAGAAATCAACTATTGGAGGGTACATTTAGAGCATATGTCTTGTATTAGATTTTACGATAGGATTGGGTAATTACGTGATGTACCCATCAACTTGTTATATATAGTGTATTCCAAAAGTATGGGACCTGTCTCGTAATTTCAAACTTTTTTGATTTATGGTAATAAAAGAATTTGTGTGATTTACAAGTAAAATATCAGTTTCAAAACAAACTATCAGGAATCCATTCATTTGGATCTTATTTGGCCTATCCTTATTGAGAGAAGAGAAAGTTATTTGGAAAACCCAAGCTAAACCAAACAAGTTAATGGGACCAATTTAGACATGATTGGTGTTGTTAGGGTCTTAAAAGGCTATCAAATTAGTTTATGGTCAGACCTACAATGATCTGTTCCTATTTCGTATTAACCTTCATTATGTTTAAAATGAGTGTTGTTTAACATTTAAGTTTACCTCCACGAAAATTTATCATGGTTATGTATTTTTCCAATTTAGTTTTTGAAAATTAGAGCCCCCCCCCCCTCTAAGGACACCACCCCGGAAGGGTTGATGTTAAAATTTTGTAAAAGCAAGATCTATGTATTCAAGAACATTCCCAAAATTTCATTTTTCTAGTTAAATCCGTTCAAAAATTACGGAATTTTATTTGGAAGTCAATTTAGTATAATCTTTTTCCAATAACGATGAACAGAAAAAAAAGTACTCAATTGTTATCTTAAACTAAATAAATAGTGTGCCAAAAATGTATAGTGGGATCAGTGCGGTATTACTGTGATCTGTGCAAAATTATAACTGTTAGTCATATAACAAAATATACAATATAAATTGATCACTCCAATACAAAATATATACTTAAAATTATGTATAAACTATAATATAGAAAAACAAGTAGGCCTAATATAAAAGGCATAATTCGTTCTTGTACCTAAAAATACTCGAACATATACAGTAGGCTATATTAAATAATTAAATTTGAAATTGTCAGAGGGTACATAGACATTTCAAAAACCACTCTTTTGGACTCAGCTACAGTTCTGCATAAAACTAGACATCGTAGCTGCAACTTTAATTTAATTAGAAAATAATATAGGCTATGCTATTATGTTCCAGCAGAACATTTTTGAATCAATATTTTTCAATAGTAATAATTTTCCATAATAGCTTAAAGTACCCAAAATTTTAATTTATAAGCTAGATCGACTAAAATTTAAATGTATAAAATGTTGGGATAATTTCAAACTGGCGGTAATTTAAAACAGTTTTTCAGGAGTTGGTTTTTATCTAGGTCCTTTATGAGTCTATAATAACTCATTCTGTTCGTTATATACCACAATGAGAGAACGTATTGTGCATATTTTAAATTCCTCTGAGACCCATAAAAATGTTTTACAAAATGTCTTCCTTCTGAACGTTTGAATAATCGACCGTTCAAAATGTGTAGGCTTTATGTGTTGCTGTATGATTTTTTTAAATCTTGTTGTATACTATAATTTCCTTTAATCGTAGTTGATAATAGTGCTTTCCACAAGAAAAGAAAATACAGAACATTGACTCTAATGATTGTGAGTATACTTTATTCAAATGAACACTTTAAAGTCCCAAAAATACCGGTTCGGAATATAAAAACTATGGTGCTGTTTGTATTAGGATTAGCCGATAATTCCGCCCTAACATGTCAGAAAATTTGTGGAAAAATTAATTATTGTTTTTTATGATTTCAGAAAAATGGAAGCAGTAAGATACAGGCTAACGAAGGACTATAATGATATTTTAAATGAAATCAAAGAAGGTAATAAAACTTATTATATCATTGGTAATAGTTTATAATTACAGTTTAATTTAGGTACCACTTCTCCACATCAGTTGGACTGATCTCAATTGTATGATCATTTGTGCTTATTTTAAAATAGATATTAACATCGTTATTTAAAAACAATCAAACATTTATTTATTTTTTAAGTGAGGAAACTTTTGTAAATAAAATTCTGTTTTCTTCTCTGTTTCATTATCTAATTTAAAATAGTGCAAGTTAAATAAAGCTCAACACGGTTTATTCTGTGTTTTGTTGACGTTCCGTTTCTAGTTTGTATCTAAAAAAAGCAAATGATAACATCTGTCCCAGAAACCCATGTTTTGTTGACGCTCTCTTTCTAGTTTGTATCTAAAAAAAGCAAATGATAACATCTGTCCCGGAAACCCATGTTTTGTTGACGCTCTCTTTCTAGTTTGTATCTAAAAAAAGCAAATGATAACATCTGTCCCGGAAACCCACGTTTTGTTGACGCTCTCTTTCTAGTTTGTATCTAATAAAAAAGCAAATGATAACATCTGTCCCGGAAACCCATGTTTTGTTGACGCTCTCTTTCTAGTTTGTGTCTAAAAAAAAGCAAATGATAACATCTGTCCCGGAAACTCATGTTTTGTTGACGCTCTCTTTCTAGTTTGTATCTAAAAAAAAGCAAATGATAACATCTGTCCCGGAAACCCATGTTTTGTTGACGCTCTCTTTCTAGTTTGTATCTAAAAAAACCAAATGATAACATCTGTCCCGGAAATCCATGTTTTGTTGACGCTCTCTTTATAGTTTGTATATAAATAACCAAATAATAACAACTGTCCCGGAAACCCTTATCTCGTGTTTTGTTGACGTTCTGTTTCTAGTTTGTATCTAAAAAAAACCAAATAATAACAACTGTCCCGGAAACCCTTATCTCGTGTTTTGTGACGTTCTGTTTCTAGTTTGTATCTAAAAAAAAACAAATAATAACATCTGTCCCGGAAACCCCTATCTCGTGTTTTGTTGACGTTCTGTTTCTAGTTTGTATCTAAAAAACCAAATGATAACATCTGTCCCGGAAACCCATGTTTTGTTTACGCTCTCTTTCTAGTTTCTATCTAAATAACCAAATAATAACAACTGTCCCGGAAACCCTTATCTCGTGTTTTGTGACGTTCTGTTTCTAGTTTGTATCTAAAAAAAAACAAATAATAACATCTGTCCCGGAAACCCCTATCTCGTGTTTTGTTGACGTTCTGTTTCTAGTTTGTATCTAAAAAACCAAATGATAACATCTGTCCCGGAAACCCATGTTTTGTTTACGCTCTCTTTCTAGTTTCTATCTAAATAACCAAATAATAACAACTGTCCCGGAAACCCTTATCTCGTGTTTTGTGACGTTCTGTTTCTAGTTTGTATCTAAAAAAAACCAAATAATAACATCTGTCCCGGAAACCCCTATCTCGTGTTTTGTTGACGTTCTGTTTCTAGTTTGTATCTAAAAAACCAAATGATAACATCTGTCCCGGAAACCCATGTTTTGTTTACGCTCTCTTTCTAGTTTCTATCTAAATAACCAAATAATAACAACTGTCCCGGAAACCCTTATCTCGTGTTTTGTTGATGTTCTGTTTCTAGTTTGTATCTAAAAAAACCAAATAATAACAACTGTTCCGGAAACCCTTATCTCGTGTTTTGTGACGTTCTGTTTCTAGTTTGTATCTAAAAAAAAACAAATAATAACAACTGTCCCGGTAACCATTATCTCGTGTTTTGTTGACGTTCTATCTCTAGTTTGTATCTAAAAAAAACCAAATAATAACAACTGTCCCAGAAACCCTTATCTCGTGTTTTGTTGACGTTCTGTTTCTAGTTTGTATCTAAAAAAACCAAATAATAACAACTGTCCCGGAAACCCTTATCTCGTGTTTTGTTGACGTTCTGTTTCTAGTTTGTATCTAAGAAAACCAAATGATAACAACTGTCCCGGAAACCCTTATCTCGTGTTTTGTTGGCGCTCTATTTCTAGTTTGTAGCCTATATACATTTATCAAATGATAACAACTCTCTTTGAGACCCTTACCTCGTGTTTTGAGGACGTTATTTTTGTAAAATGTATCTACATTAAGCAAATGATGACAACTCTTCCGGAAATGAAACCCTTATCCTGTGTTTTGGTAATGTTCTTTTTGTAGTTTGTATCTACATTAACTAAAAATGAATATTGTTTAATGCCTTCACTATTTAATTTAAAATTCCTTCTTTGTCTAGTTAGTTTTGTCACATGTAAAGCATAAGTGAACTCTGAACATGTTTCCTTGAAAACGATTATCCCAAATACAAAGCTGAGTAAAGTAAAGAGTTGTTACCGCTACTGGACAGTGGTTTTTTTGTAGATGGCCCTGACGAATAGATTTTATTTTTAAAGAGGGCACTGAAGTAGGATATAGGTGGGGGCGAGAGTCATGGCTATAGGCCCTACATGTCTGGACTCCTGAAGGCGTATATCGAATCAACAGAAAATGCCCTACTTCGATTCTGACCACCTTGTGATTTTAATCTAATGGTTTTGTGTTTGTTTTTCAGACGACGTGGTAAACACATGGGTCTTGTTAAACCCACAGCTGATCTTCAGTATCATCTGCATTTATCTACTTATTGTTCTTAAAGTTGGTCCAGCTTTCATGAAGAACAGGCAGCCATACAATCTGAAGTATTGTATGATAGTGTATAACTTTATACAAGTTTTATACAATTTGTATATGTTCAGTAAGGTATGTCGATATTACAATAAGTCAATAATACTGTTAAGCTGACATATCCCCTCGCCCTTCAGTAAAGGCACAACATTTCTTTTTGGAGTCTTCATAGATTACCTAAATAACAACCCAAGTCTGCTTTTTTTGAAATTGTTTTCCCATATTTTCAACTATATTTAAAAAGAGTAACACTTAGTTTATATGCTAAATTACACATACACCGCGAGCTGATTTTTAAACAATCAGGTTGTAACTAACAAATTAAACAGCCACAACTCAGATAATATCTAGATGGAGAAAAAAAATCAAATTAAATTTCAGAAACATTTCTGAAATCATATATTTATTTATTTATTGCATTTTTTATGCCATACATAGTGTAGTAGTGCTGCAGTATACATTTGAGTTGTCATACCTTAAATACATATACAACCATCACTCACAACACACAATACAAATACACAAGATAGAAATTTTATAAAATACAAACAAATTAAGACACAGTGAACCATGTATACATGATATCTAATTAATCAATTATCTGAGTCATCATCCTGAATACAAAATGTATCCCAGTCACGCAGAGGTTATGTGCTGAGGTACTACTCCACTGAGTAAAAATCATGCCTCAAGAGGTATCCTCTGAGTGGTCGACGAAAATTCTCAAAACAACTTTGTTTTTTATATTTTCCGGAAGTTTATTAAATAATTTCAAACCAGAGTAATAAACGACACAATCTAAAAATTCCAAGTGCACAGGATACTGCAACACTTTTTTCCTTACGAGATATTTATGGTTATGTTGTTTTCCTTCGAACATACTCTGGTAAAAAAACACCAACATTTATATATGTAAATAGATGGAAAAGCCAAAATTCTATATTTTCCAAAACAAGTTCTACATGATTGATTAAATTCCAAATTAAACACTATTCTAATTATTCGTTTCTGAATATGGAAAATTTTAAAAGCATTGACAGAGTTCCCCCTGAAGGCTACCCCATATCTCAGCCGAGAACATACACATGCAGAATAAACTGATGTTATGGTTTTTGCGCTAGTAATCCTTGAAATCATTCGGAGAGCATAGCAAGCAGATGCCAGGAAATCCGCAATCTTTGAAATGTGACATCTCTAATTAAATTTTTTGTCCACAATAACACCAAGAAAATTTACATTAACTGTGTTTTGGATTTATACCTCACCTCTAACATTAATTGTATTTGGAGTTGATTTTGTTTTATATTGTATTTATTTAGTTAGTTTTTGCTACATTTAATTTCAAATTATTTGCTTTAATTATAAATATTGTATAACTCTTTGACTAAACAACCCGTTTTTAAAAAGTTTGCAGGTAGAGTGTCGGCTTATTTTAGAAGGGGGTGAAAATAGCATTTCATTAAATAACCATAAAATGTCTAATTTGTGTCGTATTAAGATGTAAATAACCAAATAAAAGATCTTTTATAAAATACAAAAATGTACTTGTGATAATTTCTATTAAATTTGTCAATTTAGAGTTACATACAAAAATTATTTTTACCTCCCCCCCCCCCCGTTAAGATTCTTTTCATTCTTAAAGTAGATGTACTAGAATCCATCTTTGCCAATTTTCAGCCACGAGAGCGAAGTCACCTTCGGGATCAAGTTTGTCCACATTATTAGTATTATTCACATTCTTTTAGAAAATCCGGGTTTATGCTGATGACATTGTTCTACTCTCTCTATTAAAACTCTTTATTAAAATTAATATTTGCCCCTCAGATGTCCTTTTGTTTTTAAAATTCCTTGTTATTTTTATAAAATAAATGGGAATAATGCAAGAGTGCAATATTATCAAACTAGAACCCATATTCAAGGTATGGTGAGAGATATACCTCAACTTGGTTTGAGGTTCCTTTTTATTTATTTTCCCCAAAATATATATCTTGTTATTCATGGGCTTAAGCATATAGAAAGGTTCCCATTTTCAAGTTGTGAATATCTATAAAACATTTTTAAAGACAATTTTTTTTTTTTTTATGCCGTACACTGTCTGCTAAGGAGTATGCAACTATTGTTGATGAGTGTTTTAAATTTTGAAGTTATGTTTTTAACTATTTTGTTTTCTAGTTATAACTCTTATTTTTTTTATAGTAGAAAATGGATTTGAAAATAATTGGATGCAGACTTAAAGCTGCATTTAATGAATTGTTGCATGACTTTTTTGGTAAAAACAAATTCGGGAAAAATCATTTTATGAAATCTGAAAATTAGATCTCATTTTATGTTTTAACACATTGTCATTAACTCGCTTTGGCGGGTTCACACACAAATTTTGTAATCGATTTTAAACTAACTTCCTGATGGTCTAGAGACTTGATATTTTGAACATAGCTCAGAACTGGACGACAATGCAATAATATTATTAAAAAAATTTTGTTAAGAAAATAACTATTTTTGTAATCGATTTTAAACTAACTTTCTGATGGTCTATTATTTCCACATACTAGATTTGATGAAAATCGCCAGATACACCGACAGACGATAGACAGAAACATTCCAAAAAATACTTTTTGTAGATTGAGGTCACCTCAAACAGGAGTTATAGATCCTCAAAAATTCTATATCGATTTTTGACCACTCATATATACGTATATTAGAAAAAAAAGTTGTTATTGTTATTATTACTATTTAAAATGTATAGAAAGTAACAATATGGTTGTATTTCAGATGTTCATGACACAAAACGCAGTGGTCTATCTGTTCAGAAATTCCTGCAGATTTGTGGACGCAGAAGCTAGACAATGGAACAATCCATTGTATTCCAGTGTGAGTGTGGTTTTTGTCTATCATTCCTTCAGAGCCATACATTTCCAACAAATTTTAAATATCTTTAAAATGTTAAATATCTTAAAAGCGGCCACTAACAAAATATTTTCTATATTTGATCGAGTTTTCTAAAACAGTATAGACTTAGGCTTATATTCCACCTGTCAAAGATCTTTTGCTACTTTCCAAATTACTCGAAAACCTTCACATTCAGTTAATTTCAACCTATTTTGAGTTTGTTTTGATTGAGTTTTTAGAGGGTACATTTGAGCAAATTTTTATCAAGTGATTGTGAAAAAAAGAAATTCGTAGACCTACCATACATTTTGGGATATTTAAAAGATAAAAAGAAACAGTTAAATCCTAATACCTCAATACCTAATTTCATGAACATCAGTTCTATTGTTTTTGTTGTGGCTCATTACATATTACGTTCTATTACATATGTACCTTTACTTACTGGGTATAGGATTTGGGCTACTCAAATGTACAAAATAATCTCTTTAATGACTTTTTTTCTATTTTTTTCAGTTGTGTGTTTCTGGCTGGCTCTATTTACTATCGAAAATTATAGACCTCTTGGATACGGTTAGTTAAATATCAGTCTCTCAATAGCTCTAAAGAATATAATTAATTTTAAGTTATTCAGAATATAATACAAAATATAGGTAATTATTGTCAAAATATAGGTAATTATTGTCAAGGATGTGAGGACTTTCAAGATTTTTGGGCTGAATAGCTGTATTAAGTTGGAGCTTATTGTTGGTAATTGTTTATTTCTGTTCAACGATTCGTATAAAATTAAAATTAAACGAATCCGTATGGAAGCGTACTTAAATTTTACAGATTGTCTATGAGTATAAGTTTAGATTTTAAAATATAACTTATTTGAAGTTCTATGATATTTCTTTTAAATTTGTATTTGGATAGTTCGAATTATAATGATTTAACATTTTAATAATATAAGTTTAATAATTGTAACATAACCTCAAACCTTTCATAAAATTGTTTCAGTTATTCTTTGTGCTTCGGAAGAAACAATCACACGTCTCATTCCTCCATGTCTACCATCATGCAAACTTGGTGTTTACGGGTTGGGCCTATTTGAAATATATTAGAGGTAAGCAGAAATCTGTAAACACAAATTTTGTTCCCACTATTCAAAGATGTGTCATCACTAATTAGTATATATATATATATATATATATATATATATATATATATATATATATAAGTAGCCCAGTTACAAACCCGGCTAAGTCCATTTTGCAAAATTTTCTAGGAGAGGTAAAGAACTGCTTCGCCATTAAGTAGTCTTACAGGAAAATAAATGTGATTTTTTTTCCTCTGGTTCAATGTACACTTCAGATACCATTTTAAGTTTAACTTTACCTAAATTGCTATTATTTTTTGAGTTATTTAAGTTTAAAATATGGACTTGGCCAGGTTTGTAACTAAGATATGGAGTTGGCCATCTTTGTAACAAACTCAGTTGGAGTTGGCCGTTTTTATAACATACTGTGATGATTTGTGATTTACAAAGTTTATTAAGAGCCAAGTTTGGTAGGTCTATTCTAATATCCGGTTTTAATAAAACTCAATTTGTTAATTTATAAAAAAAAATGAACATTTAGTTCCATTTTTCTAAATAAATTAAATTTTAAATAATATTGTAATCACAGGACTGATAACTACCACACAACATACACAAACAATAAAAGCTGTCCCGGGTGATCATGGGTACTGGTCACATGACTCATTCGTGTCTTCTGATTGGCTGAAACGGAGCTGGCCGTGTTTGTAAGTAAGCACTTGTGGAGCTGGCCGAATTTTGTAAAGAAGTCACACTTTTAAATGCATTTTTAGCATTGTTGTGGCCGTTTTTGTAAGAAATAGGCTCCATATTTGAATTCAGCACGAAAAATACTATTAGAATCAATCATAATATCAATTTTGAAAATTTTGGACTTGGCCGTGTTTGAAACTGGGCTACTCATATATGCCTATATAAAAATGTTAATACTTCAGAAATTCAAATAAATGTTACAAAAACATTAGCTTAAATCTTAGTTCAATGAAATCAGTTTTGAAAAGACGAGGGTCAAGGTTTTGTTTTCTTGTAGTTTTTGTTCTTTTACCTGTGATTTTGTGTACTTTAAGGTAAGGCCTTTAATCTACACGTTTGAACAAAATTCAAACGAAATCATAGAATTGTATTTGTGTTTTATAATCACTTCAAGAGTCGATTTGTTTGGGGATTTTATTTACTGCTAACTCGCGTATCAGTATTGTTGATGAGAAATGTCGCAATATTTTGTTTTAAGGTTTTTACATTGAAACAAAATTTGAACAGAATTGTTAAAGCTGATATTGAGAAAATCAGAGTTTTGTGTCTTTAATGGCAAATTTCCCTGAAATTTTATTCAAAGAAAATTTTCTTAATTTTTTTGAGATATAGTCAAAATATGACCACGTATAAAATTGTATTAAAATGGGTCCACTCTATTCGATGTTATACAACACTTCGGTAGATACTATTTCACAAACTACTTTTTTTTGGATCATGTGACTTTAAAACAGATTCTAAAGTTGTTTTTACTTACCATGTAAATTTTATTAAGTCAGGTGACAAAGTAAAATCATCTTACATACAGATTAAGTTACCGTAGCAACCAATATAATAATATACACTTGGCTTAGCCCAGGGAGTCCAATACTTTATATAACACCTACATTTAATGTTACAACAGTCGGTACATGATGGAATTCCATGATAATGGAAATAATGAGATGATTATTTAATTCCACAAAACAGCTTTAATTGCGACATATGTTTCGCCGTTAGGCATTTTCAAGCAACTTGAAAATAATAATGCCTAACGGCGAAACATATGTCGCAATTAAAGCTGTTTTGTGGAATTAAATAATCATCTCATTATTTCCACATCTACATTTATTTAAAGCGGAAGTAATAACGTATATTTGATGCCTACCTTCTACCACACACTCTCTTGTCTATTAACTTCCATTCTGTATTTTGACTAAAAACATACTGTCAAATGACTGACAACTAGGAAACTGCTTGTTTTCTATTTAATATTTGTGTAACCTTGTGAAATACCTTGAAGGTACATACATCGATTGGCATGGATTTAAAACATGTTGTACATACATCGATCGGCATGGATATAAAACACTTTGTACATACATTGATATGAAACACCTTGTACATACATCGATTGGCATGGATAAAAAACACCTTGTACATATAATGATCGGCATGATATATAACTCCTTGTACATACTTCAATCGGCATGATATAAAACACCTTCTATATACATCGATCGACCTGGGTATAAAACACCTTGTGCATTCATCGATCGGCATGATATAAAACACCTTGTACATACATTGATCTACCTGGATATCAAACAGCTTATACATACATTGATCTATCTGGGAATAAAACACCTTATTAGTATTAGTTCATATATTTGGATGTAACTGCGTAACAAACTAAACTAAATGGTTGAGTTTAATAAGGACCGTTCAAACTGTTCAACTACCGAGTGGATGTAGGAGTTTCACCATCTATAAAATTTACAACACATTTGATTTTGAATTCTGGTTTCACCGTAATTTTGGCTCTTGGATCATGACATTTCTTCATTTTTTAATTAAAATTATTTGAGCTAATTTTAAAGTTTTCTACTTGGTAATCTTATATTTTTTTTCCATTGAAAAACAAAATACACTGTCTCTATATTTATTTAATATTTATGTATTTTTGTTGTTGTTAGCTAAAGGCAAAAACCTCTCGGTCAACATTTCTTTATAAAACAGGAAGAAAACTCTCTAAAGCGGTAGAACGGGACTCACACCTAAAATAACCTGACCGTCACCACGGCATCCTAATGTCTGGAATTAGGTTTTTCTTATATGTTTGAGGTCGCTGAACACAATTCTGAAGTTATTTTTTTACTAAAAATGGGGGAACAAAGTAAAAAATTTGAAATTCAATTTTTAATAATATTTTAGTTTAACTCGCTGTATCTTTGGCAATTATAAATATTTCTTTTTCAAATTTATATCAGTTATTCTAAAGTGTACTCCAAACAAAGTGAAGTGTGCAGGTGAAAATACAATATATATATAGTTCTGGAATTTAAACTTGTACGTACTTGTTTATTTATAAACATGTACTGCTTCATTTTGTTTGGAGTACATTGTAGAATAACTGATAAAAATTTGAAAAAGAAATATTTATAATTAGCGATGATACAAAGACCTAAACACACTTTGGATGTGAAGTTATCGAGGACAAATAACTATAGTTATTGTTCCAGTATTTTAACTTTTATGCATCATATAAAGTATACATTAGTCTTCTAATTTCTAATTTCATTTTCATTTTCTTAAAATTCATTAACACATTGAATAAGCTATGCCGCCGATCATACCTACTCCGGAGTTGCGGAGCTACAGTTGGACTGGTAACAGAGTGAAGTGTATTGCCCCACCAGCGCCATATACGCCAACAGCGCTTGGCGCCGGCGACCTAGCCGCACTCAATGTGTTAAAATCTGTAATTTCTTTTCTATCAATATATTTTTTCATCATAGTAGATATATCATATGATATTTGAAGAAAAAACAATCATTAAAAATACTTTAAGAAGCAAGAAGACATAACCAATCATAATTTGGGAGTAGTTGTGTCCCTCAATCCACTTATCGGACTAAGTCGCATGGATAAAACTGGTGCATTGATTTTAAACTTCCTTGTATATGATATTTTAATACTGTATCGATTTTAAAGCGAAACTCGAATCTCTCTTACTCAACTTTTACAGAAGAATGATAATACACATAAAGTAGTACCGAAAATTTTTAAAATTCATAGCTATGCCTAGAATTTGTATTACGACTTCTAAAATGTCCCATTTTCTTCAGAATACTTTGAAGTTTATGTGGTTAAATTTTTACGAGAAAATATTGATAATTGCCGACAATATAGCGAGTTAAATACAAAAAATGAATTCAGAATTTTTCTCTTTATCGCCATTTTGTACTATGTTCCTTCATTTTGAGTGAAAAAAAAAACTTCAGATTCATTTTCAGCAACCTCATAAACATAAGAAAAATCTAATTCCAGACATCAGGATGCCGTGCTCACACTTAACTATTTCTAAGCCACTTTTTAGGAGTGTCCCGCTCATCAAAAGTTGAATCCTGTGGATTTTTATATTTTTTGTCTATTTTATTGCCGCCTATTAATTAAACTTTTGTTTTAGGAGAGCCAGGAATTGTAATAGGATTCATAAATGCAGGTGTTCACACAGTTATGTATGCTTACTATTTGCTCTCTGCTCTGGGACCAGAAATACAGAGATATTTATGGTGGAAGCATTATATTACTAGAATACAATTGGTAAGTTTTACCATCTCACTAACATATACAAATGTGACAGATCAAATTATCGATCTCCTCTGACCACAATAAAATGGTTAAAAGCTGTGCAGATTAATAACTTGCACGATTTTGATCAAATTTGGTATGCGAGCATATTACATCGTTACATTCTGCTCAATGGTGTCATTAAGCATCATATCTCATTGACTAAAAATTTAAAGAAATCTGTCTTGAGTAGATTTTTACAAATTCAATATTTTCAATATTGCTGATTTTTCACAAAGCGATAACTTACGACATGAATTTTTGAAGAGAAAATGATCAATACTATTTATTTTGGTCTTTAAGGGCTACACTTGAGCCAAATTTAATCGAAATTGTTAGTGCCGATTTCGAGAAAATCGTATTTTAGTGTCTTTTTAGTAAATTTACGCCACAATCTAAGTCTTGAGATATGACCAAAACATGTCGACATACCAAATTTGATTAAAATCAGTCCACACATTTGGGCTGTAGAGCACTGCACATAGTACGACAGATAAACATCATTCCAAAAAACACTTTTTTGGACGCAGGGGACCTCAAAACGGATATATTCCCAAAATAATTCGACAACTCTTTTTTACCAATTCTATAATTTTCTCTATACTACGTATAAGTGAGAAAGTAAAAATGATAACGTCTTTGGTCATTACACAGTTGTTATGGTTCCGCAAAATTTATTCTAATTCTTTCGAAATTCCAGTTAATTATTCAAAATTAACTTTATATCAACATTTATACTCTAGCAAAGTTTCAAGATTGTATAATAAGGTTGTGTTTAAAACAATTAAAAATAATATAGATTTGTTCTTATTATTTTTTAAGAAATAGCTTTTTTTCGGTTGAAAATGTAAATGTGTAAATTCCATAAATAATATTCTGATTTTTCTAATGGTATTTTTTAAGATTGGAGGGGGGGGAGGTTATCTTATGATTTTGGGAGAATTCCCTGAATGGTTTGGTTTGAATGAATATATAATATTGTATTACAGATTTTTTCCTAATGATAATAAGATATTAATCTACATTACAAATTCAATAGTTTTTATGTTTATATTTTTGTTTAATTCTTGAGGTAGTTTTGTTTTTCTTATATTTTTGGCATTTATTATTTCATTTTTGGTAAGTTTGAAAAAAGTTTCCTTGTACAACTGTCTATCAACTGTGTCTATCAAAGTTCGTTGTTTAACATCAAACCTTCAAAATGAGTGCTTAATTTGACTTGTAAATCATTTTTACCAATAAGTCTATTTCTGTATTTATTTTTGCTAAACTCAGAAAATACACTTTTTGCTAACTTAAATGCTGACGAAATCAAAAATCAAATTGATTTTGTTCCAATCCAGGAATAAGTCAGTTTTTTGTACTTAAATGTACCTTTCATTGGGCTGTTGCTTTTGAAGTCGAAAGACTCTGTTTTATTACATTTTATTATTAAAAGGATTTCTAAATCCAGTTACAGTATACTTTGACCAATCTCCTCAGAAAATATTTTCTGAAACTCTCTTGAAGCACTTCTAAATGTTGATGGTTTTATGAACAGTTTTGTTTTTTTTCTTTCTTTTGTTGAGAAAAATTCTTTGTCCTCCATGAATGATTCAAGAGTATTGAAGGCTGAAAAATCGAGCTGCAGTTACTGTTTCGCGCTGTCAAAACAGTATTCAGACTTTCAGCCAGTGTTTACCGATGAATAAGACAGTGCATACTTTAAAAATTAGTTACAACTTTTTGTATAAAAACGAGTAACTGGGACATATATGCTTTCATCTTTTAAAAGAGCGAAATAAGTCACCTTTTAACTATAATGTCAGAGTTACTTTAATATTTGAGACCATGTCATCAATTCTCCTACACTGTGCTTTTTGATGACGGTATTGTTTAGCAACTTCCTTCAAACTGATTGTGCCATATCCTTAGCAGCTGGGTTGTAACAGTCTTTCACCGATTGTGTGAAATTTTCCTTCTTCTGCATTCTAAGACTGGCCAAAAATTATGGTTTTCATAATTTTTTATCAGTTTTTTGAAATTCATCATGCATTGTAATTATTATTTTTTTAAAGTAAGATTTTCTTTGAAAAAAACTCAATAGGTTTACTAACCAACTCAGAGTAATATGGTTTACTAATGATGTTTTAATAAGGAAGGATTCATGTTTTGTTTTGACAGAATTTCTATTTATACAACACATTGGGGAATAGGATTGTTCCTGCTTTTACCACGGAACCAAATTGTAAATAGCTTTCATTATACTTACAGTTAGCCTATGGTTTTAGTTTTTAACCATGTCCTTGTAGGTAGATGGACTATTACCAGTAGTTAAAAATCTCTTCAAGATTTATGTTCTCAAAACAGTTAAAATAAAATAAATCTTACAAAAACGTAAATCACACACTTATAAAATATTTTATCTTTACTTTCACTAGTTTAGTTTAAAATCACTTTAAATAAAAGAACTTAAATATAAACGGAAGTATACAAAGCACTCGCTTCAAAACACTAACAAAGACCGAGTCTGGGGCGAGTAGATATCAATGCATCAAAAAAGGGAGGCTAATGAATCATTTTGCCAAGGTTGATGACCGGAGGAGTGGGCTACAGCTTACCTGTATGTAAAAAGTCATAGAAAGTCACTGGTCAACAAACATTCCTTCAAGACAATACAAAGACCGAGTCTGGGGCGAGTAGATATCAAAGCATCAAAACAGGGAGGCTAATGAATTATTTTGTCAAGGTTGATGACCGGAGGGGTGGGCTACAGTTTACCTGTATGAAAAAAGTCGTAGAAATTCACTGGTCAACAAACATTTCTTTAAAACACTATTTTCTTCATACTATTGTAATTGTGATTGAGAGATTGAGAATTGGATTGGATTGGATTGGGATTTTACTATTACTAAAAATTGTTTTTCAACATGATTTACAGTAGATATAAAACTAATTATCTAACTACTATCATTATCATTTTTATTGTTTGAATTCTTTTTCTAAATGTTCAAGTACCATGTGAATTGCCTTCGCGTACAACCAGTGACATTGTCTGTAACCACGGACCTAAGGGATTCCTATTTATTACAACTAAAGTTTATTGTGAGAGTTTATTTGTGATGGTATAAAAATATTAATTATTAATTATTCTAATTCTGATTATTTTTGTTTCAGATCCAGTTCATGTTTGTCATCTGTTACTTAGGCTCACTCATTGTATTTGATTGTCAGATGCCTAAAATTTACAATTACTACATGTTTTTCAACGGGGCTCTGTTTCTGTATCTTTTCCTAAACTTTTATAAAACAACTTACCAAACACCATCTAAAACCATAAAACCTAAAATTTCATAATTGTATAATGTACAATATACCTTATTATATTCATAATTGTAAAATCTCGTATATTTCTGTAGTATATTTAAGTTTAGATAAAATTATGAATTTTGTCAGCAACTACCACTTGCTAGATTTTATTCAAAATTAACTCTTGCAATTTAATTTAGACCTTTAAGAAAGTGTGTTATATGTAATATGTGTTTAACTTAATGGTCGCTTAAATAATATTTAAATATTCATCAACCTGCCTCTATGAATGCAACTTTATAATTTCATTATATAAAATTAAAAATTGATTGCTTATGTCTCATGTTCTAAATACAGATAGGTACCGGTACCGGTAATCTGAATATTTGTTTGCTCAATGTTTTCGGATTATTAAGGGAACATTTAAAAATACAAAAATATAGTAAAACACAATTTTATTACACCAATGTTCACTCAAAAACAAAATTCAACACAAACAATAAAGCATGTTGCGAGCGACATAACTACTTCCTTGCACAAAGGACTGTAGACAGTAGGCTTAGAGTATCCTGGACTAATTCCATAATTTTATAATGTTTATACACCTTATTGCATATTCATAATTGTAAAACTTCGTTTATTTATGTTTAGATATACTTAATTATGAATACATATATAGGCATGTTTTTCTTATTTGTCAGCAACTACCCCTTGGGAGATTTTATAAAAAACTAATTTAACAAAGTTAGGTTAAGTTTAATTAAGACCAGTGAAAAAGTGTGTTAAAATTTTGTAATATGTGATAAACATAATGTTGGCTTAAAATAATATATAAATACAGGTTATTTGAAGAAACTAAGAATATATACTTTAGAGCCGATCAAGTAATTTCTTTGTATACAGCAGAATAACAAAACAGCAGTAATTAATACTGATCAAACATATAATGGAGTTCGATCCATATTCATACCAATAGAGCGTGTATTAAAAATTATGTTCTTCCCGAACGATAAAATGTTTACAAGATAATAAAATGTTGTTCTTTCCCTTTTTACAATAACTCCTTTAATTAAAAAAAAATTTTTTTTTAACTCGTCTCCAGGCATGTTATTGATCCATATTCATCCCAATAGAGCATGTATTAAAAATTATGTTCTTCCTGAACTATAAAAGGTTTACAAGATAATAATTTTTTTTCCCCCTTTTTACAATAACTCCTTTAATTTTTTTTTTAAACTTGTCTCCAAGCATGTTATTTCTTCATGCCAGAATCCAGTACCTAAGAAACCCTGATGACGATTTCTAGTAAGATGTTCCACCAATATTGTATTACTTCTTTCAACATATTAAAAAAACAACTTATTATAAGAAAAACATAAATGAATGAGAAAATTTTTGGTGCAAAATTCGCTTAGTAGAAGATCTAGGGAGCAAGCAATGCAGCAAGAAGATGTTGGCGGTTACAAATCATTTGCGAATGTTACTTCAAAATTTGATGAACTTTTGTGTAAAATTGATTCACTCATAAGGAAATGCGACAAATGAAGATGGTATGAGAGATGGTATTCCATCCAAAACAAAATTGAAAATTACCAAAAGATTTTTGGTCTCCGGTGGTTCATTCATTAGGGCAGTCCGCCCTTGGGAGAGGTCGCAGTTTTTCCGGGTTCACCGGTTGTCTGGGAATGTTGTTTACATTTTCTAGTGTAGACAAAGAAAGAATATCTGGGAATGTTAATGGCTGTTAAACAAAAAAAAGAATAAAAATAAACATGTTTCACTTTTACCAAATAATATTAGATCTGTAATATCAGTGCCCAGTAATTCTGGAAAAACAAATCTTGTTATAAATTTAATTTATTCTCTTATGGAATGGTGTACATTTTATTAGTTTTTACATCCTTAGAGTAGTATGAGCTTCAATATAGCTTGAGTGATGTATTTAAGCAACGAGTACGTAGCACTGTGTACTTAAATATGGAAAGCTGTAATGAAGTAATACTACTCCAGGAGCGTACACTATTTTATTTACACACTAATAATACATCCGTAGGCGAGTAAAGCATATTATGTAATAATATTTCTAAGTAGTGATGTATATTGTGATGACCCTTTTCATTGGAAGAAAACTTGTCTTATTGAGCAATGGATACAGTGTGATAGTCTCTTGTATGCTCTTTTTAGGTTGTAGGATATATGGGTTGCTTCAAGTTATTCGACTTGGCCCGCCCAGTAAATGTTTATAGACTTAAGGCCGTGTCTATGTAATGCTTAGGTTTGGAAAACAGAAGTGCCTGGCACTTGAAAAACATTCACTTTCACTCTCCAAACCTAAGTTTAAATCTTTAGAGTATTCAGTGGGTTTTGAATTAGTTGTTGCAGTAAATTTCAAAAAGATAATTTTCAGTGACTTTTTTTAGCGTGTTTCAGAAATTAAACTTATTTTGCTTTGGGTATTTAAAAAATGTTTGATGCCTTGAGCGTTCCAGAATAAAACAGGCAACCTGTTGTCCTATATTTTTAATGGATAGTACAGTATTTAGGAAAGAGGTCAGGAAGGAGATGAGGGTGATGTTTGGAGAGGCCAAAAAGTATGTGAAGGTGATCTTTGGTGAGATCAGGAGTGACAGCAGGTCCAGTAACAGCAGCATAAAGGCAGGGACGAAGGCATCTCAGTTGAAGACAGAGTTTATGACTCTAAGAATATAGTAGCTTGTTTATAAGGATATGGAAGAATCTGTTTAGGTTGAGGATATGGCAAACCTATTTGGTGCTGATGTAGACTTTGGTGTGGGTGCAGTTTGAGAAGCTGGCTTAGGGGTCTCTGGCGCCTCAGAGTTTTATGTGTCGTCCTTGGGGGCTCGGTACATCCGTGTCTATGTTACTGTAGAAATGGAATTACATTCATACATATTTGTTTTCGCCATTCCGACTACTGATTAATAATTAAATATATTATAAGACTTACCGTCACAATAGTCTATGTTTGTCTGTAGTTATATCACTACGGCCGTTTCGGCTATTCAGCCATTTTCAAGTGTTATGCGGGTATTACCGTTGTCTTAGTTTAAAATCAGAAATTACGAACACACGACACATAACAAACACACAAGTTCTTTAAACTACATCATGTTTTAAATGTTTAAAGAACTTGTGTGTTTGTTATGTGTCATGTGTTCGTAATTTCTGATTTTAAACTAAGACAACAGTAATACCCGCATAACACTTGAAAATGGCTGAATAGCCGAAACGGCCGTAGTGATATAACTACAGACAAACATAGACTATTGTGACGGTAAGTCTTATAATATATTTAATTAGGATTTACATTCTCTTCGGGGACAGTAAGCTCTTCTCCAAGTCGCCACAGGAGCTGGTGGTGTTGAGAGTGGCATCCTGTTCCAATGTTTGTACATAAGAGACTGAAAGTCTTATTAGTGCCTATTTATGCCGGTTGATGTGTTAAGTTAAATTGTTTACTAGTTGGAGTGGCTGAAGGTTTGCCCTTCTTGGAGAATACAAATCGAGCTGCTTGTTTATGAGGCCGCATCCGCTATATGCATATGTATTTACCTTTGAGCCTCGCAGTCTTGTGTGGCTACAACAAAACCTCTAGCACCTAAAGCTGGGCAGTTGCAATCGGGGGTTTGTAGGTTTTCCCGCGGACTTTCATTTGGAGCACCTCCTTCAGTTGATGGATAGAGCTAGCATCTCCCTCAGACAGTAGTTCTACCTCAAACATAGGGATTGGCTTCTTATTGAAGTGTCCACACATTTGCGAAACCTTCTAAATCACTCAACGTCCTTCTTGATCTCTTTGGGGTATGTTTTTTCGTCAACTCCGCAAATAACAACATTGTGAGTAAGCTCATTTTCTAGTCATAAAAAGGTGTGATTAACCCGTGGGTCCTACAGAAATCTTTGTGGGCTGACATAATCAACATATGACTATATTATAATCAGTGTATGTTGAAAGCTGTCGCACTTCATAATCAGTGGAACAAATCTCACAACTCTGCACAAAACTTTTCACTCAGAACAGCTTTTGATGGGCAAAAATATCACTAGACTGCTACTGGTAGTTGTTGTCTTGGTCTCGAATTATTGTGCTATCTTGTGACAGTGATTGGTGAACATACATTCACAGATGATGTATGCATAGAATGGATACATAATTCTATAACCTACAGATATACAATCATATATTATAGTGTCCCATGAAGGTACCTATTTACATTTTTAAACAACCACCAAGTACATATGCATCAAGCAAATTGTAAGATTCTTTTTCATACATATTGGAAACATATCCAAAATTATACCAACAAATTTTTAAGCTGATATCTGCAATAGAAATAAAATGGCGGCTGTTGATAGAAATGCAGTTTAAACAACAGTGCCTGATGCTGGAGAACAAGATAGCATAAAAGCTCCAAATGTTTAAACAGCCGGTTATTTTAAAACAAACAGCTGTTTATTTTATTTCAAATCATTGCATTGTTGACAACTTTTATTGTGTTCTCTTAGGCATCAAACATATCCTAGGTAGTTCTAATTTTTTGATAGAGTAGAAGGTTTTGTGCTGTGCTTGGTTTATTACTTTTAACATTTCAAGCTAAGTAGCTTATGATTGACCCTCCTTCAGTCATTTCCATCACAAAGTGGAGGAAGCCCTTACTCTAAAGTGGTAGTGTACAGAAAAAGTATAGCAGGCAGCCACCTGACTTTGAAGTTTGAACTTTGAAGTGGCCGAAAATGTGTGTGCTCAGTGTGTTGCTATTCGAGAGTCTCCTTGTAAACCCACATCGATTATGTTATCTTGTTCTCTGGCGGCAGGCGCTGTCATTTAAACTGCTTTTCTAGAAACTATATTTAATACTACTGCCATTTTATTTCTGTTGGTGATATCAGCAACAAAAATTTGTTGGTACACTTTTGGATATATTTCCAATATGTATGAAGTATGAAAGATATCTTACAATTTGGTAGACGCATATGTACTTGGTGGTTGTTAAAAAATGTAAATACCTTCGAGAGACACATTGTAAATAAACTAGACTAAAATCCTTTTCTTATAAAAAAAAACTCACAGACTCACTCGTGCTTGCGCGCACGTATGTGTGTTATTGATGTATAATGTTTAAGATATTTAATTTCATATTAAAAATATATAGCAGAATTTATAAAAAGTGGGTTTTTTTGTGCTGCTTATTGGAGAAATTTTGACCTGGCAAATGGCAACATTGACAAAAGTGCTGCTAACGTTCAACGCTGCTATCAATTCAAAATGGCTGCCGTTCTTGATGAGGTTGGTAAGTCGGCAGAAAAGTTAATTGATGAAGGTGTAAATGAAGACTTTGATGATGTAGAAGGAGAAGATGGTGCATCAGAAGCTTCAAAGAAAAAGAAAAGGAAGAAGAAGAAAAAGAAAGCAGGTATAAAGTAGTTGTTATTTATTTAATATTTTTTAATGTTTATTCTTCAAGAATGTAGGATAAGTTTTAACACAGAGAAGTAGTTGCAAACCTCGCAGCAATTCAGTGATCGGCGAAGTATATTTTAAGAGGGCAGAATATAATAATACGGTTTTCGTGACTTGTGTCTGGAACTAAATGCAGCGAATCCGTAGAAGAATTTAACTGATCTAGCCATTCATTCAACTTTATAAGGTATACAAGGAATATTTATATTTGATGCTTAGGTTTCTTAGGTTAGGTAGTTTCAAATGAGACAAACCTACTAGACTATTCGAGGGCTAAATGTTTTTATTATATATTTTTTTAAGGTGATGACCAAGATGTTATTATTTTACTCACTTATATAGCCTATAAGAGCTAAGTTATAGCGTAAATTTGGTAATTATCAAAAATTTTGACCTCAGTCTTTTGACTTTCGTTTCATGACAAATAGTGAAGGTATTGTCTAAAATATAATTTTAAGCCCTGTCAGCACTGACACGATAGGGCCTAGCCGAAGGATAGTAGTGATATACACAATTACGAGGTGAAGAACATCTGTGTAACAACTGTTTAAACAACCTTAACCTACTCACAAGACCCTTTGATATACTAATACAAGGCAATTTTTTTGGTATTACATTTAGAGGATCTGCTTATATTATATGGTGGGCCTGTCTAAGGAATGGAACTCACCAACTTTGTTTTTGGTAAATATCAGTTGTACCACACCCTCTGATTCTTCTATAAAAAATTATGAAATTCGAAGTATTTACCTTGTAATCAAAGGGCCAGATCATATTATTTGTCGCAATAAATGTTTCATGTCCCAAAATCTATTTCTTCATTGTTAATAACACAGAAAACAAGGGAATCTAGTTGTTGTTAGGTTAAATACAGCTCTGATAATGAAGGACTATGTTTGTCAAGTGTTATTGTTCAATGTTTATAATTAAAATAATTATATAAATATTGTTATAGGTAAATGTTTACTTTAAGGGGGCTTAACCTATTTCATATCACAACAGGTTTATCCAGGTTGCCTTTCGTATGTTTATTGAAGTTAATAGATGTTCAATGAGCACTGTGGTGAATGTGAACACTATGAATCACTGAATCCCGTACCACAAGTTTGGTACAATAACACAAACACAAATAAAATTAAATGAAATATTTATTTGCCTTATGTTATTATAGTACATCAGGGAATTATAATAACATTAGGCAAATAAATATTTCATTTTATTTTATTTGTGTTTGTGTTATTGTACCAAACTTGTGGTAGGGGATTCAGTGATTCATTGTGTTTATTGAAGTTAATTATTTGCTTGCTTTGCGATATAATTATATGTCACGACAGGTTTGACCAGGTATATATATATATATATATATATATAACACAGGTTTGGCCAACTTATATATATATATATATATATATATATATATATATATATAACCACCTAGCCAAACCTTTCGTAAGTTTTTTGAAGTTAATAATTTGAAATTAGAATATTAATATGGAGGATTCACAGCATATCACGTGATCTGAGATCACGGATATTATAGATTGAAATATATTTAGTAATATAGATGTGAACATCTGCCATTATATCTAATCTATAATTACGTCGGATTTGATAGTTTTTAGATTGTGATTTTTCAGTGAAAAATAGTGATCTGCGCAAGGGAAACATTATTTATTCTTAAGAAGTAAAGTATGTAGTAGACGATAAAAAAATAAAATCCGGAAAATAAGACCAGCTTAAAGTAAACATTTACCTTATTATATGTTATTATTAATATTTATAATAATATTAAATATTATTATAAATATAAATCCTATTTGTCATGGCAAATTCCTGACCATGTGAGGTTCCGATAATAATGTGTGGTTCCACACGTCTTTTGATGGGTTAAGTATCATTATGCTGTATGAGCTCATAGTTTATGATGATGCGAACTAGGTCTCAGCAGGTCACTGTATATATATATACCTAAACCAGACCTAGTAAATGAACCGATGCTCTGATATATAAGTGTGTATGACCTAGGCCTGTAGTTCCTTTACTAGTTCTCAAAGAGCGATGTGATATGCAAAAAGCGATCATACATTCATTGTCTTGATATACATAGTAATTAGTATTAATTAATGTTACAATTCTTAACCTACGTAGCTGGATTGGGTACTTTATAAATCTGATTTTGTATTAAAAACTATGCATTTTGGGACTTGAAACAATTATTGCGACTAATAATATGATCTGATCCTTTGATTAGCCTACAAGGTAAGTACTTTGCTTTTATAATTTTTTATAGAAAAATTGGAGGATGAGGTACAACTGATATTTACCAGTTTTTTTAGCTGGCTTTAGTTTGGTAACGTCATGGGAAAGGGTACTTTGGTATCTTAAATTTTAAACTACTTTCCTAACAGCTTATGTCAAGTTTTATATTAGGCTAAAGCATGCCTAATCATTTTATAAAGGTACTTCAAAAGTGTCTTCTGACATCAAATATGATCTAATTGTTTCAAAATAAAATAGGTAGTAAACAATTTCATAGATTTTCTTCACTAAATTTCAGGGCAGAACAATACACAATTGTCATTACAATGTCATAATATGAAGCTGTCAGATGACATGTAGTGCTCATGCGTCACACCATACGTGATTTTTGTCCTATTGCGTAAGGTCAATATGCTACTTTCAAGTCGAGTTTTTAAAATGTAATGCTTATGCGTCATACCGTATGTGATTTTTGTCCTATTGCTTCAATTTGTTCAACGAGTTCTTAATTGTATAATTTCTTATTTTCTACTTAACTAATGTATTTTGTAAGGTACTGAGATCAAATAATTAATATGTGAAACTTTATGTATGTAAAATACTATTTTTAGTTCGTTTCATCCAAGATAATATTCTGATGCAAGATGAAGGTCAATAAAAGTCACATAGGCTATGTAGAAGTGATCTATAATCAACATAAATTGTAAATGATAACAGCTGATGGCAATTAAAGGTGGTAGTATTAGTGGAACAAATATCTTGGATATCCTTGTTTTTTTTTACTTTTTAAATGTGGTGAAAAGTTTTATTTCAAACACTTTTGTGCAGGTTTGATCTATAGATGTTGTAAAAATTGTTTACTGAATTTGGAATTAGACCTCTCTGTTAATTTAATATTGTTGTACGATTTATGTTCTCAATTTAACTAATAATTCATTTGCTAGTTTTTAAAACATATAGTGTATGGATATTATTATAAGTTGTCATCAATAAAAAGGTTATTTTTTTATTTATTTTTTAAAATTTTATTAGGCTATTATTATTTTTTTTTGTAGGTGCTGGAGGAGCTTCTGCAGATGTTCCGAGTGAAGGGAATGATGAAAGTATAAGTAATAAATTAGAAGGGTTAGAAATAAATGGAAAAAAAGAAGAAGATGATGGAGGAGAAGGTGGAGGGACTGAAGGTGAAGTTAAGAAGAAGAGAAAGAAGAGAAATAAAGGGAAAGGAAATAAAAAGCAAACTGACCCACCTACTATTCCTATTGCTGATTTATTCCCTGATGGTATGTAATTTTCAGAACACGTTTTAGTAATACTGTAGATGCCTTTAACAAAATCTGTATTAAGTATTTCATATAAACATTTCTTAAACGTCACAGTCCACTGTTAGTAGGGTTTGTGTGCATGTAGCAACTGAGGATAATGATTTAGTTATTGAAACATCATCTTGTATTTGTTTTGCACAAAAAAAGTGGTTTTTTGTGGAGGTGTGTGTTTTCATTCATTTGGTTGTTGAAGTTTCCTCAAGTATTAACTCATTATAGTTAAATGATAGTAATATCATTGTAAAATATAGGATTTTTTAAAAATTTTACATTAGTATTTGATTTTTATAGGGCACCTCAGCTTGCTACATGAATCTCAAATTGAAGAACTTATCCGACATATATAAAATGTTGTTAGAAGTTTTTGATACTAAAAACATGATAAATAATGTAATAAATAAAATAGACATAAGAAAGAATAAACAATATCTAGTTTATATAATCGGCATTAATAGACAATCAAAAATTAATGAAAGCTATAGTTATACACTTTACAATTATTATGGATTTAGCCAATTTTTTTACAGTCAGTTGTCCATATAGAATACTATAACATACTTCTTAGTTCATGTTTTCACATCAAGTGATGCTTCGATCTAATAACGGTTAAAAAAAATGCAAATAAAACAAATAGAATCTGACATTCGTATTAATTTCAGTATTTTCCTTCAAATAAAACAAGAACCAATTATTGTCTTTTACGATGACTTGAGCACATTGGTTTGGGTTATAAATCACACATCATAAAAATAGCCTCAGGGACTCTTTTTAGTGGGAACCTAGTAGGATCTACACCTTTTTTTTGAAGTCTTGGGTTAGATCCCTTTCTTTCATCTTTCCTATCAGGCCTCTCTTGACCAACTCATGTTATTTTCTGACTGTGATGCTATTAGAGTATTCAAAGACTCTTTATTTTATGCTCCTTTCTTTTTCTTAAAAAAAAAAAAATTTTTTTAATAAGTTGATGAAGAATTTTATTACATTTGAACAACAAGGGGAAAAAATTCAAGAAAATGTGATCGAAATCGCCTTCTCTGATTTTGAGATATTTAAACCTTTTTGATAACACCTGTAGTTCATTTACATTTAATTGATAATTCTGGTATTTTTTTTTTTTTTGAAGAGGATTTTTTAATATGTTTTGTTTGGAGGCTACATTTTAACAAAATATAATCAAAATAATTACAGCTGATTTTGACAAAAGTTAAATTTTTGCTTGGTCTTAATGCAGGTATCATCAAATTTAGTTATTAATAACACGAAGAAAAAAAAGATATTGAGATAAGATGGAGAAAATATTTCCATATATCAAATTCCAACTAAATCTTTATATTCGTTTTGGACTGTAAAGAATCAAACAGACAAGACATCATTTATGAAAACCATTTTTTGTCCTCACGACCTCAAACTGGATATTTCTCAAAATGATTTTTTGACCGTTCACATAATTCTCTTTATACTACGTATGTATTACAAGGTAAGTGATTCTGTATTTGAAATTTAAACAGACTTACTAATTTTGTAAGTAAGTTAATTATATTTATTAATTGTATTTATTTAATTAACCAGGAGCATATCCTGTCGGACAAGAAATGGATTATCGCACAGCTAAGGACAGATTCACCAATGAAGAGAAGCGAGCTCTAGATCGCCTTCATAACGATATGTACAACGAAGCACGTCATGCAGCAGAGGCTCACAGACAGGTGAAAGGATAAGTATAATCTGTATTATAATAAATTATGCATTAGCTCTATGTTAACCATATAGGGCAATCCAGAGTTTGTTTGCCTATTACATCTTTACACGTATAGGAGGAGATTGGCATTGATATCGGGTTCTCTTCAAATGTTACTTAGTGTTCCATTGGTTATTCAAATCAAATTTCAATCTGGAAATCTTCCTAAATATTTCTCATTTGTTTCCTTCACAGTAAATGTCCACATCTCTGAATCATAAGTTAAAATTGGCATATCATTGTTTTGTATAGTAAATGTCCACATCTTTGAATCATAAGTTGAAATTGGCATATCATTGTTTTGTATAGTAAATGTCCACATCTTTGAATCATAAGTTGAAATTGGCATATCATTGTTTTGTATAGTAAATGTCCACATCTTTGAATCATAAGTTGAAATTGGCATATCATTGTTTTGTATAGTAAATGTCCACATCTTTGAATCATAAGTTAAAATTGGCATATCATTGTTTTGTATAGGTGATACTTTTTAATACAGTAAGGAGAGAATAATAGCTTTGGTCGTCATTCTTAATTTAAAAATTATTTTCCTCTGCTATTTCATTCTTTTAGGTTATCATTTGCTGGAAAACAAAAAAGAAAAAAATGTTGAAAATATATCACTATAAAGAAACATTTGTTTTGATTGTGTTATTGAGTTTATAATGACTGGGTTGAGAGAAAAATTTTGTTTATACCTTTTACTTTATTACATAATGTAAAGCAAGTATTGCAATCATTAAAAAAATGTAAAGCAAAATAATATTTTTAATGTATATATTCACAAATTAAAATACCCTGATTTTGAACAAAAAAATGTTTGTTTAATAGGCATGTACATATAGATTTTTGGGAGGCTAAAACATATTTTCATAAAAAAGAAAACATCTATTTTTTCATCATCAAACTGTTTTATCTTTATTTACTACATCTATGTATATATAAACTAAAATTATGTGTAGCTCTTATGAATAAATTTTGCTAATATACAATTATTTTCAGACTCGCCAGTATATGCAGAAATGGATTAAACCTGGAATGACTATGATAGAAATATGCGAGGAACTAGAGAAAACTGCTCGCACTCTAATTGGTGAAAATGGGCTAAAAGCAGGACTTGCTTTCCCTACGGGTTGTTCACGAAATCATTGTGCAGCGCATTACACGCCCAATGCTGGTGACACTACTGTGCTTCAGTACGATGATGTTACCAAGATAGATTTCGGTACTCATATAAACGGTAAGGAATTTAATTTTCATGTTACACATTATCATTAGTATTAGTTCTACAAATGCATTTTACATTAGCCAGTAATTATACAGCTTCTTACTATTTCTTATTTTGCAATAGACTTGGAGCATTTCTATAATATATTTTGGCCAGTATTCCTATGTTTTGTTGAATTAAATTATGAATAAGCCCTACAAATTTTTTAATGCTAAATATTATACCATTTCAACAAATCACTGCTAATATAGATCATCTTGAAAATATTTGTTGGGTTTCCCGTAGAGTTGCAATACCACAAGTTCTCCACTACAACCCAAAATTCGTTTAGAGTTCATCTTTAGGCTCCTTACAAAATCCATGATGATTTCAGGATCAAAAGAGTCTTAAATTTTATTATCCCCATTCACTGAGTACATAGTGGTATATTATTTAAAGCTAAAGTTTTCACGCTTACTATCAATTTATTTGTTGGAATTTATTTCAATTATATTTTCTGGTAAATTTAATTTTGTTTGTAACAGAGAGAAATTCATAACCACTTTCATTCGACTCGTGTTAGTATATTCTTAGTCTCTAAAAACTCCTTTACAACAGGTTTCCTCTTTTATTAAACAGCAGCACATAAAAATTAAATTTAAGAAGAGCACATAGCGTTTTCTTACTTATGACATATTTTGTTGTGTCAGAATTCCTGTCATTATTGGACAAGAGCTACGTACTGTTTAAAAAGATTTTGATTGCATACGTATTTTAAAAGATTTGTGTTTGCAGTCTCAGTGTTTAACAAGATTGAGGAGAATGAAGATTACTCTCTAGTCTTGGTTTGATATACGACCTTGTTATGGGCTAATTCATGATATGTACTGATACAACTTTCTGTCTTTCCATAATGGAATGATATTGAAGTTAACAACGGATTCATTTTTTGTCAGAAAAATCTTCATCCCTTTACAGTAATCACGTTTGTGCTGTTAAGATATTTGATTTACAAACCATCAGATTGGAAGAAGAGGGTCGATGTGGGACATATGATTATCATACATATTTGTTTTCGCCATTCCGACTACTGATTAATAATTAGATATATTATAAGACTTACCGTCACAATAGTCTATGTTTGTCTGTAGTTATATCACTACGGCCGTTTCGGCTATTCAGCCATTTTCAAGTGTTATGCGGGTATTACCGTTGTCTTAGTTTAAAATTACAAATTACGAACACACGACACATAACAAACACACAAGTTCTTTAAACATTTAAAACATGATGCAGTAGGCCCACTGTCACAACGCGTACTTCGTTTAAATAAGAGTACTTTAATAAGAGTTTAATAAGAGTAATTAAATAAGAGTACGCGTTGTGACAGTGGGCCTACTGCATCATGTTTTAAATGTTTAAAGAACTTGTGTGTTTGTTATGTGTCGTGTGTTCGTAATTTGTGATTTTAAACTAAGACAACGGTAATACCCGCATAACACTTGAAAATGGCTGAATAGCCGAAACGGCCGTAGTGATATAACTACAGACAAACATAGACTATTGTGACGGTAAGTCTTATAATATATCTAATATGATTATCTGTAGGGGAGAATTACTACTCCCATTACACTCAAAATGGTGATAAGAACTTAGGAATCTGCAAGGTGCATATCAAAATCTATTAAACACCAAAAAACACCCAAAGATATGACCTCTAATGATATCTTTTCATATAAGCGATATTGTACATTTATCAATAATAACACCAGAGTTTACTAATAACTTATTTGTTATATAGGTCGCATCATAGATTGTGCATTCACATTGTCTTTCAACCCTAAGTATGATAAATTAATCGAAGCTGTACGTGATGCAACAAACACGGGTATTAAGGTAAATTATAACAATAATAATAATAATCATTTAAAGTATGTATGTTTCGAATATAATCATTATTTAAAATTAGCAATAAATTTGAATTTCTATGACTCTTCATGGCAGTATGACTCGATGATTGATAACATTTTTATATAAGCTTCTTTATGAGTCTCTTTTGTTGCTTCAACAAATGTTCTACCAATGAATAAAATTCGTCATGTCATATTCAACAGAAACTCATTCAAATGTGGTCAAAATTAAAATTAATATTTTATTGACTAAATTCTCTATTCTTTACCAAAACAGTTTGTTATATATTGCCCAAAATAGTCTTAAAAATTATTATTTATTAAGAGATTTTTTATGAAATTTATAATGTGTTTTTTACAATCCTTAATTCAAATTTGACATAGGTTAATAATTTTACCTAATTTATGTACTGATCTATTTAAATGTAATAAAACTCGAACACAAGATCTCACAAAAATTATATTTACTTAATCAAATGTGTTTCAACGACAAAGTCACCTTCCTCAGTGATACTTGGCGTACAATAACTAAACTGTAACTGTTAGTTATAACTGAGGATGGTGACTTTGTCGTTGAAACACATTTGATTAAGTAAATATAATTTTGGTGAGATCTTGTGTTCCGAGTTTTATTCTATCTATTATTATCTCATAAGTCAAGATCAATATTTATTTATATTTAAATGTGTTATACAGTTATAAATATACATATTATTCATATTTTATACAGTTATAATAGATATGGTTTGCATAATTTAACTTTAGTTGTTAAGTACTTATTTTTCCCCGAATCCACAAATTGTTAAAAAGTTGTAAATGAGTAATTTTATACATTGAATCAGATATCAATCAAGGCCAGAGGCCAACGAAAAGAGCACATGAACGAAATATTCTAATTTTGTGTAAAGACGTTGCATACATTTGATGCTATAGAAGATTATTGTTTGAAACTAGTCAGCAATTATTTTAATTTAGTTTGTAATTTGTTTATAAGATGCTACAATAATACTAAGTGTAGTTTTGTATTAACAGGCTGCAGGAATAGATGTACAATTGTGTGACATTGGAGCTGCTATTCAAGAAGTTATGGAATCTTATGAAGTTGAAATAGATGGAAAAACTTATCAAGTAAAATCAATTAGAAATCTGAATGGGCATTCTATATCTCCATACAGTAAGTGTATTTTATAACTTTTATGAATACTGTTCATAATATATTTTTTTAAACACTGTTATAAGGAGAAATTTGTCGAGTATAGGTTTGATTTATTAGTGAAACAAATATGTGTTTAATATTAGTAGTCTACATAGCAAAAATGAGTTCAAAGTACAGTACAACCTCGTTTATCCGGACTAATTGGACCGGAAGTGATCCGGTTAATCAAAAATCCGGATAATCCGAAATTATAGAAAGATAAATAAAACAAAATATAAAATGATAACTTACCATTTATAATTTCCTTTTGGTCATGAAAAAACAATATTTACACAGTCATTCAATTTACACAATACACGAAATTACACAATGTACTGTAAATCACGAAAAACTTTTATTTACACACCTGAAATATTTACACGCTTTTAATTTACACAGGGTTTAGTTGTTATTTACAAAAAAGTCATTTATCTTCCTCTGTTTTAATTTGGTGTGACGTTTATTTAAAGATTCGCCCCTGTCTATACGATTCAATGCGTCTAACTTTTGGGCCATTGAAAAAATGTTTTTGTTTCGTCTCCATTTCCACGCACAAACGCTAACACACGAATATAATACTATTAACCGTATCCGATCAAAAATGTAAAGAAACAACACTGTACAGCACGATATGGTAATGATGTATTCCGGTCGCTAGCACGTGACAGAGTACCCAACGGCGTAGACAATAGACAAGGTCACTGTCGTACCGCATCGGGGTAGGGGGATGGTGACACAGAGGTCATTGCTCCTCCACTTTCTCTTCCCAGCGCATCAACAACCCGCCCTACTACCTCAAGGCGACACTGTTGAGGAAATCACGTTTTTATCAACATTAATGTAATAGCAGATATTTCTTGTTGAAACTCCATATTCAAGAATAAAATAAAGCAAAAGCTTAAAGTTTCAAAATATTATAAATATTATTCAAAATAATTATTAAAAAATATTTTGAAACTTTAAGCTTTTGCTTTATTTTATCCTTGATTAAATTTTATATTTTTTGTTCCGAATCGATCCGGATAATCCGGACATCCGGTTGAACGAGGTAGTACTGTACAGGAAACATGTATTTTAACAAATGATAAATTCTTTAATGGTCAAGTGTTCTAAGTACTGATGAATTAGAATTATTATAGAAAGAAAACTAAATAACTACTGATTAAATTAAAACAAAATCCAATACCATAAGAATTTTTAATAATAATGTAATATAGGTTTCGCCTGATATATATCATCGAAGATTACACAACAACTTATAGTACAGAGAGTAAGTAGCAGATTCTAAAAATGATATACAAAATAGGAAGGTCAACTGTCAACGTAGAAACTTATTTCAGTGTTATCTTTTGAGTGAAACGCTAATCTTTTGAGAGCGGCATCATCCTTGCTCACCTTTCATTGTCCAACAAAATCAGACAGATGGTTTCAACTTACAAACTGATTTTTTAGGATTGCTATCAAGTTTTGCTGTTGTGGATTTGTACCTCACAATAAAAAGATGTTTCAATTCCTGTTATCTTTTAAGTTTTGATGGTTTCAGATGGAAAGTTTTTGAACATTCATCATGCCATCAAGTAACACCCACCTAAAATATCAGTTCAGTAGCTTGTCAATCAAAAAACTATAATGAACCATGGACTCTGTCTTGGAAAAAAAAATTATAAATTTAATTAAATGCATAAACTTGCTTTGTTTTTGTCATAAATACGACTTCAACATAAATACGACTTCAACATAAATACGACTTCAACATAAATATGACTTCAACATAAATATGACTTCAACATAAGTACGACTTCAACATAAATTGAGCTTTTAATGATTGCAGGGAAGGTTCATTTTTGTTTTTGCCAATTATTTCTGAGCCATATTGGATTTTGCACATGGATGGTCTTATTAATCATCATGTTTTAGTAAAATCTGCACAAAATTGGTAGAGGAGATTTTGAGAAATTACATATTTTACTGATAACTCCATGAATCAGCATTTTTGGAGAGATGGCAACTAATGTGTTTTTTTTTTTTTTTTAGTTTTTAGATATACTTGAGCAAAATTTTATCAAAATCTTAACTTGTATTTTGTAATTTCTGAAAGAAAAAAAAAAGAAAATAGAAAACTCCCCTTTACATGTGCCAAATAGGACGAAAGTTGAAATCAAGATTTGGAGAAGATATCAGGTCAAACAAATGCGAAAAGAGAGATTTGCAAAAAAATTTACACTGATTTTTTTGAACCATCATATAACTTTCTCTATGCTACATATATTATGTGAGTAAATAAAAAGGAAAACATTCTTTAACACATTCCCAGTTATTAAAGTAAAATACCATATTTACTAAAGTGATTAGATTGTTTTGATATTCTTTTTTAAATACTCAGCTGATAAGTTGTTATTGTAGGAATCCATGCTGGCAAAACGGTACCAATAGTAAAAGGAGGAGAAGCGACTGTCATGGAAGAAAATGAGTTTTATGCTATTGAGACTTTTGGATCAACTGGTCGAGGACAAGTACATGATGACATGGATGTTTCTCACTATATGAAGAACTTTGATGTAGGATATATTCCTCTGAGGTTGGTTGAACTCATTATTTTACTGAGTAGGGAGTTTTAACTAACCTTTTGAATATTTATAAATGGAAATAAACTTAATGTAATAGCAGATATTTCTTGTTGAAACTCCATATTCAAGGATAAAATGCCGCAAGGCGAAACAATTGTAGCTCATTATACTAATAAATATTTGAAACTTTAAGCTTTTGCTTTATTTTATCCTTGAAATGGAAATAATTATGAAACTTTTTCTAGTGTATATTTTGTAAAAATAGAAACTGAAAATAGTACTTTTACATTCGTTGAAATGTTTTAAAAAGACTACTGAAAATTACTTGAATAAAATGGTTAAAACGTTACTCATTTACATAGCTGTTTTCAAATAGCCACACATACTGTATATTAATATCTACACAGCTACTAAAATTATTTCTTCTTTTTAGCCCATGTCATAAAAATACTCTTTCCTAATCATACATTTCAAAATGTGTTCCCTTATTAATCCTAGACCGCTAGTGAATTGTTACATTTTAAATAATTTAATATTTTTCTATTAACACCAAATTGAACATTTAGTTCTGGAAAAAAAAAATCCAACAAATTGTTATATGCTTACAAATCTTATATAATTATAGGTTACAGTCATCAAAGGTCCTGCTGAATACAATAAATACTAATTTTGGAACTTTGGCTTTCTGCAAGCGTTGGTTGGATCGTACTGGAGCAACAAAATATCAAATGGCATTGAAAGATCTTTGCGATAAAGGTAAATCGTTGATATAGAGCTTAATTTGTGATATTAATAAGCTCTACTACTTCAAACTTTTCAAAAATATATACTTAAATTGTCTTGCTGCTAGATGTAGCCAAAATCTATTTGTGGTTAAAATTATATATTTCTTTAACAAGAGTATTTTATTGTCATTTAAACTTAAGTCTTCAAAATTAGTTATACCTTCACAAAAATTTGTTTACGAACTATGTAATTTGTATTATACCTTTAAGTACTGTTTTGATACCAGTATTTGGATTAGAACTAATGTAGAGGCCTACAATCTGAACAGGCTATGACATTTATTTTGCTTTTATATTACTACTGCACGTTCCTACTTTTGGTTACTACTTACAATTTTTATATAAAACTGGATTTTTTTTAAAAATCAAATTGTAAAGCAATTCTGTAAACAAATCAATAGATGTCGGATATTCTGACATTAATGTGAATTTTATCCACAGCCTGGACACTGAACTGATTATCAATATTCTTTTGTCTAGTTGTGCATTACAAAAGGCAAATTTTAATTAAATTATCTTAAAAAATAATAATTTTCTATTTCCAGTTATGAAAAAATTAGCATGCGTTTAAATATTTTGATTTATTTTTTTAAGCGAAAAATAGTTTTGATCATCATAGTGGTAGTTGAAAATAGTGTATAGTTTTATTAAATGTGATAGTTGTATAGAATATAATTAGTATGATGTGACCATGACTTTATTATCATATTTTATTGTTACGTTTTACCAAACATACAAATGTTCTTCTCCTTAACATCCAACATGTCAGCATTAGAGCTTTTCAAATACTTCACACAAACTGCAATAAAATGTTCACCCAGACCGATTTGGATGCAAGTAGAGTAGAGGCTCGATTATCTAAAGTAATATGGGCCGAGGGTACCTTGGAAAACCGAAAACACGGATTCTGTCAAAAATCAAGGGGGAAACGTATGGTAAACTGGTGAAATGAAAAGTGATCAAGTATATGAAAATAGGCATCGATCGTATTATCAAATGAAAAACTAACATACAAATAAAAACACATAGAGTATACAAAATGATATAAAGACATACATAGACTACAGTACTTGTTCCAGTTAACCCGCTCGCTTCTTTGTCGCTGCAATCGTCGTAGCAGTAGAAGGTCTGTTGAATTTGTCTCTGATGGTTGGTCTATGTACTTGATGGCCTTTTCTATCACTTTGCAATCTTTACTTTGTGTGCCACTTCTATTTTTACACTATAGGTTTTAACTGGTTTACACTGCACATTGCCATAACACAGCGAGTTTGAGTTTTATTAAACAACATGACTAATACATACTGTATTTCATCTTATTCTAAATGTCGTAAATAAACACTAACAAAATTGTATTGATGATTAGCAAAGCATTGTAACTACTCTATTGTGATTTAAAACTGCGTTTTATTTACCGGAACCCTTTTTGACGAAACTGTATGTGACTAATATAAGTACTACGCAGTACAGTATTATGATTGATTTGCCGCTATATACGAATTTCACTTTGTGCGGTTGTAAAAACCCTCTCTCTGTAATTATTAATGGTTAAATCTTGGAATAGCTATGAACCATCGTCTCGACTAAACAAATATATTTTTGTGAATATGACCTCAATCGGTCAAGTAGTTTAGAAGATACACAATCAGACGCACTGACAAATTTTTATGTAGCCTACATAGTAAAGATGTTAAACATAGTTTTATCGTATATAAAACTTTATCAGGGTTGATGCGTAAAAATTACGCATCTCAAACAGTGCTTACTGATAGGCATGCGGTAAAATTACGCATATTTCAATTATGCTTATAGGTAGATATGCGTAAAAATTACTCACCAAGTTTTCAAAGACAGCACGTAGAAAGTAATTATAGACAGTAGAGCACTTTCTGTGATGACAACTTGTACACAACCGTTAGTGGAAGTATATCTAGAATTAGTGGCCCTTCCCACCACCAATATAGCCGATACACTTAGTTAGTTGTGATCTCATATCTGTAAATTTCACGCATCCCCAGCGTTCTATGATTAATAGATAATATTATGATATATATACCGCCCTTTTTTTCTAGCCCTAATAAATCAAATAAACTCTTTCGTTACCATTCTGTTGGATTTGTTTTGAATATGCTTACAAGTATTTGTTTCATGAATAAATTTGTTCTCATTACCTTACTTTTTTCTGCTAATTTTTAACCCACATTTTTCCATCACATTGATCCAAATATCTAATTGTATTAACTATAATTGGGAATAAATATAGTCTGTAATTTGTTACAGGTATCGTGGAAGCATATCCTCCTCTTTGTGACATTAAAGGATGTTATACTGCGCAATATGAACATACAATTGTTTTACGCCCTACATGCAAAGAAGTCATTAGTCGAGGAGATGACTATTAAATCACATCAGGTTTTGATAAAAGATATGTCTTAGATATTGTTTAAAATTACCAAAACAAACTGAGTGATATTATTTCTTATAAAACTTTACTTGCCTACAAGAATATATTTTTTACTCTCAACAAAATAATTTTTATTTAGGGGTTTTTTTTTTTTTTTAATTGGGGGATAATTAAATATACAAAATAAATTATATTTTAGGTTTACATTTTGTTTTAACTAATTCTTTGGTTGTTGTAAAGTTTAGATGTTACAAGGTTTTGCAGATAAATTTGTTTATAGTTGCCATAAGTTTATAGTTGCTCATTTTTTTTTATTTGCTCATAAAATTTAGCAGATATTTTATTACAAACAATTACTATGTTTGGTTTCATGTAACCAATAATTTTTATTACTTTTAATAAATTACTGTTTTGTGTACATGTTTCTAATTCTATCGATATCTTTGTTAATACAGGAATAAAATAATGTTGATTTCAAAATAAATTAAGTACTTCTTACATGTTTCCTGCCTCACGTTTCTGGAGTTCATGACAAAATTGACTTTTGAGACTTTAAATGTACATCAATCTTACCCAAACTAAAGTCATAATTTTTGTCAGGTTTTTTTATATATTTAGAAAATAGCTTCGGTTTTAAATTATTGAAGAAGTTTATTAACCCGAACAATCAGAACAATTTGAAAATAGCTGTCTATTTTCAAAAGAAATTTACATATTTGAAATATTGATTATGTACCAATTTTGATGAAACTCGCATGTTTGTTGTGTAGCTGAAAATTATTTTAATACCAGGTTATGTTTAACTTAAAATATAAATTGTATAATCAGTGCATTATAATCTTATCTTGTTTTTAAATGGGGCAGAAGATTTGTGTTTGAAGAATTACCTTGAAGTTGTTTTGAAAGTATCGAATTTTATCTGCGAAACAAATATTTAAACATTTGATTTTTCAAAAAAAATATTTTAGACATTAAAATGTTAATGTATTACATATAGAAAACTAATTTGATAACAATTCCTAGGGTAGGATTGTTTTTTTTTTAAAAAAAAGTACATACAAGGAAAATATAAATAAAAAGGAAGGAAATAAATTAAACACAATATAAAATAATCTTTTAAAGAAACACAAATTAAAACCTAAATAATAACTAAAATACTAAAGTATAAACTTTGTTAGATGTAGTTAATCCAAGTAAAAATCACACATTTAAAATAGAAATGTATTCCTAGGAAAGATATGGCTAGATACATAATGCAATGTAGCTGTAGAAAAGGGAATTAAAATAAAATTGGAACAAAGTTAAAATAAATATAAATAGTAGCCTATGTAAGAAACATTATATTAGCAATTTAGAGACATAAAACAGTTAAATATTGTGATTAAAAATGTAAATAATCAGTTATGAATCAGCTAGGAGATTAAAATGTAAGAGGATAAAAAGAAGGTATTGATATGCTTTGAAACCCAAACCAAAAGTGGGCAACAATTGAATCGGGACTTCCATTTTAGTAAAACATGTATTTGCAGTTTCAGACTTAAAAACCAAAAAAATTTGAAATAATCAACAAAATTTATGAAATGGTTCAGACTGTTTAGTCCAGTATTTTTGTAAAAGTAAAAAGTGAATTTAAGAGAAGCACACTGTTAGCCTAATAAAGCTAACATAAATTTAGTCTACTACAGGAAAGGTAATATCCATCCAATTATTATTACTTGCAAATACCATAACTGAAGAATAAAAAAATTTAATAACATATTGTGTCTGAAATTTGTGAAGACAATTCATATTGAACTTTTAAATTAAATAAGGTTTCAATGGAAATATATTGAGTCCGTATCTTAAACCCCCCCAAAATAAATAATAAAATAAAATATTAAATATTGTACTTGAAATAGAATAATATAATAATTAAACATTTTGTAATCGTATTTAAAGAATTGAGTTTAATCAGATAATAAAATTGGTATTAATTATGCAATTGTAAACTGGTGTTGGGAGGCTGATTTCTTTCAATAATAAAAATAATTGTATTTCTTTCCCTTACAAAATTAGGCATTTCAATGTGTGGCAATTATTACCAACATTAAAATAACAATTTAAACAATTAGGACCTATTCATAAACACTTGTGGGCCTTTTTAAAAACTCTATATATTTTAGTTTTTGGGTATGTCTGTTACATTCCATCGAGGTGAATAATCGTGTTTAACTGATCTTGTGCCACTCTACCACAGCCATTTTGATTTTTCGTATCAAAATAATTTATTTCCATCTATTTTTTTTTTTTTTTTTTTTTTTTTTTTACATAATAATTCCATATAACATTATTTCAATGGTTATATTTTAATATAAATTTATTTTTACAATACATTTAATAACAATGTAAAAAAAGGAAAATATGAAATTTAAAAATTATAAAATATAACATTAGAATTTGAGTACTGTAATGACCCGAAATTAAAATTTATAAATAATTTTTTTTAAATGTTTATTCATGATACCATATCATAAATCACCATAACCTGAATCCACCCTTTTGAAAATAAATCACCAAATAATTTAAAAAATATATATCAAAATTACCATAGATCATAGTTCAATCATATTACATTCATAATCAATTATAAATTGTAAATACCATCCTCATCAAAATAAATATGCAATTTCAGCAATTTCTTTATATAAATGATATGAAAATCAAAAGTGCAGTGATAATTGACTTCCTGTTTACTATGGTTAAAAAAAAGAGGAAGATGCAAAACAGGAACAGGGGACAACAATGATGAAAATCATTCTGAGATCAGACCTGAGGCATTCAGACACCATTTTTTGGTGCTACATAAAATTCAATTTAAATATAAATAAAGAAGGAATAAAACCCATATAGTAAGAATTTATAATTAACTGTTTTAAAATAAGAATTGGTGAGTCAAAAGTAAATTGAATACTTTTAAAATATTGTAAAAGCTACATCATCAGTTACCTACCTCATATTGGCCAATCTAAATACACTCCAAATTTGAACATTCCACAAACTGTGATTTTAGATATAACCCAATACCACTCATACCGCATCTCTAGTCACCCATCCTCCATAATCATTTAGTCTTACTTAGTGTATTTCTGAACAACAATATGTACTAGATATAAGCCTAGAGTTAAGTCATTGAACTCCAATTAATAGTGAAAGAAATACAATGTAGACAACATACAAAGATTTTAAATAGTGAAAGCTAGCCGAGGCAAAACAAACTAAAATGTCTCAAAAGACTATTTAATCATTTATATATACATTTTGTGAAGTCAGAATACTTGAAAGTTCTTTTTAATAATTTTTTATTTTTTTGAACAAGGGAAACTGTAAAAGAAACCATCAATTTTTTTAGAATTAAGTAAAAAAGATTTGTTCACACATATCCACCAACTTTTATTAAATTATAATACACAATTAAAATTTTCAACCAGATAAAACTTCTAATGATAAAAAAAAACTTTAATTTTATTAAATGTTTTACTACTATTAATATGTTTTAGCATAATGGTAGGCCATTATACAATTTTGTTTACTTATGAAAAAAAAAATTTTTATATGCCTTATAAGTTCTCCGAGATTGTACAAAAATATTATTCTCATTTCTGATATTATATACTTGAATATTTGTGTTGTATGAAACATTATTACTATCCATCTTAATAATTTTGTATTTCTTCTTTGAAATAGCAAGCAGCTTACATCAATCTTCAATACATTACCCAAATAACTGTTTCCTGTAACTTAAAAATAATGCACTACGGTATTAACAAAATTTCCCCAAAAATTATACCATAAATATAATTTAGGAAAGAATTAAAAAAGGCAAAGTATTCAGTTCTTTTAACATCCATATTCATTTCAGTATTAAAAATGTTACCTATTCAGGTAAATCAGTAATATGCTATATTGTAAGGGAAAACAAAAATGATAAAGAACTTATAATTTCACAAACAACAATTTATTGCTACAGCTGTTTCGCCATTAGCATCTAGGAATGAAGGTGGGGATGAAAGCAGAGGTAGGGCAATGACCTGGTATTACCTGAAGGGACATGGATAAGAGAAAGTTTTCAAACAATAGGTTTTAACAAAGGGGATGGGTTATTTAAACCCAATATGTTAAAACCTATTGTTTGAAAACTTTCTCTTATCCATGTTCCTTCAGGTAATACCAGGTCATTGCCCTACCTCTGCTTTCATCCCCACCTTCATTCCTAGATGTTAGTGTTAAGTTGACCTGTATTTTAGTTTTTAGTTGTCTGACGATGCCTAACGGCGAAACAGCTGTAGCAATAAATTGTTGTTTGTGAAATTATAAGTGCTTTATCATTTTTGTTTTGCCTTATTATGGAATTTCACCGAGTACCGACTGTAGTCACACTCAATATGCTATATTGTGATGAACCATGAAAAATCATTAAAAAATTTTATACATTTTTACTCCTTAATTGGACTCTTTATCTACTGGCACCTTTATTTTATTATTTTTTTTTTTTTAAGGGGTTACTGGTACTTTACTACTAAAACAGTTTTGTTAGTTTTAATAAGAATGGACATTTTTCCAATTAAAAGAAATGATATATTGTATTGTTTGACTTATGGCTGTGAGATGTAATGATTTTTTACTTTGGCCGTCGCTACAAAAAAGAGAAAAATACAACAACCAGAATTATTCGGCTTCTTTACTACTGAAGCCTTGTCAGTCTTTCCCATACAAAACCAAAAGGAGCTGTCGCGCTTTGTTTTAATCCCTTCCCCAAAAATTTACACTTTCCGGAAATAATTACATTACCTTTAATAGGTCAGGATTGAACTATATTCCACATTTTATTCATTGTGGTATTTATTCCCCAAACATTCACGATTGTGGTATTTTTAAACGGCATACATAAAATTCATTTTGATAAAATGGTTTTTATCAAAACATCATAGATATTTCTTGGATTAATACAAATTTCTTTATACAATGAATTTATATACAATAATATTTAAAATATAAAAATTCAAAAAACAAATCTTCCTTCACTAATAAATCAAATAATTTTTTATAAAAATATTCGGGAATTTATGGTATTCAACAAATATTTATTATGAGTTTTTATTCCGACACATATAACTTTCGAATTTTGCTTATTGCTTATTTGATAGTATATAATATATAATTTAATTCTATTTGCTACTATTTAAATTTTATATTTAAAATTATTTAATCCTATTAGTTTCTGTAATAAATGACAATTGAATAATATTTTTTCATTAAGATTTAAAAGAAAACGATTAGAGCATCATAAAGTTAACTTATTTGAATTAAAATATTTTAAGTTAAGTTTATTCAAAAATTATTTAAAATCTCTGCAAATTAAAAAAACAAACTGTTTCTAGGAACTTAGCTCAAAGTTAGATTCACTATGTTGGATGTTAAACATCCTTATATGTCTTATGATATTCAGCGTGATAAGATGGAACGTTTCACATTTTTGGGTCTTTAAGTTGGGTTAGTATGTGATTCAATATATAGCGTAAATGAGATATGACGTCATCTCTCGTATTGTGATTGTACATTCGAAGCCTCGTATGAACGGACAGTAGTGTTCTGAAATTGGTAAATGTTATAGAATCGCAAGTAAACAATGGTATGAACGGGAAAGTTTAAATATTATATTAAAACTAATACAAATACCATTTTAAATAAATAAAAAACTAATTAAGAAAGAATAGTTTTCCCCAAAATTAAAACATTAAGAGTCTGTGCAGTGGGTTAGTGCCCCTATGTGTTTCATCAAAATGTTTCTAATTGGTCCCTTAAATCAACCAAAGCCAGTACTTTGAGGTTGGAAGGGATTAGTTCTATTTTTGGAGAGGACACCAGCTCTTCATCGTTGAACGAGAGTGGTCGTGATGACTATCTCGTCATTGCGGAACTTTCTCAATGCGTGGATTGTCTCCTACCAATATCCAGAGTGACATTTCAACCAGAGCTATTCAGATAAAAAAACAGTTTGAATCTGAGTTTAAATAAAGTCAGTGATTGCGTCCTGGTATAGACGCGCCTATGTTAAAACTTTAAAAAAAACTAAAACATTTTAGAGACAAATATGTCACGTTATTATCAAAATACCTATAAAAATAGAGACATTTCATTAATTTCTTTCATTGGACAATTTCCTTTTAAAGGACAATCAGATGGATTGTGACAAATGATGCAGCCTATATTGATAAGCATTATTATACATTGTTTAAAGACAGTAAAAGGCTTGGACTTTAAAATTTATCCATTTGTATGTCATTCCTTAGTATTTAAGGATTGTTAGCGCCTTAATAAATAAAAAAAGTTAAAAAAATATATATAATTAGTTTTATTAGGAAGTTGCAGTAGTGAATGGATGGTTTTTAAATATGGTTTCTGCGAATTTACGACGAATGATCGGCAAATTTATGACAAATGGTGTCCTACGATTTCTATGGCAAATAATGTACACTATGAAAAAAAATTCTACAAAAAATGGTCTACGAGAAAAGGAAGTGTTGTATGGAAAAAATATAATGTTTTAGAAGTTAAATATAATTTTTTACGGAGGATTAGGTAATAAAGGGGAGAGAGTACAGCGAAGTTATAATTTTTATGAAAAACATAGAAAATTAAATTTAAGATAGAGATGCTATAGTGTAATGTTTGAACTGTTTGAGTAAAAGTTGTTTAAGAGGCGGCAGGAGTCAGTCTGAAAATCGTCTTTTAGCGTTGCCTTCAATGTAGTGGTCCACCACCCGCACTAAGAATTTGTCATACCGACCGCCAGTGGCTCACGTCAACCTTTGCCCCCTCCAACTATCATATTTCACACCCCATCCACTCCATTGTTCAATGCCGACACAGTACCAAGCGGTCTTCACAATACCAAGCGCTCTGCGAGTTGTAGCAATGACTACTAAAACCTATACAGAGTGTTCCAAAACTCAATTGTCCCTATTTGTGGATACAAATGAGGATACAATCTAGGCTATTGACAAAAAATATAAGTAGGGTAAATAATTAAGTAAATTGTCAAGCAGTACAAATATCGCTTTATTTGATTTGCGCATAAAGTAGGGGATATTTATTTTGTAAAGTAAATTTGTGTATTCAACAGTAATTTTTTGAAACAAAATACAGGATTTCAAAACCGACACACCAAAATTGTTCATGTAAATGAATAAAATAACTTATATAGAACACAATAACATTCGTACTTTTCTCTTATCAAAAGCTTTATATACAACAGAACTTAGAACGATACAACCAATAGAATATCCAGTGTTCTTGACGATGTGTCACACATTCACAACCCTTCACTTATGATTACAAATTTTTCATTTAGTTCTCGTATCCATGTGTAACATACATAAAGGTATATTTTTATAAACATAACTCTTCCAACAATACTAATTCGATTCGGAAAATAAGGTTTTAATATTAATTTTTTAATGAACCAACCAAACCGAAATTTAGTTTCCTTTTCCTGAATTAACAAAAAATGTTACCTTTGAGTTTAATTTATTTACAAATATCAGAAATATTTAAAAACTGTTGCCAACAATTAACTGTTTAAATTAAACATAAGATATACAAATTTATTTAGTAAAGGGGTTTTCAAATTTGATATATAGCTGTTAGCATTTAATATGGAACACAATTTCATATAATTAAGCCTTATTCTATTATATTCAACGTGAAACAGCCAACGTGAAATCATACAATACACATACATATACAAGTATATGTCATAATATATAATAATATCGGTTTTCGTAATACAAAGATACAAAAGTAAAATAAGTATTACGAACATGTATACAAGTCTGTTTTGTTATTACAGTAAATTGGACACATAATTCACAAACAAACTATTTACGGAATATACCACAATTAATAATTCGAAAACACGAAATTCAACACACAAGATTTTCATCCATAAAGGACTGCGATTTAAATTGATTACGTTATATATAATCTGCTAATAGCTATTTATATTCATTCTAAACCTTTAAATAATGTAGGATCAAAGTTTTTAATATGAAACTGATGACATTATTTATTCAAAGAAAAATCATATTTGATCAAAAAAGTTATTATATGAAGATCAATACCGATATACAGGTAATACAGGAATATTTAAATATATATATATATATATATATATATATTACTTAAGTAAAAGTTAGAAACATTACAAAACGCCCAAAAATGAATCTACAACAATTATTTAACTAAACACAAGCATATACAATTTTGAAGCAAATATTCTAATGTGTTAAGAAAACATTTGACAGGAAAATAACAATGAAGTTAGATTTAATATTACTGTACTACCAAATGTTAATTTATTTAGTCATTTATTAGAAGTCAACAATAGTTTTATGTGTGTTTTATATTTACAAAAACTTTAGTTGTATTTTAAAAATTATATTCAATGTTTAGTGTAATAGTTGACAATACATTTTAGGAAAATTAGCAGCATGTGAGGTGCAATATGTATTATTCCAACTACACAAAACATAATCATTTCAAACGTTTGATTAGTTTGTACTTAAATACAATGCAAATGATATTGCAATTTTTTTATACTGCATCTATTATCATAAGTTCGCGAATCATAAATATGTCTGATGACTGATAAAAGAAAATAATTACTTTGAATGTGTTGTCTCTATAACTGTGGTCTAACTCAAAAATATGTGCCATAACTTCAAAACTTGATTTATGGCGTCGAAATAAAGAAAAAAAGTCTCCATTAATATATTATCTGAAAATATTGCATTATCTGTCTGTCGGATATTTTGTGTTTATTGATAACTTTATAAATTATTAAGATTTTGGTGTACACGATTTGTATGCTAAGTTTTACTAGTATACAAAGAACCAAAAGTTCATTTCAAAAATTGTCAACTCAGTGGCCATTTGATAATTTAATTTGAATATCTCTTAACCCTTTGGCGAGTGATCATTTTGATCCCAAATGAGTGAGCACGGAAATTTCCGTGTGTGCCCAAATGAGTGTGTGCACGGAAATTTCCGTTTTTGAGCATGGACTCTATAATTGCTTAAAAACTCTTCAAAAAATCATTATCTAGGGTAAAAACTTTATATTTATTGAATTTTCTTTTGGATTTTCACTTACTTATTTGATTTTGACATTTTATTTCTTTATTTTAACATTCTGCAAAAGATTTTTCTTTATAATAAAACTTTTTTTTCTCTCTATCAGTATAGTAAAATTATTTAACTGAATTGTAAACACTTAATTTAAAATTTTGCCTAAACTATTAGTAATAAATGCAATAATATAGAAATATTCTATTTTCTTGAGGTAGTGGGGATGGTGAGGCCTAGCGGGAACTGGGTAATGCACACTTTTTTACGCGCTCTTTTAGCTTCACACGGTCAGTCTGTCGCTGTCTTTGTAGTTGTATAAAAATGGTTCTGTTGTCATTGTTTTGTTGACGTAGTTTTTATTTGTTTTATATTTTTTCGGTAATGTGTCCCGATCTATTGAAAGTGATCCGCTACGTCTTCAAGGTCGCCACTTCATGAGAACTCTCCCCTCCAATGAGTCACGGAAGAAGAAGCTTTCTCGACAATGCTTTGTGTGTAAACATACTAAGCGATCATTACCAAAGCGGAAGGAAACATCCTATGAGTGCTCAAAGTGTGAGGTGTCCCTTTGTATATATCCTTGTTTTGAACAACATCATACACTACACATTTTTTAAACTGTAAATAACTATAAATAATCATAATTTCAATTTTTTGTATATGTTTTCTTGTAGTTTTAATCAAATATAATGTCTTTTGTTCAAAAGTAAAAAAAAATTTTCCCCACTCTTTATGGTATATTTTAGCGTAATTGCCATACTCCTATAATGCCTGTGTCATAGCACGGAAATATCCGTGCTTACTCGCCAAAGGGTTAAACCAATAACCGTACAAAAAATGTAAACAACCGCCATTTTGAAATTTTATAAGATTATTCTTGGTATATTGGTAAAACCAACCATATACCAAATTTTAACAAATTTTGTTAAAGGTAGAAATCTTAACAAATTTTTTAACTTATCTTTATTTTCAATTAGTATAAAAAATCGCGCTATGAAAATAACTTAGTTGATGGCACTAAGAAAAACTGACTTTCTATTATTAACTAAAATAATTAACTTATCATAATAATAACAACACATAATAATAGTGCCTGTTATTATAAAATTACATATTTGAGCGTAGCGAACGAATGCGTTGGGCTATTTTTATTTCCTTAACAACAAAAATTCATTTGTTTTTAAAGTCTTTAATTTGATGCTTCACAAGTAGTAAACGTCCTTTTTAGGTATAGTAAGGTTTTTGATTTTGTAAATCGGGAACAGATTGTTCACATCTTTTTCCGACTTTTACAGAATAATGATGGTAAGTTTTCAAAATATATAGACGATTATTTTGTTATATTCTTGTCAATTGACATAAGAGGGTGAAATCGGTTTTGCAACAATTTCAACAGGCGTGTGAGCCGGGATTATTTTAAATCATTTCGATTATCTATCTTGACACGAATATGGTTTATATAAATTAAATGCATGGTTTATATAAATTAAATGCATGGTTTATATAAATTAAATGCATGGTTTATATAAATTAAATGCATAGTTTATATCAAGTTGACGCACCGAACATTGGATCTACTACTGTTGGGCGCAAACGGTAAAGAATATTGGCGAGCGACGCCAACCCTATCTGCAGGGTAACGGCCGAACTACTGCGCCCTGTATTTTTCATTGCAAATGCTAACATATTTTAAAATGCCTAGTATAAATAGTAAACACGGTTAAAATTACTAAAGTAAATAATAGAGACAATTGCTATAGTATGAGTGTACCTTTTATAGAATAATTATATATATTTAGCTTGTACATTATTTTTAAAATGTCGACAAAGTCACCGTAAAAGTACGTGTTTCTTATGGGAAAATAACAATGTGTTTTAACTGTTTTTCGAGTCGGTACAAAGTAAATACAATATTTTTCTACATTAACGTGTTGGTAAATACTATTTATTTGGTTGTACCATTTTATTTTAATTTAAAATTTTCACGCATAGCCAATATTACATAATTTAAGAGTTCCTCCCATGTTAAAAAGGCAGAAGGGCAGGCGGACCGTGCGGCTGACTCCGACCGCCTCTTAAGCCACAAATAATTTTTCTTTTTGGTTAAAATTGGAATGTTTATTTGGAATTTTGTTTACAATTGCACTGTTTTATCTAATACGAGGTCATTTAAAAAGCTGTGTTTAGAGTATAAAGTTAATTATGCCGTTACAACTTTTTGAAAATTTGAATTTTTTCTTGTTCTACAGTATGTACAACATTGGTTTAATCTATTACTGTCTCTTTGGCCGCAATTTGTATTTTAATTGTAAATAATACTGCATGAGTCAGTAACTCGAAGAGGTATATATAATACAATTAATTTCCTAGTAATTCGGCTTTCGGCCTCCTTTTTACTTACTTTACTATGAAAACAAAGTACATTTTCAACTAAAAGTGTACATGATCATTCTTTATAAACTACAGTATTTTTGGTTTTACCTTTTATACAGGTATTATATATATTTAAACCGAAAGATTTTTCACTCACATTTTATAATACTGTACAATTACAGTCTAAACCAGGGGTCTCCAAACTTTCCAGCTTTAGGGCCATACTGATTACTCCAGTAAGTTCCGAGGGCCAAAACCATATTATCATTGTTGCCGGTGGTAAAAAGTGAAATAGTCCACTGATGAAAAAAGAAAGTCCGAAAAAGTACGCAACATTTAAAAAAGGCTGCAAATCGGACTAAAGTCCGCAAAACGGCAACACTGCATATTATTAATTTTCCTGTCATCTGTAATTTCTAGATTAGTCGTAGAGTACGAGCCATGAGGAGTAACATGGTTAATAGGTAGTTAACACCTAGTAACATGGTTAACACGGAAATAGGTAGTACCTTCTATCGCTAACAGATGGCGCTAATAGCACGTACAGAATAATCTCGTTGGTTCGAGAAAGTTCTGGTGTCTTCCACTCACTTCTAGATGGCAGTAATTGGAATATATAAGAAGGCTAGTGGCGCAACCACAAGTCAGTTCCTATGACTCTGTTGTGAAATAAAATAGTGCGTACGTCCTTAAAACGTGTTTGTGCGTGTTTAAGTTTAAGACATCTTTGTAACAGTATTTTGATTTGAATTGTTGCTTTTGTGTGTGATTTAGTAGTATGGAAAAGAAGCGAAAAATTGATAGTGAATGCAGAAAATTCAAAGATCAGTGGAACATTCAGTATTTCGTAATTGAGTCCAGTAACAAGGCGCTATGTTTGATTTGCAATGAAAGCATAGCCGTTCTCAAGGAATATAACATTAAACGTCATTATGAAACAAAACATTTTCAAAATTACTCAAAATATACAGGAAGTTTGCGGACAGAAAAATTCGAAGCTATGAAGCGCGGATTGAAATCGCAGCAATCTTCATTTACAAAACTCAAAACTGAACAAGAGGCTGCAACTCGTGCCAGCTTTCGTGTGGCTCTTGAAATTGCAAAACGTGGAAAACCATTCACCGATGGAGAAATGATCAAAGAATGCATAATTGCAGTAGCCGAAGAAATGTGCCCTGAAAAGGTAAATTTATTAAAAACTGTCAGTATGTCAGCAAACACTGTGGCTCGAAGGGTAGAAAACATCGCTGAAAATATATCCTCTCAACTGTTCGACAAAAATGGACATGTTGAGTGGTTTTCTTTGGCCTTGGATGAGTCAACGAATGTGTCAGATACTGCTCAGGTGTTGATTTATATTCGAGGAGTAGATAAAAGCCACGAAGAACTTCTTGATATGTATAGTATTCATGGCACAACTACTAGTACAGATATTTTTAAAGGAGTTGAAATGGCCATTAATCAAAAGAACCTTCGATGGAAAAACTTGAAATGTATTACAACTGATGGAGGCAAAAACATGAGTGGGAAAGATAAAGGAGTGGTCGCTCTTGTGTCAAAGGCTGTAGAAAATGACGGTGGTTCAAAACCATTAGTCTTACATTGTATCATTCATCAACAGCCTTTGTGCGGAAAATGTTTGGGTATGTCTGAAGTTCTGAAACCAGTCATATCAACTGTTAATTTTATCAGATCTTTTGGGCTGAATCACCGACAATTCCGACAATTTATTGAAGAGATTGGAGAAAATGACTTACCTTATCATACTGCCGTACGTTGACTTAGTTGTGGGAAAGTCCTTCAGCGCTTTTTTGAACTTCGAGCAGTGATCGAAATTTTTTTGAATGAAAAGCATCGCCCTCTTACTGAATTACAAAACAACGCATGGCTGTGGAAGTTAGCATTCTATGTTGATTTGACAAAACATGTGAACGAACTGAATTTGAGATTGCAAGGAGAAAACCAGCATCTTCCTGATTTATACACTAATATCAAATCATTCCGGAAGAAATTGATACTGTTTCAATCACAACTACGAAGTAAATGTTTTTCACATTTTAAAACATGTGAAATATTCAGCCACACCACTGAGACTGAGTTTCCTATTGATTTTGCAATCGAAACTTTGAGTGCTTTGAAAATAAATTTTGATACTCGTTTCTTGGACTTTGATGCCATTGCGTATCAAATTAAGATTTTTCAGAATCCTTTTGATACTGACATTGAAACCCTAGCCCCGGAACTTCAAATGGAAATGATTGATCTACAGTGCAGTGATATAATTAAGAACAAATATCAAAACTCATCTATGTTGGAATTTTATATGAGTCTTCCACTGACACAATTTGATTATTTGCATAAATTTGCTCGTGGGCTGTTTTCTGTTTTTGGTACTACTTATTTGTGTGAGAAGACCTTCTCCAAAATAAAGTACACAAAAAATGTTTACAGATCTAAATTAACTGATGAGCATCTTAAATCTCTTTTAATAATTGGTACAAGTAAAATTAGTCCACAACTACAAACTATTGTCAGTGGAAAATCTCAATTACATAAATCTCATTAGTATTTCATATGTCATTATGCTTGTTATAAGTTATGTTTTTATTTAAAATGTATAAAATGTTAGTTGGATTCATTTCAATAATTTGTTAGTTATTATATACTGAAGTTAAATTTTCTGCATATTATACATGTCTTTACTCATTACAATTCTGTGTTTCTTTATCCAACTTATCACAAAAACAATAAGCTTACAACAATGTTATGAGTAGTTAGCCCATGACCATATCAATGTAGATGTCATATTAATAATTATTCAACATAAAATTAGAATACTTCAGTAAACTAAATTTAATTTGCTATAAAAAATATGTTCTCTAAAAGGAGTTTTCAAGTATGCTAGCTCTCCGCGGGCCGGACAAAATCTGTCCGCGGATCGGATGTGGCCCTCGGGCCGTAGTTTGGAGACCCCTGGTCTAAACCATAGGAATTGTCACCTTTTTGAAGTTGTAAGTTATTGCACTATGTTACAAAATATATGTCAAATAAAACATAGGGTTTGGTAAAGCTAAGTTTAAACATTTGACTTAAATAGTATATTATCTCTACTGTAAACTTGAACATGATAAATAGTAGGAAATTTCTAAAATAAACTGTCTAAATAAAAAAAAGGTATTTGCCCAGAAATATATCCCAGAAGGATCATATCTAATATACGTGTTTATGAAAATGGTAGATTAGCGCATATACAGATTGTATAAACGGATAAAAATATTGAACAAAATTATCTTGATTTTTTTCAATCATGCTGATTCTTGGAATATGCTAATAAACCATCAAGATTAACCGAAGGCTAATTGTGTTTGGAATTTACAAAGAAACCATAATTCTCCTCTCTGCCTGTGGATTAGTAGTATACATTATAAAGAGGTATAATTTGTAATATAAAGTATATAGAACTACAAAATAAATGACCCACAGACAGAGTAGAGAACCTCTCTGAATCCAAATAATATTGAGACTGTGAGGTGTTTTAATTCCTGTATGGCTTTTTGGATATTTTCTATGGCAGTCATTGCTTTGCATACAGGTTTTTCTGCTGATTCTAAACATCAGAAGTCATCGTGTGTCGGTTTTTTGATAGGGGATTGAGGGGAAATATATAATTTAGTGAAATTGATGCTTCATATATACTTGTATATTTCAACGTAAGGTTTTGAAAATATGATCCTGTAGTCACTGTGACACAGGAATTTTGGATAGGTGTCCAGGTAAGTGATGAGTAATGATGATGCCAGTAGGAATTAATGTAGATGAGATGTTGCTGTACTCATGTTGACTTTCTAGAACAAACTTCGTTGAAAGTATAATTTTTTTCCGTTTGTTATTGACGTTAGTCGCCTGGAGCTGAGGAAATGTCATGTGTAAACATTAGTCATTTATTTTGTATCGTATATTAATATTGTACTTGAAACATTAATGATATTAAGTTTTCTCCGCCTTGATTGAGTGTTAGAGAATAAAATTGAAATTTTATCTGATGAAAACCTTACTTTTAGCCCATATTAATTATAAGTTATTACTATATTATATCTTCTAACTTAAATAAAGTTGTTTATCTTAAGTTGGTTAAACTATTTTATTATCCGTGCTACGTGTGTAAATAATGTCTGGTTTAAAACTTCCGTATGCGTACATCTCTAATTTGTAGTTGACGGGTGTGATTTTTATTGTTGCTATTTTATACAGTCTGGAGTATTCTTATGGTGATTTGTTCGGTTTTTGTGATTCTTTACCTACACAAATTTCCATTTCCATGTCTTTCGTTATCCCGTTCTCGTTGTTAGTTTTGTGTCCGTTTTAAAAATTGTGGTGAGTCTTTTCTTACCTTATGAACTATTTTTAGTACTGTTAATGTGTCGTGGTTTCGAATTATTGAACCAAGGTACTTATGCATTTTCATTTAATTGTTGTGAAACTAGTTTTTGTTTTTAATTGTGTTGCTGTTTCTCTAGTTTTAATTGTTGTTGAACTAGTTACGAGTTGAATTTTACATAGACATTTAGAAAGTTAGTATTTTACTTATAAAGTATATTGAATTATCAATTTATTGTTGATTAAATATGTAGTAGCATCTGACTTATTGTCCGTACAAGTGATATTTTGACAACATAGTTAAGATTACTATATTTATTATTATATGTATTATTCAATGTTTGTTGATGTTGTTTGGAAAGTTGTATTTTTATCTGGTTGCAATGTTGACATTGTTATGATAGATTATTGACTAGTTCTGTGCCATATAGAGTTCTCTTCTGAACAATGGTCACAGGAATAAATATAATAATATCCAATATATAGTTGTATCTAATGGTTTAAAGCTTCGTTATGTTTTGTATTGTAAACTGTTTCTTACGTTTTGTGTATTATATTGTATTTGAATTAAGTTTTTTCTATCTTAATAACTTGTATTAATACTAAAGATTTATTTTTTGTAATTGTTTGGGACCAAATAAAGAAATGAAATAAAACATTTAGGAATAACATGTTTCAATTGCGCACAGTTGTCTTCCCACAGCCACGGAATTTTAGAGAACAAGATGTATTCTATCTTTACTTCCCCACCGCTAGGTCGAAGTTGAGTAAATTCGGTACAACCTTTGTTTTAGTTTATGTTAACCTTAGTTTATGTGTAATATTAGTTATTTGATTTTATAATATTGTTTTGCATATAATATATAGTTTATAGTGTTCTTTAAGACTTTATGATTTCAATACAATAGTTCAGAGTACATATTTTTATTCTAAAGTAAATTAATGAATGAATAAATAGTAACATAAATCAATTTAAAACATGAAAACTAAATTTTGGATAGTTTAATTTTATTGTCTCTTTGAACTGTAGTTGTTTTACAATTTTTTAAATAATTCTATTTCTCCAAAAACAACTTTTTTTAGGGAAAACTCAATTCACCACATACTGTCTCAGTACTGACAGTATTGTCTCAAACTTACCCCAATTCATGGAGTAAGATTGGGACAAAGATTTTTATGAGGGTCTCATTGGTTGTAGAGTAGAATCATGCCCATGTTTTGAAAGAAGAAAGTTAACAGCATATAACACCATAGTCTCAGCAACCTACCTTAATAATATGTTGACAGGAATAATAAAAAACCTGATAAAGTGTCCCAAAGTTACCTCCGGTTACAGTACTAGTGTCACTAGTTCAAGGTCAATTCTAAATAATAATTTCTTCATAATTCCACATTTATTTCTATATTATTACTAGTTCAAGGTAAATTCTAAATAATAATTTCTTCATAATAAATTAATAATTCCACATTTATTTCTATAAGGTCAATTCTAAATAATAATTTCTTCATAATAAATTAATAATTCCACATTTATTTCTATATTTACTAGTTCAAGGTCAATTCTATATAAATAATTCCTTCATAATAAATTAACAATTCCACATTTATTTCTATATTTATCATATATACAGGCAGTATACTACATTTCCTTTATTATAACCTAAATTGCTTCTTTGAAATTCAATGACATTATTCATGAAACTGAAACAAACGAAAAAAAATCATTACTTTATAGTAATAAAATAATATATACACAAACTTTTTTACATCAACATTTTAACAGAAACACAAAAAGTAAGCTAAAACTTGATGATTATTTTTGGAAACCAACAACTGACCCTAAAATCTTTGTTACTTGCCTAACGAGAAACACTGAAATGATTTTGATAAACTTTGTATTCAAATTTTGAGGAATGGGGTTTTTATTTAGTGTTGACATATTTTTAAAGATGGTTAAGTACTTCCTAAAGACGTAAAATAAAAATTATAAAGAGAAATAATTGTATTATTAATAGCTTCCTTTGTACTTAGAGACAAATGCCTGAGATGTTTTAAAGAAAGGGTTTTGCCAAAAGTGATATTAAGTTCAATTTGCATAGTACAGTTTTAGGTATGCAAATGACAGAGTTTTAGATCACCTCAAACCCCAACTCGACAACCAAATTTTGAACCATTGTCCCTTAGAAAAAGTTGTGAATAAACCTCATCAGTCTACTTTGTATTCGTTACTCTTGCTTGATAAACACAGTTTGGTTTTAGTGTGGCCTCAGCAGGCATGAACTCTCCACAGTACCATCCAGCATGAGAGTGGTGACATAGGACAATTTGTCCCTTTTTTTAAGTAATGGTAACACAGTCTCTATTCTTTATTCAATAGGGTCCTGAGACCAAATTTCAATAACAGAATACTTTTCTTTTATTAAGACATGTAAGCAATTCTTAAACATTTCATTTTATCGTTGAAGGAGTCTTCATTTGGAGTGGTGCTTTTAAAGTTTTTGATTCTTTCGATTTCAGTGGTTTATATTAGTGGATCACACTTATCATGTTGACAACCGTAATTGAACTTTAGTCTTATTGGACAAAGTTTATTTCTACTATGTTAAGCGTAAAAAAAAAACATGCAATTATATTTGATACCTACAAGTTAGATTTCAATTAAGCGGCATTTGCTCTGCCTTCGATCCTCTTCTTTCTTTGAAGTAATCTCCTTTCTCTTTCAAAATCCTTCATGCGATCTACATACCTGTAAAAAAAAAAAAAAAACAACATATAATACAATATTTAAATTTAGTATATAAATTATAATTATTATGAAATTAAATTAATAATTTCTCTCATGGAAATGCCTGCACCCTATACTATGAAATATCTTTTGAACCTATCAATAGGAGTGGCTGGCATCTCGCTCATGGATATGCCTAAACACTAAACTTTGAAATGTTCATGGATCCAATATTACAGGAATAGCTGCATCTCCCTCATGGAAATGCTTACACCCTACACTATGAAAAGTCAATTGATATTATCAATAGTAGTAGATGGCATCTCCCTCATGGAATGTTGACATCCTGCACTATGAAATATCCCTTGATTAATGAGCTTACTCCAATCCCCACTCTCGAATCGGCCTTCCAATACTTGGGTTAGGCCAAATGGTCCCCCCTCCCCTGGACTAAACTAGGCCTATCTTCGAATCCCTCTGGATCAAGAATCGAAGAAATATACTCCTTTTATCTGTCCCTTCAGTCAATTTCAGTAGAATTTCTTCCCTTTTGGGTTTGCGAGTGGTGGTCTCATATTAACTTATTTAATTGAAAATTTTTGGAGACATCAAACCCAGATAGCTTTTTTTATTTTTACGACGATATTTGCATTTATTTGAACGGCTCTTTTAAAGACCACTGTCTAAGGTGGAAGTAGTTGTGACCAGTAGTTGTTACCCAAATCTGTCCCATGCAGAAGGGTTAATAAAAATTAAAAGGTTGCCTTGCGAATTTACCACCAAACTGACTGGGACCGAAATGCTCATTGGTTCCAGTTAGCATTTAACACAGCAACTCAGATGAGTATTGGATATTCCTCCGGCAACCTTTTCCTCAGGTACCAAATCCACGACCCCCTCCAACTGGTTTGTAATCTGGACAGTCTTATTCCCCCAGCACAATAACATTTGGTCTTCGACCCTCGATAGTTTGACCAAGGCCCATGCGGTACTCTGGACGACAAAGTAACCCATTTCAAATAGGCAATTGGGTTATGTGTTGGGAGTATTATCTGAGCCAAGGCGCCAAGAGGATCAATGGCAAACTTTTACCATTATGGTCAAAACCCTTAGTTATTGGTGTCTTTTTCACACCCGTGACTGCGACTGATCAACCTGCATTTGGGACATCACATCCGTAATGCCCAGATCTCCCATTTAAAGTGATATTTTCAACCCCTAAAATAGCTACACCACCTTGTCCACCCCCCTATAATTTCACCATTTCTCTTTAAAAAATCCTGGAGAATGAATTAAAATTAACATAGGCTACTACACTCAAATATGTCCTTATTTGTGAAAAATAAAATAAACTTAGATATAGAAAACCATCTTATTAAATACATTTCTTACTCATTAAATTCGCAGGTCTCATAAGCGTGCTTCTCGTGATGACACTTATAAGCAAAAGGCCAATGCTCTGAGCGACACACACGGTAGTCTATGAGCAAATGGGCACAATAAGAACGATCTTCTAATGGAAGTTTAGCACTTATCATTTCTGCTTCAGTGGCAATCATGACTAAAATAAAAAGCATACATATATTAAAATAAAGATAATAACAAAGGTAACTCAGTCCTTATCAGTAGATGTGTTTTATTTTATGTGTTGATGTGTTTCAGAGTCTTCTGCTATTCTTTGTCTAATAACGATCTCAACTCTTACATTGCAAGCTTATAGTTTTATTTGACTATAAGCACAAATATTGTAATGTGATAACTTCTTAAAACTGTTTTATATCATGATTCTTATTTTAATAACTGTTATAAGATAATGATCACAATTACAGTTTATTAAAAAAGCTGAAATAATTAAGAAACGGAACAAAGGGAAAAAGTTAGGTGATTTTCTATGATGTCGGGTGTACAATAATTTTAGACAATAGAAAAAAACAAGACAAGATTATGCGTGTTATCAAAGGCAATGTTTCTAACTACAGGAACAAATAAAAAAAATTCAGTACTCATCTATTACGAAAAGCTTCCAATGACTCATCAATAGTGAGGTACCTATTCATTTGGTGAGTATTTTTTTTTGCACCTCGCCAAAAAATCTTCAAAAATTTCTCTGATGGCTGCTATCTTATCTAAATTCTTTTTTTCTTGGCGATCTGTGATATTGTCAAAGCGTAATGCGCTTAACAGAAACTTGAATCTCCTCAGTGACATGGTTAGTCGGAATCTCTATACCTGTCCTGTCACTGCTCCACAAATAATTTAGATTGGTGTGGTTACATTTTAAAGTTCCAGCTAAATAAAGAAAGCTAATACAGCCTTAACCTCAATTAAATCTACATCTTTACCATCATTTTTCCTGGAAAAAGTTAGCTATATTGCTTCTAATTCAGATATTTGTCTAGTTCACAATCTTCTGAAGAACCTCATTTGGAAAAAATAAATTCCAAAATTCCAATGGTATAACAACGTTCTTAGCTTTACGAATCGTTCCCGGTAAATGATTGACAATATTTTTTTTTTACCATACGACCTCTGCCTGTTGTTCTTTTTCAGAAATAATCCTATTTTGTCTCACTGTCTTTCCCTGTATATTTGTTATCCGAGCCTTCTTTGTCGGATTCATCAGACTGCTCAGTGTCTGAGTTATGATGGCTATGACAAATTGCTTTCATCATCATCACGTATCTTTCCTTCTTTAAATCTAAATCTATTGTATTTTCATCACAAAAGAGCCTTCTCCTAAACAAGTCCCTTTCTCATTTTAGCCTTTCATTAATTTCCTCCAGTTTTTCAATACTCTCCAACATTATTTGAGAATCCTCCCTTCTGCCATAATAACATAAAATCAATGGTAACAATAACAATCAAAAATCAATAAAATAACAACTAAAAAAAGAGTAAAATCTAATAACACAAAGACATGCACTTTCGCTGCTAGTAAGATGAGAAGTCACACAAGATGGAAAGACTATAGCCTAAGAAGATTATTCATCAATTGTCGTAACAGTACTGACAAACATTTACTGAAGTAGGAGGAGGTACTGGAGGTTATAATAAAGAGCAATTTAACTTGTAACCTTGAAGTTCAGAAATGTTTACAGAGGTGGCCAATTTAAATCTAACTGTGGTCATTTCCCTGGTATGACGGATTAAAAGAAAATTCAAATTTTTCTATAAAGGAATTAAGAAAAAAGTCAATCTTGCAAGTAACGGCTGATTTGATATATTTGAAAACTTATATGAAATTAGGTTTTTGATCATTAAATTAATACACTACACAAACACTTAAAAAATACAAATTATTAACATTTAAGATAAAAATAAACTAGCAACATACATTGTCGGTGACCGTTCTCGATCGAGAACGGTCACCGACAACGTATGTCGCCAGTTTATTTTTATCTTAAATGTTAATAATTTGTGTTGTTTAAGTGTTTGTGTAGTGTATTTTACGAGTACATTTGATAATGACTGATAAATAGTCGAAACGCATCATGTGAGACAATACAAAAAGGACATTAAAACAAGGATTGTTCACCATTAGCTAACTGATTCCCTTGATGTTTATGTTCATCTGTGAATATAGGACATTTAATTTACATCGTACTTAAGGAAATACAGGTCTGGGAAGGTAACTATATATATGCAATTCTATATATATATATTGACCTCACCTGTAGTTCTAAAACTAGATCTGGATAGTGGTTAGGTAACATATATATACTTACCTTCCCATACCTTTATTTCCTTAAGTACAATGTAAATTAAAAGACCTATTTTCATGGATGAACTTAATCAACGAGGGATGAGACGTTCAATAATTTAACGAGTTGTTAGCAGAACTAACCTCAACAGCCCAGAATATCGTCCTTTTAGATTGTTTATTTTCAACAAAAATAATGGAATTTGGTAATTCAAAACTGTAGCCTACAGTGTAATAAAGGAGGATCTTATTGTTCGAAAAGAAGGTATGTAGGACACGAATTGCATAAATTTAACTACTAAATTGCCAAAACAAGGTTAGGTTAGACTAGATTAGGCCGAAGCAACCTAACTTCTTCTGTTCTTTACATAAGCCTAAAGGGTGAATGGTAAATTAGGCCTAGATTGGGACTACTAATTTAACTTGTTAAGCTTTTTACATAGGCCTAAAGGATGAATATATGGATGTCAAGTGAGACATTCATCAACCTTTGTATTATAAATTTATTGGAGCTTTTTAAGTGTATTGCAGCATATGCTGGACTATTTGTGCAAGGCATAGACTTAGATTTTGTCTTTAAAATAGTTAGATGAGCTTATTACTAAACGAAACTCTAGTTATCTTTTAAAAATGGATAATTGAACAATAATAGTCTAAACCAACCTTTTTGTTCTCTTCCATTAGGAAATCCATACAATGGATCGAATTGTGATTTCGAGTCTTGAATTGGAAAAACATCTGAATGTAAGACATTGTTATAGGTAGAAGAGAGTGCACTCCCCATATTTTAAGTATAAAACTTCAATAATATTAAATTTATAAAACAAAATTAGAGGTTATTCTATCTATTCATGTAAGAAAAAAAATTTATTAATCACAGATCAAATGCTGTCCTATACTGCAAATAGTGCAAATTATAGAAGCACAAGGACAACGCACAACGCTTTGATCTATCATATTATATACAAATCTTAGTACATATTTATGAATATGTGTGTGTGGATTTTGAACGTTGGGTGTAAATTACTGCTCTAGAGGGTGGAATATTTGTCCTAGTTTAATGAAATTTAGTATGTAGAATGGTTTAATATAAAAAATTATTGGAAAACTATAAGTCCTTAACCAAAATTAGTTTGATTAATTTAAAATAGTAGTCGATTTAAAAAAAAAGAATTGTCTAGATTTGTAAGGAATTTTAACTGTGGCCTAGATTTACTTAATTTTTTTTTATTGACTTTAATAATTAAACTTCCAAAATTCTTTTTTAGAAAGTTTTCTTGGTAGCAAGGATTTGTATGTTACCCTTAATTCAACTTTTTATTTATCTGGCAGTGACTAGGTATCAACTTTAAAATGGCGGACGTCACAAAAGGTTGTGGAGATATTTGTAAATAATTTTGATTCTAAGTTTAGAGTTTTGTGTTGTGGTTTTATTAGTGTTATTTGTTTCACGTTCTACTATAAATGAGTATTTATATTACTTCACATTTTCAGTTTTGAATCTATTTGTAATTTATACACACCTAAATATTTGGAATCGATAAACATTGTACTGTACCATGCATTTCAGGTTTTTTTATTTATAACCTTGGTTTTGATTAATGGCTTGGGAATAAGTGTTTTCCCCATTTTGCTATTCATTTGTAGATTTTATAGTTACAAAAATTAGTGTAAAATCCTCACTTAACTGGTTTGTCTACACACCAAATAGATCTAACCTATTTTATAGCCTTACCTAAGTTGTTTAATATATTAAAAACAAAAGTCTGCCATCAAAGTTGTTTTGTTTGCCACCAGTACATAAATCTAAGGAAATATTAACAATTCTTGGGTTAAATGTCAGCAAAATGTTAGTATTTGATATATTATAATCTAGGCATAGTTTTCATAAAACCCTGGTAATTATATATAGGTGGTAATTTTTTATTGTACGCCCTAATTTTAATATTCTTTTTCGTTATTTTTGTATTACATATCTATTTTTATAAGAATAGTAACATTATTTGGTGAGAAATTTTTTTTTTCACTTTGAAATTGACGTATTTGTAGGTTAAGTTTATATGGCAAACACAATGTTTCGACTGATCACAAAAGTCAAGTAACATTGAGCATGATTATTACTTGGATGTGTGATAGTTTTTTCTACAACATGTGCATAGGATTTGTATTGTTCAAACCATTAGTGTTGAACAGTCTACATGGAGTGTGAGATGTATGAAAAAAAATATATATCCTATATATATATATATATATATATATATATTATATATATATATATTATATATATATTATATATATATATATTATATATATATTATATATATATACCTTGTAAGGTAAAAACAATATCTGATCGCCGAAGTCAAGCAACATAAAGCATGGTGGTACTTACGTAAAAACGCCACCGCAGCAGAAGTTGCGCTAATGTGCATGCGCCAATAAAGAGCAAACTGGTTTAAGGGAAGCAGAATTCCATTTTTTTCAGCTTTGAGATTCATATACTTTCATTTTATGATTTGTTGCAAAAATTTTAGGCGTAGATTGGCGGCACTTCACTTTTAAAGCTCATGTTTATCCATGATCTAATTTCAAATTATTAACTTCAATAAACTTACGAAAGGTTTGGCCAGGTGATTATATATAATCACCTGGCCAAACCTGTCGTGATATATAATTATATCGCAAAGTAAGCAAATATTGGCGCATGCGCATAGCGCAAATTTTGCTGCGGTGGCGTTAATACGTAAGTACCAGCATGGTTGGTTAGTCAGTACTTGGATATGATACCACTTGGGAACACTATGTGAAAAATTTCAATTGGGATAAGTGTTGTCATATCGTACATAGGTTTATATACACGTAGGTTAAGTAAGGTGGCTATATATTTATATATATTACCTTATATATATACCTTACTTGACTTAGGCCTATGAGGTAAATTTTCTCATGTGGAAATTATATAAACATTTGGCATGTTTGCTAAATTTTCTGATATTACTTAAGGAGTATTACCTTTAATTACTAAGGTAATTATGCATTGAAGCTCACCCTAGTTTTTAGTTGCTATAAACAATGCAAATCTAACTATTTACTCTGTTTGTCATTAATTTGATATTTCTTAACAACGCGAATCAATTTTCAAGTCTCATTATACATTAATATTGAAGAAACTTACAATATTAGAGACAAGGAATTTAGGGTTTTTTGGGTTATGACAAATGTGTACAAGGACAATGTAAGTCAAGTTTGTTACTACATTATCAGTCTATGTTTATGTTATTGAAAGGTTTGGCCAGGTGATTATTATAATCACCTGGCCAAACCTTTCAATAACATAAACATAGACTGATAATGTAGTAACAAACTTGACTTACATTATATATATATATATATATATATATAGATACCTGGCCAAACCTGTCGTGATATATAATTATATCGCAAAGTAAGCAAATATTGGCGCATGCGCATTATCAACTTTTGCTGCGGTGGCATTAATACGTAAGTACCAATTGTAAGTTTGCATGATTTCTAGCAACTAAAATCTTGGGTGAGCTTCAATACATAATTACCATTACTAATAATATTTAAAAAATCTTCAATGTTTATCATTGATGTTTAGACATTTTTGATTAATAAAAGTAAATAAAGTTTCGAATTCTGTATGATGATTTTGCTGACTTACGGTCTCTTACCACTGAAGGTTATCACTATCGCAAATGTGAAAAACTTCGAATTTCATAACTATGAATTACTATAAACATAGAAGGAAGCTAATCACAGTTTAATGAACTTATTTTGGTAAATGTCCAGTAAGATCCTGTTACGATTTAATGAAATTGTGATTTTTACATACCTCATTATTAAACAATGGAATAATCCTTTAGCTGGGAAGACTCTTTTCAAGTATAGAAATTCAATATTTCCGTCAAAAATAAGCAATTTACAAGTTTACATTCGATCATTAGAATACACAATGAGTCTATGCATCTAGGTTTCATAACTCATAAGTTTTGCATAGCTAATAGAATAGTGTGTCTTTAAAATAAATGTATGCACATTAACTGTCTTCTAACAGGTAAATATTACTATGCTGTATGATTTGAGAATCATGGGACTAGGTCTCAGCAGGTCAATTTATATATATATAAACCTAGTAAAGGAACTGAAGGTCTGGTAAGATTACTATATATATATTATATATAGGGCCTACCGGGTGTTTCAGACCACATGGTTACTATCTGTAGCGCCTAAACTAAACCAGATAAAAATTTCCTTCCAATTAGAACCCCCCTTTTTCGACCCCAAAGAATTCAGGAAAATTATTTTCGACGCTCCTCAATGACCCAAAAGGGCACTTTGGGGGGCAGGGTGGTGTTTTTGGAAAATTTTCAAATAGAAACATAAGTCGTGTGATACCTCATTTTAAAGGTCTCTCTTTTCTGAACATTTTGGAGCAAAAAAAAATTGTTATCTTTTCATTACTGTACAGGGTGACAATATATATATATATATATATATATATATATATATATATATATATATATATTACAATTATTGTTATTAATAGTCGTTTGTTTAAAGTGCAACAACATAATAACACTGTAATAATAACATGAATCTATGTTGGGGCTTGGCATGACGAAAATTAGTGTACTTTAAAAAAAATCCGTATGTGTATGTGTGCCAATCCGTATGTGCCGGATGTTACATTTTCACTATGAAAATGTTAATATTGTCTTCAAATAATATTAATGATCCATAAGCTGGACAATGTCTCCACCAAACAAGTTAAGAAAATATTCAAGTTCAATTGGTGTGTCAGAATCGTTAATTTATTTTATGTATTCCAGCATATGTATCATCAAAAGTCATAATTAATAAATGTGGAAAGTCCATTTTGAGTCCACTGAACATTTGAAATCTCAGTTTTCTGTCTTCTACAGGTTTTAGTTATCCACTTATCTGCAAATTTGATGGGCCTGTTATGGGTATAGTCATTGGATCATTATTGTTAGGCGTAGTCGTTTCATTTATGAATTCAACTTCTTCATTTCTGTCATTGTTACAAAAAACTGATAATTCATTTCTAAAAACGTTGAACATTCATTCCTCAGTGAACATTCATTTCCCTGCCATTATAAAAATAGTGAAAATAAATTAAAAATGCAATAAAATGTAAAGTAAACACAAGTGAACAATCAACAAAATTTATTCTAAACATAAACAATAAATTTTCATAAAAACATGTCCATGAAAATTGACACCAATATGAAAATAATAAATATGCATACTATTAAACCAAACACAAAAACTTTTTTTTACATAACTTTTATTCAAAATGAAAAAAAAAAAAGAAAAAAAGATATATATATATATATATATATATATATATATATATATATATATAAGTTAGCACAAAATAATTAATAACAGTCTAATCTTTTTCAACTAACCAATAAACATTTTTCTTGGACACTCACTAAATTTCTGTGAGAATTTCACAAAAAATCAAAATACATATCAGATTATTTCACAGAAACACATTGTATGATACAATCTTGTTGAGCACTGTGGTGAAATTCACAATAATGATTCGAATTTGCCTCTAACAACAATCACTAGCAACTTTAAAATAAAACACAATTATCTGATTAATTGTTCTTTATTTATTATTTCCACTAAATGCCCTCCACTGTATGCTAATCACCTGTTCAACCCAATGTTATTATTTTGTCTTTCATTTTTATATGAGGCAATGATGACCGAGTGGTCCAAACTCTCATAAGTCTATGAATAATAATGAAGGAAATGTCTAAAATACATGGTGAATTTATAACACTGTGTATTTTTTACATGTTTAGAATTGGTTGTGCCATTTTCTTTACTTAAAAAAAATGTTACATTTAGATATTGTTTTTTAAAACTTTCATTTACATATCACTATTGTAGAATGATAACAGCTGTGATCTTACTAATACACATGTGCTGGGATTATATATAATTATGTCATGGCATGTATCTAATTTTAATAAGATAGGCCTATGAGTATCATGATGATTTTATTACAAAACTAAAACTAAACACTAGATATTATTTGTAGTGGTTATCATGTAATAGTTATGTATTAGCAAAATTACCTTATAGTGAAGATTCTTTGTTGCCAGCCTCTTAATGTCTAATATTTGCATCTGTATAAACTCATATGTAAATAAATCACACTGTTAAGATGTATCTTAAAGATTCAATGGTTTTGTTTACAGCAAGTGGCTCATCAGATACGTCTAGTAATGAATCTACTAGTAATATCAACTTAATTGAGAACTGTAAGACTTCTGACAAAGTACCTGATAAGATTGCGCCAGGTAAATTATTATTAGTAAACAAATTAAGTTTATAAGTTTAAAATTAGAATTCATTTATCGCCGTGGTGATAATTACAATGTATCGCATCATCATAGGTAGTAACAATTAAACATCTTATAAATTTGTAAATAAAAGAGAGTTATTAAGGTGTACAATTTTAACTGACATTGAATTTAAGAAATTGATCAATAACGGTTATTATTGGACCATAAACAAATAAATAACCTAATAAATCGTTCAATAATGTTTTTATAAAAAATGACTAAACTAAGTTGATATTAAATACAGCAAAAAATCGGCAACGAATAAAACAAAATACAATAGACAAAACATATCAATTTCACCATTAGGCCTACATTAATTAATTATATTCACTATTGGAAATTTAAAAGCCACATTCATTGGCTTCGTCACAAGATAAATAGTGGTACATGTTATTCATAAAATAAAAACATAATAATACATCATACACAAGAAACAAATAGCCTCAGAGATAAATATGATGACATTACAAACAATGGCAAAAAATAGATCACATCAAAGTAAAAACTACCGGTGCAGAAACTCTTCCACTGAGTAGATTAATCCAGACAATATTAGTTGTCTAAAGCTATTTTTAATAAAATAATAAATAAATTAAAAAATAAATAAAAGTAGCATAATTTTCTAAACTTTTTATCCTTTAAGAAGCTTTTTATAAATTTTATACCTGCTTGTGAATCATGTCTACAGTATATATTTAATCTGGCTGTCTAGCATGATTAGATTAGATTTATTGGGGTATGAGGACTCAAGATCCCTGTTTATCAACCAAAGCTTATCACCCCAAGGACTTAAGACAAGCCAATGCCTGTGTCTTCAATGAGGCTTAGGAATTTCGCTCAGTGCCAGTATCAGAATAACTAGCTTCTCCTGATTGTGAAGCTTCAAATATGGCCCTTCTCCTAGTCTCGAGCCTTTCACATTCTAGGATGATATGTTCAGCAGCAGACTGTTTACATAACATACAAACGGGATCAATATTGATGATCCAGAGTGTTTGTAGTTGTTTCATGACTCGGCCATGTCCAATGAGTAGTGCCATATCTTGTTGGTAAGCTAAATGTTGATGCTTCTGAGAAGTTTTTTATAGAGCGTTTGCCTAGAGTATACCTGGGTCTACTTCTCTTCATATACCGTCCTCCAAAACTCAATGCCAGTTTCCTGCCTTGATAGGAAAAAAGGGTCACTTCTTAAATCGCACAGCTCCAAATGCAAGTTTTTTTTTTTTTTTGCTGGGAAATATCACAAGTCATTGGATTGTTAAATAAGAAAAGCTTTGGCCGCATTTCATTGAAATCCATAAATCGCTCTTTGAATTACTTTAAAAGTATGTCTAAGGCTGGGATGCAATAGTTAAAGTCAGTGGCATGATTCTCTTCATTGATTTTTTTGCATAATGGTAAATGAACCAGATTGTCTCTTTTAAGTGTGCATTGGACAATTTTCAGTTTACTTTCCAAACCCATCTAAGTGGGTGACCAAATCGGATATGATTTGAATTCGACCTTGGAACTTCAAATTTAACTCGTTCATGTGATAAGTTATGTCAGTTAAAAAGGCAAGTGAACTTAAGGAATGAGAATCGAGAAGTTTTCTTGGATTGTTTCTGACCATGGAGTGTTGACATGCTCATTAAGAAATTCATTTACTTCCTTTCTCAAAGCGAAATATTGTTTTAAGCATTTCCCTCTGTTCAGTCAGCAGACTTCTGTAAACAGATTTGTCACCATACTCTGCCTCATGAGTACTTCAGAGAAAAAAGTCAAGAATTTTCCATAAGTTAAAGATTGATTTCCTCCTTTGATTATGTTCGAACAATTCATAACAGTTTTCATCATATCTTCCTTGCTTAAAACTTTCCCACACATAGCTTCCTGGTGAATAATGCATTGCAACGCTGGGCAGTTTATTCCAGCCTTTCTCAATAAGTCTACTAGACCCTTCTCGCAGCTACACATTGCTTCCTGGTGAATAATGCGTTGCAACGTTGGGCAGTTTATTCCAGCCTTTCTCAATAAGTCTACTATACCCTTCTCGCAGCTACACATTGCTTCCTGGTGAATAATGCATTGCAACGCTGGGCAGTTTATTCCAGCCTTTCTCAATAAGTCTACTAGACCCTTCTCGCAGCTACACATTGCTTCCTGGTGAATAATGCATTGCAACGCTGGGCAGTTTATTCCAGCCTTTCTCAATAAGTCTACTAGACCCTTCTCGCAGCTACGTATTGCTTCCTGGTGAATAATGCATTGCAACGCTGGGCAGTTTATTCCAGCCTTTCTCAATAAGTCTACTAGACCCTTCTCGCAGCTACGCATTGCTTCCTGGTGAATAATGCATTGCAACGTTGGGCAGTTTATTCCAGCCTTTCTCAATAAGTCTACTAGACCCTTCTTGCAGCTACGCATTGCTTTTGCACCGTCTGTAACAACAGCAGACAGATTTATTGCACCCCAAGGCTGTTCAATATTTTCATAACTGCATCATAGATGTCTTGGCCGCTAATATTTCTATGCAATGGATCTAATGCCAACAACTCTTCATTAATACTAAAATCCTTGTTTACATTTCGGATAAAAATTAACAATAGAGCCGTATTTGAAACATCAGTAGATATATCTAGTGCGAAAGAAAATTAAGCAGACTCAAGAAATAATATTATTTAACTTTTTTGATACATGGCTAATTATTTCCTCAACCCTCCTAGTGACAGTTTGTTTTGAAAGTGCAACATTTTGAAAGTGCAACAATTTTAAAGTCGTTGCAAAGTTTTTCTTCTCCAAATGCACGTGCCATTCTCACACAGGATTTCTTCACAAACTCGTCATCAGAGAATGGGTTTTTAGCTTTCACAATCACTCCGTTCACAATGTACGATGCCAAGAGTGAGTTTTGTGTGAAGATACTTATTTATTTTAAAATGATTTCTGAACACTAACCTTTTTCTTCAAATCAGATACAATAGTATCCCGTGATTCTCCAACATATTGATTATATTTGGCTGTGGTTGTAGGAGCAGTTAAGGATATATTCCCTTTGAACAGACAGCACTTGTAAGCACATTAAGCACTGGGGTTTTTTAACTTTGTTATTTATAAAGAGGTATTCAAATTCCCACTAATTTTTAAACAATCCGTTTTCTACAGATACTCTGGTTTTTGTTAATTGTAAACAAAACTTATACACTTTTAAACATGGATACTGCACACTCTACTATAATGTCATCACACACTGGCTAGCAAGAGAAAACTGTTAGCTAGAGATAGGAGAGAAAACGCTACAGATGTGCCGCCCGTTCAGTTCCTCCTTTTGACTAAACACCTAGCCCCTCTACTCCTCTGTGTAACCATATGCTGCCTTTCACTTACCCTTCCACTATTCACCGATTTATCACTTCAATTTTTGTTCTATTGTAAATATTAAAAATAATGACTATTAAATCTCAGAATCACCTCTTCTAAATACTATTCAATGATTGTTTTCACCGGCTCAAAAAATGGTTGCAGCATATTTGTTGGAAAAATAGACAAAAATGTAACATTTTTTAAAATATATATATTAGTTACCTTTTTTAGTAGTCAGAGCAATTCTTATTTTGTTGTAGAAACACTACAGCGCTATTTCGCCGTTCACAGCCGGCTTCGTCAGGTGTAGGCTTAACACTTAAATAAAATACATAACGACACTGAACACACATGATAACACGAAGGAGTTTTTTTTTAAAACTCCTCGGGTCACAAAAAAGAGGAAACGGGCAGCCAGTTGGTCATGGCTGCGAACAAAATATTATTTTGTTATATAACCAGTTTCTATTTTTTAAAGATTTTTCTTCAAACTTGATGCGAGAGAATTCAGGCATGAGAATGTGTTCAAATCCCTGTGGAGGATTTGGCAGCTCTTCGACCTTCAGTGGTAATACACCTAAGAATCATTTCACGTTACACACAAGTTCATTTAGTCCTGCAAAAACATCAGAAAAGACATTTACTTATGCAGGTTTGTCAAAAATATCTACTAATGAATTGGTATCCGAGCAGGAAAGTCTGCTCATTTCAATAGTTATGTGTAATCTAACCTCAATTATTTGATTTAATGTGTTATTTAGATAATAAGTACAAACAGTTGAAAATTGTATGTTTAGTGTGATATATTTTAACATTTTAAATTATATCATGTTTTATACTTTATTATATGATCAATTAAGAGAAATTAATAGAGGTTAATTCATTGGATCAGTTTAATTAATAGTTTACAAGTATTATAAAAATACAAACTTAATTACAAGTATTAAGTCAAAATAATTTTTCATGCATTGTAAAGTGTTCTGAAGTGGAAATCTTTATAGACATGGTGCAACAGAATAGTATAGACTAAAATCTCACCCTTCTTTATCACCCCCCCCCCCAGAACTTCTGTTATGTTACGTCAGAAGAAGTGACTCTTCCCATTAGGCCAAGTCACTTGGTCTTAATGAACTCTCTAGAACATTAGTGTAGCTACCTCCAGGTCACACTTCATCATATTTCCAAGTTCTTCCACATCCGGCTGCACCTAGGACATTGAGAGAAAGTATATTCTGCAGTATCAGTCCCCTCATAGGCTGCTATCAAATTTGAAGATGTATTCGGTATATTATCCATCTCTGGTCAGTACCAGTGTTTTGGTATTACCCATACCTGAAATGTCAGAGATCAGTCTCTTAGCCCAATTTACTCACACCATCATCAATCCTTGCTTGCTAAAGATCAAGTGTCTCTCTCTCCTTAACTCCTGACATTGAATATATCTTATTTTCCTCTTTTTGGCCCCTTTCTTCCACCAGTATATTAATGGGGGCACTCCAGTCTGGACTATCACTGCATTTTGTACTTACAATTCTATTTGCGCTAATTTTTCTTAGTTCCATCCTCCTCTACATTGTTATTATCATGCTTGTATATTTACCAAGATGTAGTATACACGATGTTTGACAATAGCATTCATCAAAATCTTTCTTTTACCATCCCTAAATTTGATCTAGTTACACATCGCTGAATTCTATTCAATTGCGGAAACAGGTTCAGGCGTAGTTCTCATAGTTAAATTCACTTTCTTGTGAACATGCAATAAAGACTTTAGCTTATCACAAATGATCTTGTAAGCAAGTCCTCGCCTAAATCTAAGCACAGCTCCTTCCAGGCTCTAGCTTAACCCTCTAAGTGGCATATACCTCAGACCGAGCCGATGAGCGATGTGTGTGGACAGGTTATCAGCACGCTGAGCAGTAGAAATCACTTTTTATTAAATTCAACAGTTACCCTAGTGAAAATCATCGTACCGGAATTATTTTTAAACCATTTTAAAGCTAATCGTCCATAGATTCATAATCATACAATCAAAAGTCCATAAAACGGTATAGATAATATTTAATTAATAGGTGAAGTTTGTGTATTTTGCTGTTATCAAGTAACGCAACAACTGCGTAGTTGTGAAATACAAATTTACGTCATTCTTTGTCTTATTTTCATAAGTGGATATTTTGTCTAATAAATCTACAGTCACACTATAGATTATTTCTTCATCTTTCGATCTGTGCTTTCCAAATCTTTCTAACTGTTATAGTTTTTAATCTATAAAAATTAAAAAATCAAGAATTTGAACACTTTTACAGCCTAAAAATCACATTTTTTTTTTCAATTCAACTTTGAGCCTAGTAAATATTATTGTATCATAATGGGTTATAGATCATTTAAAGGTAATCTTTCAAGCATTCATAATCATATAACCGAAATTCTATATAGGAAAACATAAAAATTAAATCTATAAAGTTTAGTGTTTTGCCTGTAGGGAGTAAAACGTGACAGCATGTCACAAAACAAGTAAATATAACTCTTTGTTCATATAATTTGTGTAAATGTTAATACTTGTTCAAGTACCACAAGTTGACAATATTTTATAGTATTTTTCTTCCTCCTTTGGACTATGTATTCCAAATTATCGTAGCTCTCTTAGTTTTTCAGATTTATCCATTCTACAAAGTTGTAACCAAGATCAACCCATTCAGTTTTCTTTTCGATACGTTTATGAAGTGTCAAATATCGATTAGTAATATTTCAATTTTTGATGATCAATTCATTGGATATCATTGGAAAGAAGAGTTTCATCACTGTCATTTTTTCTTCTTTCCATTCTCCTGTACTACTAATATTTGGACTGGTCTGTACAGGCCAAGACACCATTACATTCGTCTTTGGTGTCAGTCCTGCTAAAGCTAATCTGGTGTAATGTTACCGATGTAAACCCTAGTGGTGTCTTGTTTCATTTAGAGAGATGTAAATAATGTTTTTGAATTATGTTTTGTTGATATGTGTTGATACAGATTTATCTTCACAACTATATTCTACAACTATTGTTTGAATAGTCTAAACAAATTTTTATGCAAGTTTGTTGGTGATTTTAGGTTAATTTTTTTTTTTTTTGCGTGATGACAACTTTTCTCAGGTTTGATTACTTGCTCTAAAATGTATCATTGTAGAAAATGATAAATTCGCACTTCAATTGTATGTACACATCTCAAAACAATGGTATATAAAAAGTTGTGTTTTGAATTAAATCAATATTTTTCTGTTAATTTCTTAAAATAAGCTTAACTTTGAAACTATTGTACTTTATTCATAAAAAAATATTGATATTTACATGGTTATCATCATCGGAGTAGATATGTAAGTTTAGATTTAGTTTAGTTTAGAAGCAAGACCCTCCGATGATGATGACCATGTTATCGAAATGTAAATCAGGGCATTTAGTGGAAAAAATAAATAAAGAACAATTAATCAAATAATTGTGTTTTATTTTAAAGTTTCCAGTGATTGTGGTTAGGGGTAAATTTGAATCATTATTATGAGATATAAAGAAAAAATATCACACATGCACATAATGCACATAAACAAACACCCAGAATCAAAAGGATGGTGATTTGGTCATTGAAATATCATCTTGTAGAGATAAAACTACTGTTGTGGGATTTGGAATATTTCTTTAGTTATTAATAGATTATAATTTGATTAGGTTGGAAACCAGTTGTATTAAGACCTTCACAACTGTCATCAACAACTACCAACTCATCTGTCATCAATACAGAGAGCTCGACTAAATGTACAAACCCATTTGTACTCAGTCCTCCAAAACTTCAAAGTTTTTATAATCCGTTGGTGAAAACATGTAAGTAACTATTATTCTATTACCTTAACACAATTTTATCTTACCAACCTTCATTGATTATGTGTAAGTAGATCTTTCTTACAAAGAATTTTAATTATGTATATATCCATTGTCTTACCGGACCAGCTCCTAATCATTCTGGTTTTGAAGTAAAGGGATAAGTCCTTATTAAGCCATGTAATATATTTTACATTATACTTTTTCTTATTTCTCTATTAAGGCCTAACAGTTTAAATAACTGTAGGAGTCTGTAGTATTATTTTATGCCTGAAGAACAATGAGAACTGTAATCCACCACAACTGAGCTATATAGGTATTATTTGATTTGGGGCTTAAACTTTAAAGTTTGTGATGACATATCTTAGACAGCTTGGATATAATGGTGTTGGGAAAGATTATAAATATCAATTATAAGATTACAAAAGAAAATTATAAATTATTATAATTAAAAGAAAATCGATTATAATTATAATTACAAAAGATCATTACTTCAGATTTATAATAAAATTACATTCATTTAACAATTGTTAAATCTAAAAGAAAGGCAAGCAGTATGAATAAATACAGAAAATAATCATGAAACATCTGCTCTATTCTAAAGTTCCACAATTACTAAAAGTTTCTGTATGTTTAAAAAATATATATTTATCTACTAAATGGACACTTGACATTTAAATAAATTAACTAAGGTATAAGCAAAAATCATTGTTAGGCAATTGAAAGTTGATTGATTATAATTTTGGAAAATATTTTTGTCTGTTCATGATAATTTTCGTGGTACCTATTAACAATGTATTTTCAATTTTCGATTTTATTTATCTTTAATACACTGAAAAAACTTTGCTCACCAGAAAGATAAGCTTTATCAATTTTAATATTGCTCATGGATAACTTTATACCCTTTAAAAAGTTAGTTTTTATCAATATATAGTTTTTATCAATACAGGGTGTTTCAAAAAGGAGCTGGTTTTGGTGTTGTTTTAAAGGAAAACACTTCAAGTTTTTTTACCTTAAACTAAAGATGTTCTATGTGGCTTCCGTTGGTTATCCTGCAGACATCCCATCGGTAGTCGATTTCTTCCTAGACTCGCACTAGCATTTCAGGTGTAACTTGCTCAGCGGCAGCGTAAATTCTTGCTCTAAGTTCAGGTAGAGTGGCCGGCAAACGAGGTACGTTACACCATATCTTTTATGAAACCCCAGAAGAAAAAGTCTAGCAGTGTCAGGTCTGGGGAACGAGGGGGGCATGCAATTGGCGCAGCACGGCCAATCCATTTACCTGGAAAGTGGTCATTGAGAAAATCCCGGACGTCAGTCAGATAGTGTGGCGGTGCACCATCTTGCATGAAGTAAACATTTCGTTCTCGGTCATCCTCATCGATCTGTGGTATCAAAAATGTTGCAACATATCAAGGTACACTATCCTGTTGATGGTTCTCTCTTGGAAAAAAAGGGGCTGTACATTTTTCTCTTGCTCAACGCACAAAAAACGTTCACTTTAGGGCTATCACGAACATGTTGCAATGTTTCATGTGGATTTTCATTGCCCAAAATCCTACAGTTATGTGTGTTAACCTTGCCACTTAAGTGAAAAGTTGACTCGTCAGAAAAGATTATGTTGTCCAAGAAATGTTCATCATCATCCACTCGAATTAACATATTCACACAGAAGTTCTTACGGGCAATCTTATCAGTGTCTTTAATTGCTTGTAAAAGCGAATATCGGTATGGTTTCAAATGCAAACGTTTTCTCAACACACGCTAAACCGTCGTATGTGGGACTTGCAACTCACGAGATGTACGCCGGGTTGATTTTGTAGGGCTATTGACAAAACTTTGTCTCACTTGCTCAACGACTTCGTCAGATGTGCTTAGAGGACCTGAGGATTTCTTATGTTTTACTGAGCATCCTGTTTCTTCAAAACATCTATGCCACTCATAAATTGTAGGCCTACTAGGAGGATCTTTAGCGTACTTAGTACGAAAATTACGCTGAACTGTTGTCGCCGACTTCGATTCTTCAAACCAAAACATACAGCTTGCATGCTTGGGTCCAGTGAAGGCAGCCATCTTTAACGTAACTGCTGCTAGCGCTGCGCGATTAGGCACTAGCGGACTACACAAGTCAAAACTTGACGTGTTTCCCTTTAAAAAAGCACTAAAATGAGCTCTGTACCTTTTTGGAATAATTTTATATGAATGTTCAAAGTTGTAAAGTCCTTTTTGAAACACCCTGTATAATAATTAAGAAAATATTAATTTAATCCCTAAAACTTCTTGGAGACTTGGTTTCAAACTGCTTGGTAAAACATACTTTTGTCACAATGTAGAACAAATTACATTAGAACATAACACTCACACAAGTGACAATAAAATTGAACTGGAATTGGTTGTTTTTGTGACTTCATCTCTTCAATCCTGTTATGATATATAAAAAAAAAAAACTTATGTCCATGACTAAGGCAAGAGGTTCGTGGATTATGTTTCAATATTGAAGAAATCATAATATACATTTGTCTGTGATAACTGTAAGTATTAAAGACTATTTCTTGCTCAGCAGGTTTAAATGAAGAGATAACGAAATCTGAACCTCAAGGTCATGATTGTGATAATCAACCATTAGTACCTGTTAGTTCTTCAAATAATTCTCAGGTTTGTTATTTTTAGTTCAATATATAATATTTAATTGTTTTGTATTATAACTCAGATTTGTAAGTAAACAAATCTCTCATTCATAATCACCTTAAAAAAAGAAGAAGAAAAGAGTATTAAAAAAAACCCCTACTCTCTGAATATTCTAATAGAGGCAGAGTCAGAAGAGAACAAGAATTGATCTAGAGAGATAAAAGTTTGGGATATAATCTAATATGAAGAAAGGTGTTGATCCAGCTAAGGTATTTCAGGATTGTCCATTAGGACATATTTGGAATAGTTCAGCCCTATTAAAATTTTAAATGGATTAATATAAAATAAATAAATAAAAAACCAAATATTTTTAAATGCTCTTTTTAGGACTAAAGGAGGTTGTATACTGTAACGGAAAATAATGAATTTTAATACAAATAATTCAAACAAATTGAAACAAAGTTAACAATTTAAAAATTAAATTATTAGGTGTTCTATTTCAAGTATCTAGAAGTTTAAGTTAGTATTGGCCAATATCTTCCCCGTTTAAGATAATATTGCAACAAATGGTTGTCATTGATTCACTATATGTCCAGACATTATTCTTTGTTGCCGCCTAGTTCTTAGATATGATTTTGTTTGTTTTAACCATCATATTCATATAGTGTTTAGTAAATGACAAACACATGTGTTTAATGTTAGTGTAATATTGAAAAGTCCCTGATGTGATGGAGATGAATAATTAAACGTTGTTGGTGTTGTTCTTATTTATTGTTAAATCTAAAATCCCTGGGAAATTGGGGGTTTACAAAACTTCTTAATTAAAATGGATCACGGGATTTAGTTGTAATATAACATATAGAAGATGACTGATCACTTTATATTATTATCATCATCATCTCTCAGATGACAACACCTTATCAGATGCCTTTTTTAATGTGTAAGCCGTTCAGCTGTGTGTTGTGATGATGTCATTGGTTATTCTCCAGAATCTAGCTCACAATCTGCTAGTGATTGCGATGGCAGTGGTACAGCTGATGATTAGTGCACAGAGTGAATCTAGACAGAAGTGAAAGTGCCGCACAAGTCATGAATCTAGACATGACTTGTGTCAAGTCTTCTGAAATTTATTCATTTTATTTCATGGGAAGTTTTTCTAAATTAATATGTTGGGGTAAGTTTTCAGGAAATGGCGTTTGTAAGATTTTTAGGAAGGCCTAAATAATATGTCCCACTGCTGTAGTTATAATTATATATCAAGAGATGTATCGAAATAGGTTATGGGCAGTTACCACCTTTGTTAGATTCACAGTTTTATGCAGTTACTTTTTAACCATTTAAGAACCGTGTGGACGATCTATATATAATTTCACACTGTATATCTTCATTTATTAACCAAGTGTTGAGTTAATAACACTACTGAGATGATATCTTTAAGTTATAGAGATGTGATAAATATAATTTCAATAATTATTTAGTTAGACATTAATGAAAAAATTATTAAAATATTTATCTTATTAGTTGGTCTACAGCGGGTTTTAATATTAATACATTTTATTTTAGGCAAATACAGTTGGTAGTAATATATCAGAAACAGCCGTATCATCGTCAACACCAGTAAGAACAGGACCTGTATCCTTTATGCCTCTCGGGACTACGGGTAGTTCTACACCGTCAAATCCTGCTGGACCTGCTTCAGGGGCAGCTGTCTCAGGTTTTGTCTTCGGACAAAATTTGCATGAAAGAGTGGTAAGCATTAGTATATATACACAGTTTTTTTTTGTCTGTCAAAATAAATTTGTAAAAAAAGTTTATCAATCAAAGGTAAGCTTTAAATATATGAAATTTATTATTATTTTGAAACTGAGTTTCTGAAAATTTAGTGATAAATTGTGTTTGGTCATAATGGGATAAATATTGAGTTTGGAAATAGACAAATAATCGATTTATTTCACTTTAGCAAATGATAGCATTTCAGCTAGTCAACCAGCGTTGAAAAATTATAGTCATTTATCTTTGACTCTAATATTTTATTGTGAAACAAATAATTTTTATAAGGGATAGTAAAGTCATGCAGCTATTAAGGGAAACATAGCTACTGAGCTTGGTGTGGGGTCTGGAACATATTTGTGGGCAGCTGAAATTTCATATGAAAAGGATGTTTGAATTGTGTAGGTCCCTTCATTGGAACTATACCGCTAATGAACAAATGAACAGATTCATCGTGTTCTCAAAGTTCCTTTAGTTGGCAGGCTATATGGTGAGCAATAGATCTGCTAACTGGACTGTGCCTAGTGAGTTACCAACTAATAATAATGGAGTAGGCAGGACAAAAATCTGTCAGTTCTACTCCTAAGTGTGAGGCACTTGAACACAAAGTTCTCATGGGTTTCTGATTAGTTTTACTTATTAGTCCCACAATCGTCCAATTTATCCATTGTACATATATTTGAATATATTGCCAGTTAAGTACTTATTCGTTTATATAAAGTTTTAAGAATTTTTATGAGCAGAAGAGGAATAAACATACAGACATACATATATTCCGTGAAGTATGTAACAATAACTTTTGAAAATTTATAAATAAAATAATACAAATATTGGAACTCGTCCTTATAATTGTACAGGGACCATTAAAGTGGTTTAGTAGTTATTTTCACTTTTCCACTAGCATTGTTGTGGGAATGGCGATTTGTACAGTTTATGGAACATTGTCTGTTTGTTTCCTATGGCGACTTCACGGATTTCACTCCATTAGTCTTATGGCGTCCCAATACAGCTCATGTATGTTCTGTGATCTTCTCTGATCAGCATCAAGCTTACAGCATACTGTTAGATGATCCTTATTCATTACAGAGTTTGTGTCGTGACACAGGGTACATTCGTCAGAGGATAAAATCTTCATTTTGTGCAGATGAGCTGCCAAGCAGTCATGTCCCGTATTTAGGCGGAATGCGGCCACTGCTTCTCTTCTTGGCTTACACCTATTCTTCTCCCAGGTCTTCCCTATATCTTGTCACATCCTCCCTTCAGAGATGATTTTTGTCCTTCGGTAGAACTCGCTGGTTGTCTCCTTCTTAATTTTTGTTTTGGCAGTCAGAGTGTTCAGAGCATGTTAGAGCTGTGTTCCCTTCTTTGCCAGTTTGTCCGCCATCTCGATCCCCAATATTCCAACATGAGAGGGAACCCATTGCAGGCATACACGTTTCCCCAATCCTTGCAGATATTTGATAATTTTTTGAGCGTCATTTACAGTTTCGCTATTTACTCTTTTGTTGGAAGATGCTTTTGCTGCTTTTGAGTCAACCATGAATACAGCATTCTGGTTGGCATTGGGTCTGTATAGAAGTTGTTGCAAAGCAAATACTATTGCCTTGGTCTCTCCATCAAAACTGCTTTTGTTTTCTCCCACTGAGATGTAGTGTGAGAAAAGGAATGAATAGATTCCCGCACCTGCTTCAGCTCTACTACTCGCGAGCGATCCATCTGTATATATATATGGAACCAACTGTTTGTCGGGTATCTCTCTTCTATTGTTGTTAAAGTCAACTGTCTCAGCATCACAGGCGGGCATTCGTTTTTCTTGAGGTTTTCAATTAAGTGCAAATTTGTGTCAAACTGCAGGTAGTCCAGGGGACTCAGTTCGCAGAACGGTTCGATTTTTTTTGTGTTATATTACAGCGGTCGAGTATGTTCTTTGTTGTTGTCAGTGGGTCTTTTTGAGTTTTTAAGGTTTGCCTTTGTATCGTCTTTTTTGCCCAGTTTGTATGTGGTAGAGCCTGCAGGTCGACATGTGCGTAGCTTGCTTGCTGCTCTATTTCTGTAGTGATTGGTAGGTTTTGTGTATAAAGCTGTAGAGCCGTCACAGGAGTTGTTCTGACCGCTCCACATACCGATCTCAGGGCACTATTCTGGGGTTTTTCCAGTTTTTTGCAGTTGGGATTTATGTGCTGTCACTATCATTTCACTGCCATATTTGAAAATTGGTTTTATATAGGCTCTATAGATGTTATTCAGCATGTCTTGTGTACTTCCCCATTTAACTCCCGTGAGGCGCTTGAGTATGGCCATTCTTTTATTTGCCTTTGCTGTTGTGTTGGTTATGTGGTACTTCCATGTCAATTTATTATCCATATACACTCCCAAATATTTAGTGTTTTCACTTTTGGGCAGTGTGGTTGCGCTGATATCAAGCTTGAATGTATAGTTATCATGGCGAAGAGAGAAGAACTGTTATGCAGTTTCTTTTGTGTTGATAGTCATGTTGTTGTCTGCAGCCCAATTTTCCAACAATTTCAGTGCCTCATTCACTTTAACTTCAAGCAAGTTGTGTTGGTATCTATCATTTTTTGCTGCGATCCATATAACTATATCGTCAGCAAACATGCTAATGTTTATTCCCTTCAGACACCTCACAGTTTTCGGCAAGTCATTTATGTAGGTATTAAATAGGGTTGTGCTAGTGACTGCTCCCTGTGGCAGTCCCGTTTTTGTCTGTTTATAATTGGAGTCCTGATCCCTGTATCACACCTTTGTCCATCTCTGTGCCAGAAATTTAGTCAGTCAGTTCAGCATTTTGTCCCTTACCCCTAACTGATTTATTGATAAGTGTTGATCTACATACTGTGTCGTATGCACCCTTGAAATCAATGAATACAGCAAGCACACACTCCCTTCTATTAAAGGCTTCCTTGATGTCTGGTAAGCAGTTGAGCGGTGTTGTCTGAATCCTGCCTGCTCTTCTTCCAGAAGGTTTTGTTTCTCAAAGTACCAATTGAGAAGGGATGAAATCATCCTCTCCTGAGTGTTTCACTAAAACAGACGTGAGTGCTATAGAGCGGTAAAAGCTAAGTGTATCTTTTGGTTTGCCTGGTTTTGGGATAGGAATTATGATTGCTTTTGTCCAATCTGCCGGAAGGCTACTCTTGGTGATCCACAATTTGTTATAAATGTAAAGTAGAACCTTTTGTGCTTTAGGGCCTAGGTTTTTAACGAATTCCTGGTTGTTTTTTTGTTTTTGTGTGCCTTATAGCTTCTCTTAGTTCACTTTCTGAAAAACTCTTGGGAAAATACTAAACTTTCAGCATTGTGCTTTGGGGGCATGCATCTTTGTTTTGGATATTTAATTTTTGGTTTCCTAGCTTTCGATGACTTATACTGAGCTGCAAAGTGCTTATTAAAATGTTCTGCGATCAGTTTATTGTTTGTCAACTCTCTCTTACCAGCTATCATAGGTTGTGCCTGTTTCTTTGGGTATTTGTTGTTAAGTGCATTGATCAGTCTATGAGCCTTTGCACTGTCAGTTCTATAATTCACATCATTGAGAAATATGCTCCAGGACTCCCTTTTGGCCATGTTTATAGACTTCTTTAGCATTGCTGATGCCTTCCTCCAGCTGACTATATCTTCCTGGAGCCTAGTTTGTTCCGCTTTTCTTCTAGCTTTGTCTCTGGCTGATTTATGGGCGTCAAGCTCCTGATTCCAGTAAGGTTTGTAATTTGTTAGTCTGCCCCTGGGAATGTTCTTCTTGGCACTACTTCCAATTATTGAGTTGCACTGCTTTAACATTTTATCTGGTGGGTCATCCATATTGATTCCATCCACTGCCCCCATCAATTTGATCTTCAAAACGCCTTCACTTTGCTTTCCTGAAGTTCCATGTTATCCTCCGCTCTGATGGTTGGGATTTGCCTGTTAACTCAAGGCTAACGAGTGTTGCAAGCAGACATCATGGCTAGGTCCGGATTTGTTGTACCGGAATAGTGCATGAAGGTTCCCGGATCACTTGGGTTGTACAAAAGCTGGACACGGTTACTGTTTATGAAGTCTTCTACTATCCTCCCTTCACCGTTATAGTATTTATAACCCCAAAGAAGGTGATGCAGCATTGAAATCCCCCATAATGACTGCTGCCGATGTCACATCCAACAGGTCAAGGTTCAGGTTCCTGTTCTTTGACGGGCTATAGATACCATATATTTTGATCTTTCTTTCATCGATCCAGACGACCAGCTCCACAATTTCCGCTTTGTCGTAGTCGTTTATGGAACATATTTAGCCTAATTTGCTCAAAATTATTATAGCTGATTTTGACAAAAAATTAACACTGAGTTCTAAAACCTCCAAATCATTAGTTATATAAAAATGAATGTTTTAAAAAGCTAGAGATTTAAAAAATAATGTCCATAAACAAAAACAAATAAAATCTGACCTGGTGGTCTATAAACAGATGTCTGAAGGACAAGAGTCCTTATTTTTTGGGGGTCAGTGATCTTTAAAACAAATATATCCTACAGTTTATTTTTGTTTGCTATCTCTGTATATCCAATGTTTAGTAATCTTGTTTTTAGCACTATCAAACTTTCTTTAGGGCAAAATTGGAATATAAAAATTCATTCCATTAAAAAAAAAACAAAAACTTATAAATAAGCAGACAGAATAGATTAAGTGAACTAGATTTGTATATGAAAATTTGTTGAAAATATTAAAAGTGAAATATAAATATTATTTCATCAGGATGCCCCCTCTACGGAGGTGAGCAGGGATGAAGGGGAACAACATGAAGCTACAGTCAATGTGAGTATATCTTAATATTCTATTGAAACTAGTTAAATATCAATCATCACACACCTCCTCTCGACCTAGATGAACTCTCTGATGATCCTTATACAACTTCATACACATCTCACTAAATACGATCGTAGCTGGAGCATTTTGTCAATAAATGGCTTTTGTCTCACTAAGATAGGTTCTTACTTATTTCGTTACCTCAAGTCCCCTCTGTTCAACCTGGTGAGCCTCTAACTTCCTAATCTGTCCATGTACAGTATTTGCCAAAATAAACAGTACTGAAATTGTAAGATTTTATTTACATAGTTTTACCAACATATACAAGTAAAAGGAAGCAAAATCCGTTTGATTCGGGTAATACATGTTTAATATGACCTCCGTTCAGTTGTAGGCAACACTCTTACCATTTTTGAAGGTTTTGAATCATTTTGGTGAAGAGGGGTTGTTTCATCCTCCTTATACACATGGTTATTTTTTTCCTGGAGTTGGACGATGGTAGCTGGTGGGTCTTCATGGAAAATCTTCTCCTTCAACATTCCCCAGACGTAGGCGTCAGGTGGTGTCAGATCGGGGGAATGGGCTGGGTAAGGACAATTTGTTCTAAGGGAGATGAGTTGGTTGCCAAAAGTTTCTTGAAGGAAAGCAATATTGGTTAAGGCAGTGTGGCTGATTGCGCCATCTGCTGGAACCATTGTGAACGAAAAGACAGGTTTCGGGCACGACAAAATCTCCTGAAGTCTCCTATAAAACGATCAAGAATGACCCTATATCAGTCCTGATTTACAGTAAGAGAATTTCCATTATTGTATTCAACAAAGTATGGACCAACAATTGGTCCATATTAATAATAATTATAATTATTATTATCCTGACACAGCGCACCAAATGGATTCACGCTTACTATGCTGTGGCCTCTTTACAACACTGTCAGGACATTCAAACCTGTTTTGTTTATACAGTTCAAAGGTTGCCCAGTTTGTATCTTGTAGGGAAAACCACCATTGTTTATAAACTTTCTTCTCAACGACGTATTGCTTATATTCAGTTTCAAAGATGTTCGGTTTAGGCTTCTTTTTGGTGACTGTAACACTTGCTGCAACACTTCATTTGTACAGACAGTAGTTGGGTGACCTGAATAGCCCAATACATCAGACCTGAAGACCTGAATACATCAGGGAATTATAATAACATAAGGCAAATAAATATTTTATTTTATTTGTGTGTGTGTGTTATTGTACCAAACTTGTGGTAGGGGTTTCAGTGTTTTATACTGTTTATTTTGGCGTATACCGTATTTCACCTAACTTTTTGCTCCTTACTAATCCATGTTACAGTTAGTCTCCTGCATAATCGACACTCTTGGTAGTCTGCTCTTATCAAGTCTACTTATCTTTCCCAAGGCTGTTTCTTTCCCACTAATATATCTAGTACACTTTTGCATTAATTCACAAGGTTCCAACTGAAGGGTGACCTCAGGGTCTCACTATAGTGAGTACGGACAAGACAATCCTGACGGGATTTACACCTTGTGTTAGCCACCTCCTCTTTCATCTTTCATCTTTTTCTTATTCTCTTCTGAGCCTGATTTTTTTATTATTCTACGACTAGATGTCTTTATTTCATTATTCTTTTTTAACCTTTTTTTTTATAAGGCAATGACCGATAGGTTTTTCACCTTTAAACAACGGGAAAATCTAATTATACTTTCCACAACGTTTAGCTATGCACAGTTCCCCAATGTTATTGGTTTCTGTTTGTTATCCTTATATTATTACATTAGATAGATACAACAGTTGTAAAAGATCTGAATCATAAACTGGTATTGCAATAAGTAAACAGAGTTGTCACCTGTCCTTGATATGAATCAGGATCTTGATTTACTTTCTCATAAATATGTAAAATGAATTTTAAAATGATTGTGGATTGTATCTCCTGAGATGTTGACCTGGCTTGCTTGTATGGGATGGACGGACAAGAGTTGTATTGTAAAAATATTGAAAATTGAGAATAGTTGCTATAACACTCTTACAAAATCTTCATCCTAATTTGTTTATATTAGTGGACTCGTAAGAATATATTCGTCAATAACTCTGGATTTATCAGTACATCCAAAAATATTGCACAAACTTTCTCATACGCATATCCACAAAACCAAATACAAACCTAAAATAATGTTTGACTCCAGCTCATCAAATATGTTTCTAATACTATTAATATGGGGGGGGGGGGATAGTAATCATCTTCATTACTGATTTCTTTTTTCTATTTTTCTTATAGTGTATAAGTTCTAGAAAAGGTCAATTTGTAAAATATTAAAAAATACTTTTTAATGACATTTTAATATATATATAAATTGATTCAAAATTTTTGGTTAATTGATCTATTATATTTGTTTGCGAAGAGTTTTATATGTGAAAAATTTGTGCATTGTCTTATACGTCTTATTATTATGTGTATTACGCTGTTTATTGTTGTTTTACCAATTCTATAAGAGCTATTAAATTTGTTTTTTTGGGGGGTCAGTGAACTTTGAAATGGTCGATCAGATCTCAATAGAGAATCAATCTCTGTCCGGGTCACAAAATTATTTAAAATCAAAATAGATCAGTTTTTGTTTGTTTTATAAATTATAATGTTTGTGGTCAACTTTAATCCTTTGGTAGGTGAGTTTCCGAAGGTGTATGAAGGACTATAAAAGTGAGTTTTTTTTTCACACAAATTTTAATTTTTTTTGTTGCATTTGGTTAATTATTTAAAAAAAGTGAATAATAAATACATTAATTCGTATTTTATATTTATTAACAAAAAAACAACAAAATTCAAAAAAAAATTTTAATTTAAAAAAAATTTTTAATTTAATTTTATATTATTGTAGAAACATAGAAACATTACTGAAACATAAAAAGAAACAAATATAGGTAATCTCCTACATTAACATTTTATACTAATTAACATAAAAATATAAAAAATGATTAAAAAATTTAAAATTTAATATTATAATATTGTAGGCCCTAAACCTTATTTGAAACATAAAAACCAACTTTAAAAGTTGGTCTTCGTATGGTAGGTACGGAAGCACTCAGGGACACATAGCGGCACGTCACACTCCCGGCACATCCAGGTGGTTTCCTTTCGTCGCTGCGCTCTAGCTGAAGTCCACCTGCACACATGGCAGGCCCGACGAGGTTTCATTTTCTTGTCTGTTGCTGGGATGAAGTCCGGGAAATGTTGTGCTGTTAGTCGCAAAGGTGCTGTATCCTTGGACCGACGACCTCCTGCCGAGCTGGCTCTTGCTGGAGTGAATTCTTCTAGAAGCTGACGAATCAAGTTGAGGCGAAATTCCCCTAGTTTGATGCTTTGTCCTGTTTTCAGTTTGAATAATATAAATGAATTCAGGACAGTAATATCCAGGAAGTGGAAAAACAGCTTCTTGTACCACTTGCTGGATTTACGTGCGCTATCGTTGAACGATATTTGCATATCGCTCTTGTCAACAAACCCCATATTTTTGTTGTAATCCACAACACTTTCAGGCTTCAAAACATTATTTCCTGTCCGGTGGTCTCTTTTGCCACTATCAACTAAACGTGGTTGGTGGACAGTGGACAACATCAAAAGATCTCTTTTTTCGACCCATTTTTCTGCTGTGAGGCATGGTGTTTCTTTGTACATATACTCTCCAGTTTTCATTTTTGGAAGAAATTTTGGCATTTGTTTCCTGTCTCCTCTAGCAGTGCCTACAGCGCCAGTTTTATTGTCATAAAGATACTGGAAGAGATATGGGCTGTAATAAAGAAGACTTACTGGTTTCTGGAAGCCCAATATTTGCCTCAAAACTATCATCCACCCATCCAAAATCTTCACCTTCATCACTCTCCTCACATTCACTTTCATTATTCATATATATTTCCAATGTTTCCTTCGAAAATTCTTTAGAACCCATTTTATACTTATTTACAACACATCAATACAAAACACACATTCACGAACAAAGCACATAAAAAGTTAAAAACAATAAATAAACTGCTGCTGACTGCCGGTAATAACATAAGAACAAAACTTCACTCAATAACAAACACACAAAAACAATCGGCAAAACAGTTGCTAAGCAAGCAGCTTCTAGAAATGTTGCGATGCATTCTAACGAGTAAAGTTAAAACTAATAGTTCCCAACTGTTCCCGATAGAGTGCAGAGCAATCCTGCTTTAAAAATAATAACTCTCGCAGCGTTATCGTGATTACTGTTCACTGCCGAAGTTGCTCCCGCATATGTGTCGGGATTACCGCTACGGGCCCGGCCGCCCGCTCACGCATACGGTGCGGCCATACTTGCCAATGGGTTAAAGTCTTTGGAAGTGTTATGAAATAGGAGTAATAGGCTGTGCTACAAGTTCATTAAATAATTAATGTTAGTTGCATTTTTATTATGTATGTAGCCCAACTGGATTGTAAATAATTAATAACTATTAATTACCTTATTTAGAGGTGATGAGGTCGAACAATCCTTATGTAGATATGATTACTATATCTTCTTCATATGACGCGTTTCGACTATTATTCAGTCATTATCATATAAATATACAAAAACAAACTCATAAACAACACAAAACACACGTTCAAGATTTTCACATTTAAAATCACTTTACACAATTTAAAAAACTTTATACATGTGCACACGGATGACGCGCGTTGCCGGTGACCGTTCTCGATAACGTTCGATCGTCAATTGAATTAATAGGTAGTCACGCGATAAGGGTCTCCGTTGTTGAGAAGGGGTACACAGTTCTATACGTCATGAACCGCAATTATTGTTCTTAACACTATCGATTAGGTCAAAAATGGTGTGAGAATGAAACTGTAGTTTATTATTGAGTAAGTGGTCAGGGTTGTTTTTTTGCATTTTATAAATATTGAACTCCTCTAACGTGTTCATTAACGGACCTTTATTGCAGTGGTGTAGTATTCTTAGATTAGTGTTAATGTCCGTGTAATTATGATTAGTATCTATTAAATGTTCAGTGAATTTGGAGTCAATTTTTTTGGTGGTGGGTCTTTTGGAAGAAGGAATGTGTTCTTTAAAACGGGTTTTAAACGTGCGTCCGGTTTGGCCTATGTATTTTTTCGGACAATCGTTGCACGATAGCTGGTAAACACCGCTGCTGTTGAACTGGTCTGGGTCTCTTGTTTTTTTCGGTTTTAAAATGTTTTCTAAATTGTTGGAAGTCCTGTATGCTATGTGGTAACCTTGTTTTCGAAAAATGTTATTTGCAATATGTTCAACGGCTTTGTTGAAGTCTACAGCAATGTATTTTGGTTTTGGGTGATTGGCTTTTATAGTTTTCCTTCTTTTTAGTTGTTTCTTTATTATTTTATCCACTATTGAGGTGTTGTAGTGGTTAGAAGCAGCTATATGTTTTATGGTGTTGATCTCCTGCTTGAAGTCTTCTGCATTCATGGGAATGTTCAGTAGTCTGTTCACAAAACTGTTGTACGCTGCAAATTTATGTGATATGGGGTGGTTAGAAGAGGCGTGAATGGTGTGGTTAGTCTGTGTGGGCTTTCTATATATTTTAAACGTGTGTTTTCGTTCTGACTTAATGATGGAGATATCTAAGAAGTTCAGTCTCTGTTCACATTCTATTTCACTGGTGAATTCTAGGTTGGGGTGAATTTTGTTGAGATAGTTCAATAAAAGACCGGTTTGTCGTGTATTGCCGTTGTACAAGCAAATGATATCATCCACATATCTGAAATAATAAATTATCTTGTTGTGGTGCTTGTTGATGTCATTCATGATGTAGGTGGTTTCAACATGATTTAGAAAAATCTCGGCCATAATGCTAGACAGCGGTGAACCCATAGCTAAACCTTGATTTTGGATATAGAATTTTTCATTGAATGCGAAATAGTTCTGTGCTAGGCAAACGTTCAGTAGGTTGATTAATTCGTTTATCGATTCATTTTTTAACTTCTTATTTAGGCGTAAATTGTTCTCCAGTATTGACACTGTTTCACTCACTGGAACATTGGTGTATAGATTCACAATGTCGATAAAAAGAACATAATCGATAAGAAATTGAACTATCTTTTGGATCGCAAACAACAACAATCGGACAAGTACAAATCAAACCATGTCTTCCACCCACGCATCGTTAATTGTACAAACATCATATTCAACGATAAGGAAACGGCCTTATTAAATAAAGGTTTAAAACATAATATAGGCCCAGTGAAAGATAACCGTAAACAAGATCTCATTAGACTTGAGGCCGCTATTCAATGTTTACCTTTAGATAAGCAGAACGTCACACGATGTTTAATTAGTGACAAAGTACAATCCACAGTTTTGAATAAACCATATTATACTAAACCTACTTTTAAACAAGATAATTTTTCTGCTAAGAATATTCAGATTAAACTAACGGAAAACAATGCTATAGTCACAAAAGCTGACAAAGGAAACGCTCTAGTAGTCATGTACAATGACGATTACGTTAACAAAACATTACATTTTATAAATAGCAATAAAATCGATGAAATAAGTAAGGATCCCACAAAAACATTTAACAATAATATTAAATCAGAAATTAATAAGAGTAGCCACCTATTGTCAGAACCACAGAAGAGATTTGCCAAAATGATCAAACCCGCCATTCCACACCTCAAAGGTTTACCTAAAATACATAAATTAGGTTACCCCATAAGACCTCTCGTGAATTTTATGCATGCACCGTCTTACAGAATATCAAGAACTTTGGACAAAATAATAAGAAGATATGTCACCTTTGACGGTACATTTAGCGTTAAGAATAACTTGGACCTAATCAATAAAATAAACAAAGTCATCATCCCAGATAGATCTACGTTAGTTTCGTTCGACATTGTGAATCTATACACCAATGTTCCAGTGAGTGAAACAGTGTCAATACTGGAGAACAATTTACGCCTAAATAAGAAGTTAAAAAATGAATCGATAAACGAATTAATCAACCTACTGAACGTTTGCCTAGCACAGAACTATTTCGCATTCAATGAAAAATTCTATATCCAAAATCAAGGTTTAGCTATGGGTTCACCGCTGTCTAGCATTATGGCCGAGATTTTTCTAAATCATGTTGAAACCACCTACATCATGAATGACATCAACAAGCACCACAACAAGATAATTTATTATTTCAGATATGTGGATGATATCATTTGCTTGTACAACGGCAATACACGACAAACCGGTCTTTTATTGAACTATCTCAACAAAATTCACCCCAACCTAGAATTCACCAGTGAAATAGAATGTGAACAGAGACTGAACTTCTTAGATATCTCCATCATTAAGTCAGAACGAAAACACACGTTTAAAATATATAGAAAGCCCACACAGACTAACCACACCATTCACGCCTCTTCTAACCACCCCATATCACATAAATTTGCAGCGTACAACAGTTTTGTGAACAGACTACTGAACATTCCCATGAATGCAGAAGACTTCAAGCAGGAGATCAACACCATAAAACATATAGCTGCTTCTAACCACTACAACACCTCAATAGTGGATAAAATAATAAAGAAACAACTAAAAAGAAGGAAAACTATAAAAGCCAATCACCCAAAACCAAAATACATTGCTGTAGACTTCAACAAAGCCGTTGAACATATTGCAAATAACATTTTTCGAAAACAAGGTTACCACATAGCATACAGGACTTCCAACAATTTAGAAAACATTTTAAAACCGAAAAAAACAAGAGACCCAGACCAGTTCAACAGCAGCGGTGTTTACCAGCTATCGTGCAACGATTGTCCGAAAAAATACATAGGCCAAACCGGACGCACGTTTAAAACCCGTTTTAAAGAACACATTCCTTCTTCCAAAAGACCCACCACCAAAAAAATTGACTCCAAATTCACTGAACATTTAATAGATACTAATCATAATTACACGGACATTAACACTAATCTAAGAATACTACACCACTGCAATAAAGGTCCGTTAATGAACACGTTAGAGGAGTTCAATATTTATAAAATGCAAAAAAACAACCCTGACCACTTACTCAATAATAAACTACAGTTTCATTCTCACACCATTTTTGACCTAATCGATAGTGTTAAGAACAATAATTGCGGTTCATGACGTATAGAACTGTGTACCCCTTCTCAACAACGGAGACCCTTATCGCGTGACTACCTATTAATTCAATTGACGATCGAACGTTATCGAGAACGGTCACCGGCAACGCGCGTCATCCGTGTGCACATGTATAAAGTTTTTTAAATTGTGTAAAGTGATTTTAAATGTGAAAATCTTGAACGTGTGTTTTGTGTTGTTTATGAGTTTGTTTTTGTATATTTATTTGATAATGACTGAATAATAGTCGAAACGCGTCATATGAAGAAGATATAGTAATCATATCTACATAAGGATTGTTCGACCTCATCACCTCTAAATAAGGTAATTAATAGTTATTAATGTTAGTTGGTTTAATTTTATTAATGAGTAAGTTTATTATCCGGTTATAATCATAATACCCTTTTTATTTCACATGATATTTAAAAAAATATGCAACCTTATTAACCTCAGAGCAAGTCAGTTCTACTATATGGACTTAAATTCAATGACGAGCAGAAATTACCATAACCAGAGCTTACTCGCCAATATCCGTTGACCCCACCAGAGATATGTCGTGACTCTTGGGTATATGGAATTTCGGGTGATGCCTGACTGTCTCTCTCTTCCTTTGCTTATCCCTTTGTCCCTCTTTCCCATCTTTGCTTATCCTCTAGTGTCCCACATTACGTTTAGTGGCCGCAAGCACAGTGGTTTCCTTACTTTTTACGTTATTTTCCAACTATTGTCGATGCTCTGCTGCCTACATTATGACTTAAAATAATTCATACACGTCTAAGTTAAGTCTAATTTTGTATCCCTAACAGTCCTAACATACTCCTGTGAACTGCTCCATAAGCCTTTTCTATTGTTTTCTAGAATCAATTCAACTTTAGACATTTCCAAACTGATAAGATAGTAGAGTTTTCACTATATTATTTGTTAAGTTGATTGTATCCTGTAGTATTAATCTCAATCATTTGATATTATTAGAGAACATCCTGTAACTATGGTAACCTGATTTCCCATTAAGGTTTTACAATAGTTATGCCAATAAAAATGCTCCATATGATCCGAGGTTAAATATATATTCGATTCGACTTTAAAATATATCATTAACTTACAGAATGTATTTTTATTCAGAGTATATTTTTGTTTACAGGATGCTAGTGCGTGTGATGAAGCTATAGCTAGAACAAATGGAGCAACGTCAGAAATGCTCTTCACTTCGGTTCTTCAAAGAGAATTACCAGACAGAAATTCTGTAAGTTGCCAAGTTGCTTCTCATTAGTGATTCTTATATTGATTTTACAGTAAAGTAGAATCCAAAGACATTGTGTTCTTCAGGGAGAAATTCTCTATGTTTATCTTTTTTAATGATAATAATAGTTTTTAATCATATTATTTAACAAAGGAATAATACTAATACTCTGCCCAATAAACCTATGTCCCTATGCTAAAAAACTCTCATTCACAATTTAGCGGCAATCATATAAAAAATACTTATAGCGTCCATCAATAAATTAATATTCTTAAAGTCAGCTTTAAAACTTTATGGCGCGTTTCCCTTTCAATTCCGTGTTCAACTTATTTTTGGGTTCTGTGGCATTGCAGGTTGCCAGATACAATGTTAGGGGCAAATCAGTATAAGTTAATTTGGTTTGTTTTTCCACCACTCTGCAACCCACCCAGTAGAACTGAAAAAGCCAGCGCAGTTGTGCAACAACACCGTACAAGGAAACTGGACCATCTAATTCAATAAGTATCTCCCCTTTTTTTGTTCAGTATTTTCCATATGTACTCCCTCCAAACAATGGCACATTATGCCAAGTTGGCATGGGTTGGTCAACCCTGGATTTTTACAGTGTGCTATAAATTTGTACAACCATGAGAAATATGTGAAATATGGTTAGTCGGCCATTTTGGTACCATATAACTTCATTGAGACCACTAATTTGCCAGAGTCAATCCCCCATTTAATTATAACATAAGTATTGTAGTTTATTTATTTATTGATGATTAGTTACTTAATATATAGTCGCTCATCAGTGCTAGCTGGACTTAGCTATGTTGTTTACGTAGTTGCAGACCCAGACTGATATATATTGTTCCGAACCCAATTTTAAAAGATCCACAGTTCTCACTCACCTAATCTCCCCCCTCCCCCCAAATAACCCATAATCTATATGTATATCATACAACCATTATAGCGGTTTGCTGCATATTGTAGCAGGTGAGAGTGAGAATTTTGATTTCGGAGCATTGGTATTGGGCATGGAATTAATTTCGTGGTTTTTAACTCGTATCAGCAATCCTAGACAAGCTCAACAGTTAGACCGCATTGGCATAAATTTTGTTTCCAGTCTCGTAAAATTAAAAGGCTATATATTTTTCTTATTAAATTCCCCCTATTTCAAAATTTAGAAAATATTTCCATTTTTTCTTTATTTTTTGACCTTCCAAATTCATAACCAGTAGTAATTCTACACATCATAATGAAATTTTCTTTTTCCCTCCTTCTCAATATATTATTTTTATATTTAAAAATATTTATATGTCTTGTGCAATTATTTGGTTTTATACACCACAAGTAAACCCTTATAATACTTATTAAAAAATGTTTAAATAGAATCTACCCCATTTTAAGTAATGGGTAACTATCTCCCCATTTCCATAAATTATAAATTTTTCTCTCTTCCTACAAGCTTCTGTTCGATGTTCATTGTAAGTGTTATAATTTAACGTAATATCAATATCCAAATTTCATTTATAATCTGTATTATACATTTTTTTTTTTCAATATTGGTTCAAGTTACCAACTAGTTTTCCAGTTAGTGAACACTCGGTTATTATTATTATTATTATTATTAACTCCCAAGAAGAAAGTTATTTAACAACCAACAACCAATACTCATTTAATTATAACATAAGTATTGTAGTTTAGTGTAGTTTAATTATTTATTGATAATTAGTTACTTAATATGTAGTCGCTCATTGGTGCTGGCTGTACTGAGCTATGTTGATTGCGTAGTTCCAGACCCAGGCTGATATATACTGTTCCGAACTAAATTCTAAAAGATCCATAGCTCTCACTCACCTAACCCCCCCCCCCTCCAAATAACTCACAATCTATATGTATACCACACAAGCAATTAAAGCAATATGCTGCTAATTTTGTCATATGTGAATATTATTAATTCAAATCAATGTGTTAAAACATAAGTAAATGATAATTAGCATTCAGAAGTATGAATTTTGATCGTCATTATTTACTTGGATATTATAGAACGAAAGTAATATCAGAGTGTTTCTATACATATGTACATAAGAGAAAATGTATGCACGGTTTATTTTAATATAATTTAATCTTATCGTTAATGTCATAAATGCTTGGTTTCAGTGAAATGTTTTCTAAGAATAATTTAATGTCATACAGGATAGTGGTGGTGAAGAGAAGGAGAAAAAAACTCTTAGTGAAGCTGCCAGAGAGTATGAAGAGTCGAGAGCTGTAAAAAGAAAATATGAAGAAGTTGCTGTTGTTACAGGAGAAGAGGAGGAAGTCAATGTCTTACAGGTTAGTTTAATATCGGAAGATAATGTAGCACAGATATATATTCATTTTGTTATAGTCTAGTTATTGTCATATCGTAGATGTATAAGTTTTATTTGGTTTGGATACTCTGAACACAAGAAGAAGCAACCATGAATTGATTTTTCTTTACAAGATTGTCAATTACCCTGTATAAATGATTCTGAGCTTCATTTCTATATCAGATTTAATATTTCAACCGAATCAAGACTCTGAGATTTTCCCACAATTCCAATACTTGCAGAATAGTATTTTTCTATGGACTATATACCTGAAATTTCAATGCATAAATTTAAGTTGAATTTTTAAATTTAAATTTTACTGAATTGTACTGCAAAAGCAATCAATTTAGAGATTTTTGGTTGATGTGTCTGTGTTAGGTCTACTTAGTTTATTATTAGTGTTATGTGTTCAAATTTTGTTTTACATTATGTTTATTGTTTGTATATATTTCTTCTTATTCATTAATATTGTTTGCAATCTAATTTAGTATTATTATTATTATTATTGAATTTTCATTACTGTTGAGACCGAAGGTTCTTGGTGGAATTCCATGTTTAAAGATAATAAAACACAATTTTTTATTTTGTAACATCCACTTTTTATTATGAACAAGGAAAACCCCCCAAACCACAAAATAACCCAACTACACAAAACTGTATAATGCGTTTATATTACCTTATGTACATTTCGATAGCTCTGCTATCATCTTCAGAGGTACACTGTAGATGTTAGCAGAGCTATCGAAATGTACATAAGGTAATATAAACACATTATACAGTTTTGTGTAGTTGTGGTTTGGGGTTTTTCCTTGTTCATATAGTCACCACAGTGCTCTAGTGATTTGTTTATCATTTTCTATTAGTCTAGCTGACCAATGGTTTCGCCTGCTAAGGCATTGACGAGGTTGTATTACAGACTGAAAAAAATTGGAAAAAAAAATTGTTATAACAGAGAACCTTAAAAACTAGATGGTGGGAGTTAGGATACAATGAATGGAAATATTTGTACCTCGAACAATTAACTGGTTTTCCCAGTCTGTATTGTTCCTATGGTCATTGCCCAGGCTTGGTATTTCTCCACCCTTCCATTCATTGTATCCTAACTCCCACCATCTAGATTTTAAGGTTCTCTGTTTTTTCTTTTTCTTTTCTTTTTTTTCTTCTTCAATTTTCTTCAGTCTGTAATACAGCCTCGTTAATGCCTTACTAGGCGAAACCATTGGTCGGCTAGACTAATAAAAAGTGGATGTTACAAAATAAAAAATTATGTTTTATTATCATTATTATTGAAGTTTTATTTATTATTGTAGCTTATATTTTTAAACTAATTCATTACTATTCCATTATAATTGTTTTTTTTTAATAACTTAGGATTATATTTCATATCTTCATTGTTACACCTGTTATTAAAAACACATTTATAGAACTAGATTAACATTTAAAATTTTCTGTTATACACAGTTGTATCTATTCACACATCCTTTCGTCTTAAATGTAGCTTCATCAGTCCACTGAATGTTTGTATAAAAGTTATCATTGACTACTAAACCATACCACCTATATGCTTTTTTTTGTAGATTTTGTATGTGACTGTAGAAAACACAGACTACAACTTCCAAGTTTTCTTCTGTAGTAACAGAAACAGTTCTACCTGAACAAGGAAGCTCAGCTACTGATCCAATTTGCTCAAACATCTTTTAAAATTTGTTAATATCTTTTGCAATATTCCTTTTTTTAAGAATTCTATAAGCCGCACAGTTTAAAAAAAAAAATTGTTTTTTATAAGGAATGATTAATAATAATTTTTTTGACTAAAAAATTCATAAATTTTAAATAAGTGAGTTGTTATTTATTGTTTTAAATATTTTTATTTTTAAAGTAAAGACTCACTAACAGAATCTACAATATTTCACTAAGCTTATTATGTACTAATTCAAAATGTGCATCAAATTTTATCAATATAATATGTTTTCTTTAGTCATCTCTAGTCATAATGTATAGGCTTCTCTAGGTCTATAATTTACCACAAACCTTATTGATTTCATTGTTTATTGTAGTAATAGCCTTACCGATTGCTCTTATATTAATTTATATATTTTTATGTAATTTCTACTTGCTTATTGATTTTTATAATAATTTTGTGAAGGGCAGATGGCTTTTAAGTCGGTTGTGGGGGTCAGCATTTCAAGTTTCTGTAGCTATCAGAATGTGTTACTAATCATAAATCTTATTATGCTGGATCAACAACAACTGTGCTAGAATTGAAAAATGGGTACTTATGTATTAACGCCACCGCAGCAGAAGTTGCGCTAATGTGCATGCGCCAATAAAGAGCAAACTGGTTTAAGGGAAGCAGAATTCCATTTTTTTTCAGCTTTGAGATTCATATACTTTCATTTTATGATTTGTCGCAAAAATTTTAGGTGTAGATTGGCGGCACTTCACTTTTAAAGCTCATGTTTATCCATGATCTAATTTCAAATTATTAACTTCAATAAACTTACGAAATGTTTGGCCAGTTGGCCAGGTGATTATATAGTATATATATATATATATAGCTACCTGGCCAAACCTGTCGTGATATATAATTATATCGCAAAGTAAGCAAATATTGGCGCATGCGCATTAGCAACTTCTGCTGCGGTGGCGTTAATACGTAAGTACTGAAAAATGCTAAGAGAAATTGAAAGGACTATTATGCTATATGTCTTTTTGAGACTTGATTGGAACACAAATTTTATGGAAATTAATCAAGTGTCTCTTTGGATATAAAAAGCAAATATAAGGGTTGAATGAGAATATACCATACCTTCAGTGGTAATTCTATCATCACTTAACATAAGTCTAATGGTTACCTAAAGTTAAGATTCTGTTCAATCCAGTATATACTTTATTAATTGAAGTTGGTTTTGTCTTGGTCTATTTAATAAATTGGTAATTGGTTTCAATTCTGTTTGAAATTTTTTTAGATTAGTTAAAATTTACGCAACTCTATTTAGTGTTTTATTTGTCTTTGTCTTCTTTATAATTAATAAATAATAAATGTAAAATTGCAACTATTAAGATTATGTTTTAGCTTATGAAGGGCCTTGGTTTCCATCTCTTATCTTTCTGAGATCATCAGACCACCTTTCCTTTAAATTCTTCTTTGTCTGAAATATCTTTGTTATTTTCTCCGCTAGCATTCTTAGCAAGTGACTGATCCAATGTATTCTGGACTTTTGAATCTCCATTAATACTCCTGGTTCCAACCTCGGCAGCTTCTGATTCCTTCTTAACCCTCCACCCTACACCTCCATTGTTGATATTACTGCTACATGTTGATTATGTTCCAGGTTTTAAAAATTTATCAATTGTCATAAATGCAAAGTTGTTATTTATCTGTTACAGATGAATTGTAAACTGTTTGCATTTGATATTGCATCTTCAACATGGATGGAAAGAGGTAGAGGAACTCTACGTGTAAATGACTTGCCCGTTGGTTCTAAAACACAGTCTAGAGTAGTTATGAGAACAGCTGGTAGTCTTAGAGTAGTATTAAATACAAAGGTGAGTAGATGGGAAGCTGAGCTGGAGTCATTCGTTGTATGTAACTTGTAGAAAGAATTTTGTTTAAGGCAAAAAACCATTGCGATCCAATGTCTTAACAAAAAAATAAAAACTAAACTAAAAACAATTACATATAATTTTAACAACGTTAATTAAGTTAAAAATTGTAAACTTTGAAAAAATTGAATTGAGAGACAACATCATAACATGTTAACCCTACAAGTGGCAATGCTATTGGATTCCATTTTTTCTCCTTTTTAAATCATTTTTTTAAAACAAATTCATAAAAAATAATAATATGCAAATCGCAACTTATTTTATATAATTTTTCTCAGAAATATGTATATAATTTATCTGTGTATGAAGAAATGTTAGATGTTAAGGTTTTGCAGTAGTAAGTATGTTAGGGATGAAAAAAATGTGCAAAAATAAAATGAAAATGCCACAGAAAAGCATATATATATATATATATATATATATATATATATATATAAACAGTTGTGGTTTGGTTGGTGTAGCTGATGTATTACTGAAGAGGACGACCTTGTCGTTGAAACACGTCTGATACTTAGGCGTATTTTTTTTTATGAGATTTGTGTTATGTGTGTTTGTTATACTGTATAGTTTTTCTCATAAGTCAAGCTCAACATTTAATATTAGTACCTCTATGTCAGGAATCCAAAATTCTTACAATAACGGAAGCAAAAATGCCATAGAAAAACTTATATACACCATACAACAAAATTTTACAATATATATATTTAAATAAAAATTTACAAAATTTTGTTGTATGGTGTATATTAAAAGAGTATATTCAGGATAGTTTTGTTAATTAAGTTTCTCAATAGATAATTTTACTCTTTTATAATATTTTAAATTATTTTCTATACTATTTAATTTACCTGTATTTTGTATAACATAATGTAGCACAATTTACAATTGGTAATTTACGTTTTCACGAAAAATTTATGGTTTTCTTACGTGTCCTAGTAAGGCACGAGTTTTGTTTTTTTTTTAGCAAACCTGAACTGATATTCTTTTATTAAGTAAAGTTTTCACTTAGTGTTTCCTTGCGTAGAATCAGTAATGTCTATTTCCTGCCTGTAATAATTATCTCTCCTCAGCGATAGCTGCTTTACCTGGATTTTCGTTTACCTTTTTTTCTAAATCCATAATTATTAGTCTGTAATAAAATATGCGAGAGTTTGTAATCTAATTTTAGTCCAAGGAAGTTTGTACTTATATTGTTGGATGGAGAGTTTATTTACCGTCAATTACAACAACCTTTCCTTCCACACTGCCTGCTACGTATTGGCTATTTCAAAACAAAAGATTTAGTGGGAGTTTGAAAAAAACTTATGCTTGATAACATCTTAAGTTCGATCCATTGCCTTAATGGAATTGGATAGAACAAATGTCTTATACACATCTCTCAAAACAACACAGTCAATTAGGGCTTGCCTAACTGTTAAAAATATCTCCACAGAATGGACATTGGGAGGAATTTCCATGTTCCATCAAAAATCTATGATAATAATGGAAGAATCAAAGAAGGGTAATCACCACTTCGTCTCAACGACTGTCATGAATAGATGTTGTACTTCATGGACAGACTGGTATCTTTTACTTCTTTCAACTTATTGGACACTACAGTTGGCTATTCTTCCTCCCATTGACCCTGCAATACAAATTTAACTGCCGATTAAAGGTTAGATGCCATAACACGCTTTGGGACTGGCAACTAACTTGTAGCTTCCTTTGCGTTTCCAACAGATACGCACCTAAAGGATAACCCAACACCCCATATTTGAAGTCTGTACACCATCCGCCCTGTTGAGTAATATGCACAACCGACTTTATTGTCCAGTTTAGAATCATCTCACTAGATGGATATGTATTAGTTATACTCTAGGGATTCATTACACTTTAATTTAATTGATTTATCATTATTATTTTTTTTAATATCGGAACTCTTATATTTGTATATGTCTATTTGATTATATTTTAGATTTGGGCTAACATGTCTGTGGATAGACCAAGTGAAAAAAGTGTTCGGCTGACTGCAATGGATCCTAGTGGTCAAATTAAAGTCTTCCTTGTTATGGTAAGAAATATACATGTGTTTCATCAGTTTCCAAGAATATACTGTAAGACAGAATATAAAAGTTGAATTTTATTGCCTTTGTAAAAATATACGATATGGATGAACCTTAAATAATAAAGATAAATAAATCTTAAAATAAATAAATCCATAAAGATTCAATTACTCTAACTTTGTAAATTATTATTGTTATTTTTTTAAATCAAAAGAAGATAACAGTTTACTGTTATGGGAATCCATCCAGTGTATATTGTAGTCGGGTGTCGGGGGTAACATTATGGATAGTAGCTTCAATAGAAACTCTCTGATCCTTCTTCACTTTTATTATTTCATTGAAGTGTGTAGATACAGCCTTCCACCTAGTAAAAGTCAGAGTATGGTCCAGTGCAGATCCTGCAGCACTTAAGTAATTCTTGCCAAAGGGCTACTAAAACTCTTAAGCTAAGATTATACAGTATTGAGCTATGCCCACTGTATTGAACCTTTCGACTACCGAGAATAGAGATTTATTCACAACATTGGTATTAGTCAGCTTTCTTCCGTTTTGTTCCATATAACAGATAATATATGTTAATAGCTGAAACATATGACTTCATATGGTCTGACTTTAACCCTCACACATTGCAAGAGCTCTCGCAGCTCTATATAATATAAAAGTTTTAGTATTATATGCTATGTGTAGGTAACGAATCGTGGGAACAATTATTCTTGTTCTTCAATTGTACAGTTTATTCCTTTTAGATGTCAGCCACAAGATCTTGGAAAAATCTTATGCTCCTTTGTTAAAGATCCAAGAGACTCAGTTCATTCTAGATTGAGGCATTCTTTTTTTGAAGAAGTTTAGTTTTGTAGGTCACATTTCCTATACAGAGGGGTTCCCAGTGATCATGTTCATCCTGAATATTTGTTTTCTCAGGTGGCAGTGCCCTCTCATCTGCTCTTTATTGTCTCTGTATATCCAGAGAAACTATATACAATTTTCTTAGAGGTAAGCAGAGAGAATTTGCTCATCTTAAAACCTGCGATAGTTCTTCTTTTTGAGTCCAACTGTTGATGGCTTGCATTGCCAGTATATTCAATCCAGTAAAGTGTTACATTGTTGGGGGCTCCAGCTGTGATATGATTCTACTACAATCGTAGTCTAATTTTTACATGAATTTGTTAGAATCCAAGGTTGTCAAAGCCACTTCACTGTCTTTATAGATACATAGATTCTTATCCTTCCATTGAAGTCTCAAGTTTTGCTGACTCTAACACCATTGTATATATTCCTATCAGCAGGATATGTTCCTGCCTAGGTTTACCTCTTCAGATCCCAACTCTTGTACCAAACTTTGTTTTAAATCTGTCTGTAAACCATTCCAGCTCCAGTCATTCTGTAAGGTCTTCCTTGCGGTCTGGTATTACCAATATAAATTAATTTGGAAGAAATACTGAAAAAATACCCATTTTTTTTATCTATGGGTCTATCTGAATGAAGGACACAGTGTTATTGAGAATGGTGCATCACTGAAGCTGTATGAGACATTACAATCTATTCAGTTTTTAAAGTAGTTATTTGTATAATGAATTATTGTTCTATTGTACAGTAGTTATTATGTAGACAAATTATGGAAAATGTTCAAATGAACTATATCAAATTATATCACAATTGACTTACTAAAACAAGTATCAGGGTGTTACAGGTCGTACAAAATGAAGTATACGTAATGATTAAATTTAGCTAAACGTAGTTTTGATTTTGTATGGATAGGAGGCCTTGGAAATTGGTCCTTGGTATTACATATAGTAGTACAGAAATAGGAAAACACTAGAGTTCTGAAAAATTGTGTAACCCACTCAATCAGTAAAGAGAGTATGCTACTTCTTTTTATACTCTCTGCTGATTAAAAAAGTGTTTACGAAATATTTTATAACTATTTTTTTTTTTTTTTTTTTTTTTTTTTTTTTTTTTTTTTTAGTGTTTCCCTATTTTTGTGAACTACTAGGTAATACCAAGATAAGCGTGTGTCGCCTATCCATAGAAAATCTAAACTAGAGTATGCACCCTATTGATTTCTAACCTTTAGCTAAACTTAGTGAGGTTTGAAAATTTATTTTCGTTGTACAAAGTTTATTAAATGTTAATGTAAATGTTTTATTAAATAAACATCCGGAAATATTTGCGTATCTATGTAAAAGCAGGAAAGAGAAAAATTTGATTTTATTATTGTTATATTTAAAAAAAATGAAAATACATTACATTAAAATTGTATTTTGAATATTCTGTACATATCAAAACATTTAGGAAAGAAAAAAGTAAATGAAAAAAAACATTTACAAAGTTTTGAAATTCTATACTGTATATACATTAACCTAGGATTTTGTTTCCTTAAATTGTTATATTTGTATATACTCGTATTTAACACAAATGATTACTATTTAAAAAATTGTACAAACTCTGAGCGTGGCAAAACAATATACAAATTGCAGTGTCCAAGTAACCAGTCTCAGGTCAGAACACTTCAGCTATTAGTTTTATTATAATAATTAGTATTTATAACCGGATCTTGAGTATAAAGAGTCAACAACTGTAAATTACAATGTGAAAGTCCTTAAAATTTCAAACCTTACGTTAAGAGCTTAAAGTTTGGATTCACCCTCAAGTCAAAATGAAAACACCATGTTCTGAGATATTTGCGGGTTTCCACATTCCCAACTTTTATACAATATATATATATTTTTTTTCAGGCTGGTGGAAAAGAAATTGACCAATTGCATAAAACCTTGGATTGGAGAGTAACAAACCAAAAAAAACAAGTGATATCAATTGGAGGTGATAGTGCAATGGACAAGAATTAATCTGTGCAATGATGGTGCAATCATTGTGATGCCCTTTTAGCAAGGGTTTATGTATTTGCCATATTATAATGGCCACAACAAACTCAACAGTATGTTGTCAACTTAGAACATTTTTCCTGTTAAAGTTTTTAGGTTATGAAATTATAAAATTATTTTTTTCTTATTAAAAAAAAGACAGGACTAATGCTTAATGCTATGTGGGTATTGGGGTTAGATTTGAGCGTGAACGTCTTTTATTATTCCTGAGAAAATAATATTAAAGCGTAAAATTTACTGTAGTCATTACGTTGGTATATTTTAATTGAAATCATCTGATTACATTTTTTTAGGTTTAGAAGGTGGCCGTTAATCTCCTGAGTAAAGTTTTAACATATTGTTTTAATACATAATAGTAAAGATGTTTTGTGCATGTCACTATCAATCACAATACAATACCAACTTAATGTTTTTGATATTCATGTATCAACATTATCTATATGTAATTACTGTAAAGAAGTATGTTACAGATCTGTCTCATACATATAATATGATGTAGATACAGATAAATAGATATGACACAGATATAAGTTGAGATGCAAATACCTAAGATACTTAGTTGGTAATAAATGTAATTTATTAAACACAGGAAAACATGAAATTAAAGAACAGTTTTGTTATATTCATATGTCGGTCTCTATCTATGTCCGCCATCAATTCTCAAAATCCTTAATTAATAATTTCTATTAGTTGCACTCTATTATTTTTCGTGATCTTTTCATTTTATGTTTAACAAGAACTTCAATTATTACAAAATAATTTAACAGATACAATTTTCAATTTTATAATAAAGTTAAAAAAAAATTTTATTTTAAAATAATTACAACTAAGTTTTGGCTTATCAAGTAAATTACATTTAATATTAAAATCATAGTGTTTGGAACACCATCCAATGATGGAGTCATATATTTATGTTATACACAAAGTTAATAACACACTAACGTCAATAATATCCAAGGGTTCTTGTTTGTTTCAAGTGCCGAACATCCTCTGTGTTATTAATTGAACAAAGCATCTCAAGGTTGCGGTCTATTCTTATGCATAATTGTATATCTCTTAATTTTTTTCTGAGACTATTCATCCTGAGATCACGATGGAATATCATCATTTCATACGAACCATGGTGCGTTAATCATATTCTGCACAACTTTATTTTGGAACATTTGAATGATTTTTACCCTTGTTTTCTTAGTACAGTCCCATAGCTGTATGTTATAAGTACAAATTGGTTTTAATAAAGTTGAGATATTCTTGAACCAGTTACAAATGTACAGTTCAATATTATACCCACAACAATATGACCAACACATCACCAAAGTATTGCTTTCTTGGCCACTGTCAATCATTTGCTAGTTCATTAGCTTGGAAAAAAGTGGTCAGTTCGAAATGTACAGTTCTGTATTGTAGCCACAAGAATAGGTTCTATATGACCAACACATGGGGAAATGCCATGCTTCCTAGGCCCCTGTCAATCATTTTCTAATTCATTATAATATGATTGGTCCCTGTTAATCATTTGCTAGTTTGTTATAATATTCTTAACTTTGGTTATCAGTTTCAAATGTACAGATAATTTTTCCTTCATTGTTGTTAAAGGTAATAAATCTCTTGCTCATTGCTTTTAAAAAAAGGAAGAGAAAGAGCTCTAGACCTTGAATACATCGGGGTCAGAAAAAAACAAAACAAGAGTTGGAAAAGAAAGACGTGATAGGAAAGATAAAAAGAGGGATCTAACCCAAAAAAAGGTGTTGATACAGCTGGGTTCCTGCGGGATTGCCATGCAGGAAAGCCATTAATCTTGTAAGGCTTTTGTTACACCATTAAAGCAAATAGTTTGCTAGTTTATTATAATATTCATATGACCAAAACATCAGCCACAAGAATACATCAGTAAATGTCATGCTTTTTTGGCCCCTGTCAACAATTGAGTTGATCAGTTCCAAATGTACAATCAAGAATGTCTCCACAAGAATAGTCAACACAACTGATCTAATTGTAAATTATAAAACTTGTGATGTTTCCATTAATAACCCTTCTATTTATATACTAGGTTTGGCATGGGGGGGATTTTGGGGCAGCTAATAAATCCCCCCATCGAGTGAAACCCCATCTTTTTAAAGGTCTTGGTAAAAGAAGAAGAACAGTAAAAACTAGAGGTCTCTACCTCAACCCTATCAAAAATGCTGGTTGATTTAAATCTTAAGAATACTATTATACTGTAGTCAGTAAAAAATTACATGTAAAACAAAATTTAAAACTGATTCCAACAAATTCCTATTTTTTAGTAAAAATATTTTATTGATGCTTATAAGCATAGTAGTAAATCCTTACAAATAGTAAATAATTATTGGTATTTATAAACATAACAAATTGCTTCCCCAGGATGGTCTAACAATGTGCCAGCCTATCGTAAAATTGTGAATTGGTGAGTAGTAAAGATTCCTTTGGAATTATGGATTTCTCTACTATTCGATTTCTAAGATCATAAATTCACAGTGGTTTGGTTCATAACTCTCAATTATGATGTTTTAAAAAATTTCAATCAGCCTCTGTTTTCGATACGGTCGAGAAAGAGACCTCTAGTTTTGTCTTTCTTCTTTTTTTATCAAGACATTTAAAAGAAGTGTCACTCGATGGGGGGGGGGGGGCTTTACATTTAAGATTCTTTAGCTGCCCCAAAATCCCTCATTTAGGAGGGATCGACAAAGTTGCTCTATACTCACAAGGTACATTTTTATGTCTTAAGTTTGGTTTTAATAAGTTCACTTTTTAAAAAGATAACAGGGTTTCTCCACCCTGTATAGTAAAACCCCACATAGCTTTAGGCATTAGACATGACATTGTTTACTTTGCCTCTATGTAGGAAATAATTTGTTGAGTGTATTTATTATAAAACTGAATACATCTGTACCAAGCATTTGAAATATAATTTAATGACATTTTGTAAATTGTATTTTTCTTTCCTTTATTTAATTGTAGAGACTGTAAAAAAACTGGTTTTATGAGATGTGCAGCAAGTGATTTTGTTGCCATCCATCTTTAAATGAAGTTACTAAACTAGCTGTTTGCTGTTTTACAAAAGGAAGATATCTAAATCATAATCTGTAAAATGATTAAAAAACATATATTTTTTAAACAAAGGTTTTTTTTTTTTTTTTTTTAATTTCTCTGTTTGTGTGTTGTTTTTTTTAACATTTCACTTCTCACATGCATATTAAAATAAATTAAAAGAAAAAAACATTGAAAAACTTTACTCTTGTTTTTCATAAATTGGTTCAATTATCTGGTCAAAACAGAATTTGTGTCGGGGTTTTCAAGAAGCATAGTTTTTCATAAGTGACAAATTTCGATGTCAGATGAGACTTAGCAGCAAACAGTATCTTTATTTTTTGACCATAGATAATTTTAAAATACATTTTTCAGAAAAAATTGAAAATTTCAAGAAGTATAATTTATTGAACATTAAATGTACCAAGACATTTGTAACATAGTTGTAGCAACATTCTCAGAAATCTACCACTAATAAATATAGCCATAATTTTTTAATATTTTTTCAGCTAATATACACTTGTGTTTTAATTAACACAATCACTGGTAAAAATTGCCCAGTTTTGTGACCCACATATGCTAAATTTTTTTCTATGATAAATTTTTCTTTAGGTGTATTATAGCAATATTTAATAGCTAGTTTTTCAATTTCAACAAAAAGAACAATTTCTCGAGACATGAAAATTCCATCATTCTGGAATGAGGTGTGCACTGCAATGAGATCATGTTAAATTGTTCTTCTATTAAGCTATAAAAATAATCAAAAATCAAAAACTCACTTTTTCGCCTAAAAAAACTGCAAGGGGGGGGTACCCTTACCTATTTGCAAAGTTTGAAAATTGGCTGTTTTCTCGAATTAATTACTCGGAAACTATAAGAGATATTTTCATTTTGAAAACACCACAGTAAAATTTGAACTTTCTTCTTTCATCATGTGAAAGTTCATATCATTCCGATGAATAGTTAGGGAGCTACAGCCGTTTAAAAAAGGTATTGCAAGCGGTGAAATGTTAAAATCTGCTACTTTTATTGACATATAAATTGTAATAACTCGTAAACCATTTGAGTTGTCAAAGTGATTTTTTCAGGGTTTATTCTACTTTCAATTCTGCATCTTTTGATACCCATATCATTGGATTTAAACAATTTTGATCTTTTTTGGAAAAACTTTAAACTGCAATTACTCGTAAACCCTTTGAGATTTCAAAGTGTTTTTTTCAGGGTTTACTCTCTATTCAATTCTGCTTCTTATGGTGTACATATCATTGGTATTGTTAAATGTTGAAATTTTTACAAGAAATCGATAAAAATGAAAAAAATATTTAAAATTTTGAAATTTCAATAGCACCCCTCGACTCCAAATTTAATTCTGCTTCTATTAAGCTATAAAAATAATCAAAAATCAAAAACTCACTTTTTCGCCTAAAAAAACTGCAAGGGGGGTACCCTTACCTATTTGCAAAGTTTGAAAATTGGCTGTTTTCTCGAATTAATTACTCGGAAACTATAAGAGATATTTTCATTTTGAAAACACCACAGTAAAATTTGAACTTTCTTCTTTCATCATGTGAAAGTTCATATCATTCCGATGAATAGTTAGGGAGCTACAGCCGTTTAAAAAAGGTATTGCAAGCGGTGAAACGTGAAATGTTAAAATCTGCTACTTTTATTGACATATAAATTGTAATAACTCGTAAACCATTTCAGTTGTCAAAGTGATTTTTTCAGGGTTTATTCTACTTTCATTTCTGCATCTTTTGATACCCATATCATTGGATTTAAACAATTTTGATCTTTTTTGGAAAAACTTTAAACTGCAATTACTCGTAAACCCTTTGAGATTTCAAAGTGTTTTTTTCAGGGTTTACTCTCTATTCAATTCTGCTTCTTATGGTGTACATATCATTGGTATTGTTAAATGTTGAAATTTTTACAAAAAATCGATAAAAATGAAAAAAATATTTAAAATTTTGAAATTTCAATAGCACCCCTCGACTCCAAATTTAATTCTGCTTCTATTAAGCTATAAAAATAATCAAAAATCAAAAACTCACTTTTTCGCCTAAAAAAACTGCAAGGGGGGTTACTCGGAAACTATAAGAGATATTTTCATTTTGAAAACACCACAGTAAAATTTGAACTTTCTTCTTTCATCATGTGAAAGTTCATATCATTCCGATGAATAGTTAGGGAGCTACAGCCGTTTAAAAAAGGTATTGCAAGCGGTGAAACGTGAAATGTTAAAATCTGCTACTTTTATTGACATATAAATTGTAATAACTCGTAAACCATTTCAGTTGTCAAAGTGATTTTTTCATGGTTTATTCTACTTTCAATTCTGCATCTTTTGATACCCATATCATTGGATTTAAACAATTTTGATCTTTTTTGAAAAAACTTTAAACTGCAATTACTCGTAAACCCTTTGAGATTTCAAAGTGTTTTTTTCAGGGTTTACTCTCTATTCAATTCTGCTTCTTATGGTGTACATATCATTGGTATTGTTAAATGTTGAAATTTTTACAAAAAATCGTTAAAAATGAAAAAAATATTTAAAATTTTGAAATTTCAATAGCACCCCTCGACTCCAAATTTAATTCTGCTTCTATTAAGCTATAAAAATAATCAAAAATCAAAAACTCACTTTTTCGCCTAAAAAAACTGCAAGGGACCCTTACCTATTTGCAAAGTTTGAAAATTGGCTGTTTTCTCGAATTAATTACTCGGAAACTATAAGAGATATTTTCATTTTGAAAACACCACAGTAAAATTTGAACTTTCTTCTTTCATCATGTGAAAGTTCATATCATTCCGATGAATAGTTAGGGAGCTACAGCCGTTAAAAAAAGGTATTGCAAGCGGTGAAACGTGAAATGTTAAAATCTGCTACTTTTATTGACATATAAATTGTAATAACTCGTAAACGATTTCAGTTGTCAAAGTGATTTTTTCAGGGGTTATTCTACTTTCAATTCTGCATCTTTTGATACCCATATCATTGGATTTAAACAATTTTGATCTTTTTTGAAAAAACTTTAAACTGCAATTACTCGTAAACCCTTTGAGATTTCAAAGTGTTTTTTTCAGGGTTTACTCTCTATTCAATTCTGCTTCTTATGGTGTACATATCATTGGTATTGTTAAATGTTGAAATTTTTACAAAAAATCGTTAAAAATGAAAAAAATATTTAAAATTTTGAAATTTCAATAGCACCCCTCGACTCCAAATTTAATTCTGCTTCTATTAAGCTATAAAAATAATCAAAAATCAAAAACTCACTTTTTCACCTAAAAAAACTGCAAGGGAGATACCTTACCTATTTGCAAAGTTTGAAAATTGGCTGTTTTCTCGAATTTATTACTCGGAAACTATAAGAGATATTTTCATTTTGAAAAAACCACAGTAAAATTTGAACTTTCTTCTTTCATCATGGGAAAGTTCATATCATTCCGATGAATAGTTAGGGAGCTACAGCCGTTTAAAAAAGGTATTGCAAGCGGTGAAACGTGAAATGTTAAAATCTGCTACTTTTATTGACATATAAATTGTAATAACTCGTAAACCATTTCAGTTGTCAAAGTGATTTTTTCAGGGTTTATTCTACTTTCATTTCTGCATCTTTTGATACCCATATCATTGGATTTAAACAATTTTGATCTTTTTTGGAAAAACTTTAAACTGCAATTACTCGTAAACCCTTTGAGATTTCAAAGTTTTTTTTTCAGGGTTTACTCTCTATTCAATTCTGCTTCTTATGGTGTACATATCATTGGTATTGTTAAATGTTGAAATTTTTACAAAAAATCGTTAAAAATGAAAAAAATATTTAAAATTTTGAAATTTCAATAGCACCCCTCGACTCCAAATTTAATTCTGCTTCTATTAAGCTATAAAAATAATCAAAAATCAAAAACTCACTTTTTCACCTAAAAAAACTGCAAGGGGGGTACCTTACCTATTTGCAAAGTTTGAAAATTGGCTGTTTTCTCGAATTAATTACTCGGAAACTATAAGAGATATTTTCATTTTGAAAACACCACAGTAAAATTTGAACTTTCTTCTTTCATCATGTGAAAGTTCATATCATTCCGATGAATAGTTAGGGAGCTACAGCCGTTTAAAAAAGGTATTGCAAGCGGTGAAACGTGAAATGTTAAAATCTGCTACTTTTATTGACATATAAATTGTAATAACTCGTAAACCATTTCAGTTGTCAAAGTGATTTTTTCAGGGTTTATTCTACTTTCATTTCTGCATCTTTTGATACCCATATCATTGGATTTAAACAATTTTGATCTTTTTTGGAAAAACTTTAAACTGCAATTACTCGTAAACCCTTTGAGATTTCAAAGTTTTTTTTTCAGGGTTTACTCTCTATTCAATTCTGCTTCTTATGGTGTACATATCATTGGTATTGTTAAATGTTGAAATTTTTACAAAAATCGATAAAAATGAAAAAAATATTTAAAATTTTGAAATTTCAATAGCACCCCTCGACTCCAAATTTAATTCTGCTTCTATTAAGCTATAAAAATAATCAAAAATCAAAAACTCACTTTTTCACCTAAAAAAACTGCAAGGGGGGTACCTTACCTATTTGCAAAGTTTGAAAATTGGCTGTTTTCTCGAATTTATTACTCGGAAACTATAAGAGATATTTTCATTTTGAAAAAACCACAGTAAAATTTGAACTTTCTTCTTTCATCATGTGAAAGTTCATATCATTCCGATGAATAGTTAGGGAGCTACAGCCGTTTAAAAAAGGTATTGCAAGCGGTGAAACGTGAAATGTTAAAATCTGCTACTTTTATTGACATATAAATTGTAATAACTCGTAAACCATTTCAGTTGTCAAAGTGATTTTTTCATGGTTTATTCTACTTTCAATTCTGCATCTTTTGATACCCATATCATTGGATTTAAACAATTTTGATCTTTTTTGAAAAAACTTTAAACTGCAATTACTCGTAAACCCTTTGAGATTTCAAAGTGTTTTTTTCAGGGTTTACTCTCTATTCAATTCTGCTTCTTATGGTGTACATATCATTGGTATTGTTAAATGTTGAAATTTTTACAAAAAATCGTTAAAAATGAAAAAAATATTTAAAATTTTGAAATTTCAATAGCACCCCTCGACTCCAAATTTAATTCTGCTTCTATTAAGCTATAAAAATAATCAAAAATCAAAAACTCACTTTTTCACCTAAAAAAACTGCAAGGGGGGTACCTTACCTATTTGCAAAGTTTGAAAATTGGCTGTTTTCTCGAATTTATTACTCGGAAACTATAAGAGATATTTTCATTTTGAAAAAACCACAGTAAAATTTGAACTTTCTTCTTTCATCATGTGAAAGTTCATATCATTCCGATGAATAGTTAGGGAGCTACAGCCGTTTAAAAAAGGTATTGCAAGCGGTGAAACGTGAAATGTTAAAATCTGCTACTTTTATTGACATATAAATTGTAATAACTCGTAAACCATTTCAGTTGTCAAAGTGATTTTTTCAGGGTTTATTCTACTTTCATTTCTGCATTTTTTGATACCCATATCATTGGATTTAAACAATTTTGATCTTTTTTGGAAAAACTTTAAACTGCAATTACTCGTAAACCCTTTGAGATTTCAAAGTGTTTTTTTCAGGGTTTACTCTCTATTCAATTCTGCTTCTTATGGTGTACATATCATTGGTATTGTTAAATGTTGAAATTTTTACAAAAAATCGTTAAAAATGAAAAAAATATTTAAAATTTTGAAATTTCAATAGCACCCCTCGACTCCAAATTTAATTCTGCTTCTATTAAGCTATAAAAATAATCAAAAATCAAAAACTCACTTTTTCACCTAAAAAAACTGCAAGGGGGGTACCTTACCTATTTGCAAAGTTTGAAAATTGGCTGTTTTCTCGAATTTATTACTCGGAAACTATAAGAGATATTTTCATTTTGAAAAAACCACAGTAAAATTTGAACTTTCTTCTTTCATCATGTGAAAGTTCATATCATTCCGATGAATAGTTAGGGAGCTACAGCCGTTTAAAAAAGGTATTGCAAGCGGTGAAACGTGAAATGTTAAAATCTGCTACTTTTATTGACATATAAATTGTAATAACTCGTAAACCATTTCAGTTGTCAAAGTGATTTTTTCAGGGTTTATTCTACTTTCATTTCTGCATCTTTTGATACCCATATCATTGGATTTAAACAATTTTGATCTTTTTTGGAAAAACTTTAAACTGCAATTACTCGTAAACCCTTTGAGATTTCAAAGTGTTTTTTTCAGGGTTTACTCTCTATTCAATTCTGCTTCTTATGGTGTACATATCATTGGTATTGTTAAATGTTGAAATTTTTACAAAAAATCGTTAAAAATGAAAAAAATATTTAAAATTTTGAAATTTCAATAGCACCCCTCGACTCCAAATTTAATTCTGCTTCTATTAAGCTATAAAAATAATCAAAAATCAAAAACTCACTTTTTCACCTAAAAAAACTGCAAGGGGGGTACCTTACCTATTTGCAAAGTTTGAAAATTGGCTGTTTTCTCGAATTTATTACTCGGAAACTATAAGAGATATTTTCATTTTGAAAAAACCACAGTAAAATTTGAACTTTCTTCTTTCATCATGTGAAAGTTCATATCATTCCGATGAATAGTAAGGGAGCTACAGCCGTTTAAAAAAGGTATTGCAAGCGGTGAAACGTGAAATGTTAAAATCTGCTACTTTTATTGACATATAAATTGTAATAACTCGTAAACCATTTCAGTTGTCAAAGTGATTTTTTCATGGTTTATTCTACTTTCAATTCTGCATCTTTTGATACCCATATCATTGGATTTAAACAATTTTGATCTTTTTTGAAAAAACTTTAAACTGCAATTACTCGTAAACCCTTTGAGATTTCAAAGTGTTTTTTTCAGGGTTTACTCTCTATTCAATTCTGCTTCTTATGGTGTACATATCATTGGTATTGTTAAATGTTGAAATTTTTACAAAAAATCGTTAAAAATGAAAAAAATATTTAAAATTTTGAAATTTCAATAGCACCCCTCGACTCCAAATTTAATTCTGCTTCTATTAAGCTATAAAAATAATCAAAAATCAAAAACTCACTTTTTCGCCTAAAAAAACTGCAAGGGGGGTACCTTACCTATTTGCAAAGTTTGAAAATTGGCTGTTTTCTCGAATTAATTACTCAGAAACTATAAGAGATATTTTCATTTTGAAAAAACCACAGTAAAATTTGAACTTTCTTCTTTCATCATGTGAAAGTTCATATCATTCCGATGAATAGTTAGGGAGCTACAGCCGTTTAAAAAAGGTATTGCAAGCGGTGAAACGTGAAATGTTAAAATCTGCTACTTTTATTGACATATAAATTGTAATAACTCGTAAACCATTTCAGTTGTCAAAGTGATTTTTTCAGGGTTTATTCTACTTTCAATTCTGCATCTTTTGATACCCATATCATTGGATTTAAACAATTTTGATCTTTTTTGAAAAAACTATAAACTGCAATTACTCGTAAACCCTTTGAAATTTCAAAGTGTTTTTTTCAGGGTTTACTCTCTATTCAATTCTGCTTCTTATGGTGTACATATCATTGGTATTGTTAAATGTTGAAATTTTTACAAAAAATCGATAAAAATGAAAAAAATATTAAAAATTTTGAAATTTCAATAGCACCCCTCGACTCCAAATTTAATTCTGCTTCTATTAAGCTATAAAAATAATCAAAAATCAAAAACTCACTTTTTCGCCTAAAAAAACTGCAAGGGGGGTACCTTACCTATTTGCAAAGTTTGAAAATTGGCTGTTTTCTCGAATTAATTACTCAGAAACTATAAGAGATATTTTCATTTTGAAAAAACCACAGTAAAATGTGAACTTTCTTCTTTCATCATGTGAAAGTTCATATCATTCCGATGAATAGTTAGGGAGCTACAGCCGTTTAAAAAAGGTATTGCAAGCGGTGAAACGTGAAATGTTAAAATCTGCTACTTTTATTGACATATAAATTGTAATAACTCGTAAACCATTTCAGTTGTCAAAGTGATTTTTTCATGGTTTATTCTACTTTCAATTCTGCATCTTTTGATACCCATATCATTGGATTTAAACAATTTTGATCTTTTTTGAAAAAACTTTAAACTGCAATTACTCGTAAACCCTTTGAGATTTCAAAGTGTTTTTTTCAGGGTTTACTCTCTATTCAATTCTGCTTCTTATGGTGTACATATCATTGGTATTGTTAAATGTTGAAATTTTTACAAAAAATCGTTAAAAATGAAAAAAATATTTAAAATTTTGAAATTTCAATAGCACCCCTCGACTCCAAATTTAATTCTGCTTCTATTAAGCTATAAAAATAATCAAAAATCAAAAACTCACTTTTTCGCCTAAAAAAACTGCAAGGGGGGTACCTTACCTATTTGCAAAGTTTGAAAATTGGCTGTTTTCTCGAATTAATTACTCAGAAACTATAAGAGATATTTTCATTTTGAAAAAACCACAGTAAAATTTGAACTTTCTTCTTTCATCATGTGAAAGTTCATATCATTCCGATGAATAGTTAGGGAGCTACAGCCGTTTAAAAAAGGTATTGCAAGCGGTGAAACGTGAAATGTTAAAATCTGCTACTTTTATTGACATATAAATTGTAATAACTCGTAAACCATTTCAGTTGTCAAAGTGATTTTTTCAGGGTTTATTCTACTTTCAATTCTGCATCTTTTGATACCCATATCATTGGATTTAAACAATTTTGATCTTTTTTGAAAAAACTATAAACTGCAATTACTCGTAAACCCTTTGAAATTTCAAAGTGTTTTTTTCAGGGTTTACTCTCTATTCAATTCTGCTTCTTATGGTGTACATATCATTGGTATTGTTAAATGTTGAAATTTTTACAAAAAATCGATAAAAATGAAAAAAATATTAAAAATTTTGAAATTTCAATAGCACCCCTCGACTCCAAATTTAATTCTGCTTCTATTAAGCTATAAAAATAATCAAAAATCAAAAACTCACTTTTTCGCCTAAAAAAACTGCAAGGGGGGTACCTTACCTATTTGCAAAGTTTGAAAATTGGCTGTTTTCTCGAATTAATTACTCAGAAACTATAAGAGATATTTTCATTTTGAAAAAACCACAGTAAAATGTGAACTTTCTTCTTTCATCATGTGAAAGTTCATATCATTCCGATGAATAGTTAGGGAGCTACAGCCGTTTAAAAAAGGTATTGCAAGCGGTGAAACGTGAAATGTTAAAATCTGCTACTTTTATTGACATATAAATTGTAATAACTCGTAAACCATTTCAGTTGTCAAAGTGATTTTTTCATGGTTTATTCTACTTTCAATTCTGCATCTTTTGATACCCATATCATTGGATTTAAACAATTTTGATCTTTTTTGAAAAAACTTTAAACTGCAATTACTCGTAAACCCTTTGAGATTTCAAAGTGTTTTTTTCAGGGTTTACTCTCTATTCAATTCTGCTTCTTATGGTGTACATATCATTGGTATTGTTAAATGTTGAAATTTTTACAAAAAATCGTTAAAAATGAAAAAAATATTTAAAATTTTGAAATTTCAATAGCACCCCTCGACTCCAAATTTAATTCTGCTTCTATTAAGCTATAAAAATAATCAAAAATCAAAAACTCACTTTTTCGCCTAAAAAAACTGCAAGGGGGGGTACCTTACCTATTTGCAAAATTTGAAAATTGGCTGTTTTCTCGAATTAATTACTCGGAAACTATAAGAGATATTTTCATTTTGAAAACACCACAGTAAAATTTGAACTTTCTTCTTTCATCATGTGAAAGTTCATATCATTCCGATGAATAGTTAGGGAGCTACAGCCGTTTAAAAAAGGTATTGCAAGCGGTGAAACGTGAAATGTTAAAATCTGCTACTTTTATTGACATATAAATTGTAATAACTCGTAAACCATTTCAGTTGTCAAAGTGATTTTTTCAGGGTTTATTCTACTTTCATTTCTGCATCTTTTGATACCCATATCATTGGATTTAAACAATTTTGATCTTTTTTGGAAAAACTTTAAACTGCAATTACTCGTAAACCCTTTGAGATTTCAAAGTGTTTTTTTCAGGGTTTACTCTCTATTCAATTCTGCTTCTTATGGTGTACATATCATTGGTATTGTTAAATGTTGAAATTTTTACAAAAATCGATAAAAATGAAAAAAATATTTAAAATTTTGAAATTTCAATAGCACCCCTCGACTCCAAATTTAATTCTGCTTCTATTAAGCTATAAAAATAATCAAAAATCAAAAACTCACTTTTTCACCTAAAAAAACTGCAAGGGGGGGTACCTTACCTATTTGCAAAGTTTGAAAATTGGCTGTTTTCTCGAATTTATTACTCGGAAACTATAAGAGATATTTTCATTTTGAAAAAACCACAGTAAAATTTGAACTTTCTTCTTTCATCATGTGAAAGTTCATATCATTCCGATGAATAGTTAGGGAGCTACAGCCGTTTAAAAAAGGTATTGCAAGCGGTGAAACGTGAAATGTTAAAATCTGCTACTTTTATTGACATATAAATTGTAATAACTCGTAAACCATTTCAGTTGTCAAAGTGATTTTTTCATGGTTTATTCTACTTTCAATTCTGCATCTTTTGATACCCATATCATTGGATTTAAACAATTTTGATCTTTTTTGAAAAAACTTTAAACTGCAATTACTCGTAAACCCTTTGAGATTTCAAAGTGTTTTTTTCAGGGTTTACTCTCTATTCAATTCTGCTTCTTATGGTGTACATATCATTGGTATTGTTAAATGTTGAAATTTTTACAAAAAATCGTTAAAAATGAAAAAAATATTTAAAATTTTGAAATTTCAATAGCACCCCTCGACTCCAAATTTAATTCTGCTTCTATTAAGCTATAAAAATAATCAAAAATCAAAAACTCACTTTTTCACCTAAAAAAACTGCAAGGGGGGTACCTTACCTATTTGCAAAGTTTGAAAATTGGCTGTTTTCTCGAATTTATTACTCGGAAACTATAAGAGATATTTTCATTTTGAAAACACCACAGTAAAATTTGAACTTTCTTCTTTCATCATGTGAAAGTTCATATCATTCCGATGAATAGTTAGGGAGCTACAGCCGTTTAAAAAAGGTATTGCAAGCGGTGAAACGTGAAATGTTAAAATCTGCTACTTTTATTGACATATAAATTGTAATAACTCGTAAACCATTTCAGTTGTCAAAGTGATTTTTTCAGGGTTTATTCTACTTTCATTTCTGCATCTTTTGATACCCATATCATTGGATTTAAACAATTTTGATCTTTTTTGGAAAAACTTTAAACTGCAATTACTCGTAAACCCTTTGAGATTTCAAAGTGTTTTTTTCAGGGTTTACTCTCTATTCAATTCTGCTTCTTATGGTGTACATATCATTGGTATTGTTAAATGTTGAAATTTTTACAAAAAATCGTTAAAAATGAAAAAAATATTTAAAATTTTGAAATTTCAATAGCACCCCTCGACTCCAAATTTAATTCTGCTTCTATTAAGCTATAAAAATAATCAAAAATCAAAAACTCACTTTTTCACCTAAAAAAACTGCAAGGGGGGGGTACCTTACCTATTTGCAAAGTTTGAAAATTGGCTGTTTTCTCGAATTTATTACTCGGAAACTATAAGAGATATTTTCATTTTGAAAAAACCACAGTAAAATTTGAACTTTCTTCTTTCATCATGTGAAAGTTCATATCATTCCGATGAATAGTTAGGGAGCTACAGCCGTTTAAAAAAGGTATTGCAAGCGGTGAAACGTGAAATGTTAAAATCTGCTACTTTTATTGACATATAAATTGTAATAACTCGTAAACCATTTCAGTTGTCAAAGTGATTTTTTCAGGGTTTATTCTACTTTCATTTCTGCATCTTTTGATACCCATATCATTGGATTTAAACAATTTTGATCTTTTTTGGAAAAACTTTAAACTGCAATTACTCGTAAACCCTTTGAGATTTCAAAGTGTTTTTTTCAGGGTTTACTCTCTATTCAATTCTGCTTCTTATGGTGTACATATCATTGGTATTGTTAAATGTTGAAATTTTTACAAAAAATCGTTAAAAATGAAAAAAATATTTAAAATTTTGAAATTTCAATAGCACCCCTCGACTCCAAATTTAATTCTGCTTCTATTAAGCTATAAAAATAATCAAAAATCAAAAACTCACTTTTTCGCCTAAAAAAACTGCAAGGGGGGTACCTTACCTATTTGCAAAATTTGAAAATTGGCTGTTTTCTCGAATTAATTACTCGGAAACTATAAGAGATATTTTCATTTTGAAAACACCACAGTAAAATTTGAACTTTCTTCTTTCATCATGTGAAAGTTCATATCATTCCGATGAATAGTTAGGGAGCTACAGCCGTTTAAAAAAGGTATTGCAAGCGGTGAAACGTGAAATGTTAAAATCTGCTACTTTTATTGACATATAAATTGTAATAACTCGTAAACCATTTCAGTTGTCAAAGTGATTTTTTCATGGTTTATTCTACTTTCAATTCTGCATCTTTTGATACCCATATCATTGGATTTAAACAATTTTGATCTTTTTTGAAAAAACTTTAAACTGCAATTACTCGTAAACCCTTTGAGATTTCAAAGTGTTTTTTTCAGGGTTTACTCTCTATTCAATTCTGCTTCTTATGGTGTACATATCATTGGTATTGTTAAATGTTGAAATTTTTACAAAAAATCGTTAAAAATGAAAAAAATATTTAAAATTTTGAAATTTCAATAGCACCCCTCGACTCCAAATTTAATTCTGCTTCTATTAAGCTATAAAAATAATCAAAAATCAAAAACTCACTTTTTCACCTAAAAAAACTGCAAGGGGGGTACCTTACCTATTTGCAAAGTTTGAAAATTGGCTGTTTTCTCGAATTTATTACTCGGAAACTATAAGAGATATTTTCATTTTGAAAACACCACAGTAAAATTTGAACTTTCTTCTTTCATCATGTGAAAGTTCATATCATTCCGATGAATAGTTAGGGAGCTACAGCCGTTTAAAAAAGGTATTGCAAGCGGTGAAACGTGAAATGTTAAAATCTGCTACTTTTATTGACATATAAATTGTAATAACTCGTAAACCATTTCAGTTGTCAAAGTGATTTTTTCAGGGTTTATTCTACTTTCATTTCTGCATCTTTTGATACCCATATCATTGGATTTAAACAATTTTGATCTTTTTTGGAAAAACTTTAAACTGCAATTACTCGTAAACCCTTTGAGATTTCAAAGTGTTTTTTTCAGGGTTTACTCTCTATTCAATTCTGCTTCTTATGGTGTACATATCATTGGTATTGTTAAATGTTGAAATTTTTACAAAAAATCGTTAAAAATGAAAAAAATATTTAAAATTTTGAAATTTCAATAGCACCCCTCGACTCCAAATTTAATTCTGCTTCTATTAAGCTATAAAAATAATCAAAAATCAAAAACTCACTTTTTCGCCTAAAAAAACTGCAAGGGGGGTACCTTACCTATTTGCAAAATTTGAAAATTGGCTGTTTTCTCGAATTAATTACTCGGAAACTATAAGAGATATTTTCATTTTGAAAACACCACAGTAAAATTTGAACTTTCTTCTTTCATCATGTGAAAGTTCATATCATTCCGATGAATAGTTAGGGAGCTACAGCCGTTTAAAAAAGGTATTGCAAGCGGTGAAACGTGAAATGTTAAAATCTGCTACTTTTATTGACATATAAATTGTAATAACTCGTAAACCATTTCAGTTGTCAAAGTGATTTTTTCAGGGTTTATTCTACTTTCATTTCTGCATCTTTTGATACCCATATCATTGGATTTAAACAATTTTGATCTTTTTTGGAAAAACTTTAAACTGCAATTACTCGTAAACCCTTTGAGATTTCAAAGTGTTTTTTTCAGGGTTTACTCTCTATTCAATTCTGCTTCTTATGGTGTACATATCATTGGTATTGTTAAATGTTGAAATTTTTACAAAAAATCGTTAAAAATGAAAAAAATATTTAAAATTTTGAAATTTCAATAGCACCCCTCGACTCCAAATTTAATTCTGCTTCTATTAAGCTATAAAAATAATCAAAAATCAAAAACTCACTTTTTCACCTAAAAAAACTGCAAGGGGGTACCTTACCTATTTGCAAAGTTTGAAAATTGGCTGTTTTCTCGAATTTATTACTCGGAAACTATAAGAGATATTTTCATTTTGAAAAAACCACAGTAAAATTTGAACTTTCTTCTTTCATCATGTGAAAGTTCATATCATTCCGATGAATAGTTAGGGAGCTACAGCCGTTTAAAAAAGGTATTGCAAGCGGTGAAACGTGAAATGTTAAAATCTGCTACTTTTATTGACATATAAATTGTAATAACTCGTAAACCATTTCAGTTGTCAAAGTGATTTTTTCAGGGTTTATTCTACTTTCATTTCTGCATCTTTTGATACCCATATCATTGGATTTAAACAATTTTGATTTTTTTGGAAAAACTTTAAACTGCAATTACTCGTAAACCCTTTGAGATTTCAAAGTGTTTTTTTCAGGGTTTACTCTCTATTCAATTCTGCTTCTTATGGTGTACATATCATTGGTATTGTTAAATGTTGAAATTTTTACAAAAAATCGTTAAAAATGAAAAAAATATTTAAAATTTTGAAATTTCAATAGCACCCCTCGACTCCAAATTTAATTCTGCTTCTATTAAGCTATAAAAATAATCAAAAATCAAAAACTCACTTTTTCACCTAAAAAAACTGCAAGGGGGGTACCTTACCTATTTGCAAAGTTTGAAAATTGGCTGTTTTCTCGAATTAATTACTCGGAAACTATAAGAGATATTTTCATTTTGAAAACACCACAGTAAAATTTGAACTTTCTTCTTTCATCATGTGAAAGTTCATATCATTCCGATGAATAGTTAGGGAGCTACAGCCGTTTAAAAAAGGTATTGCAAGCGGTGAAACGTGAAATGTTAAAATCTGCTACTTTTATTGACATATAAATTGTAATAACTCGTAAACCATTTCAGTTGTCAAAGTGATTTTTTCAGGGTTTATTCTACTTTCATTTCTGCATCTTTTGATACCCATATCATTGGATTTAAACAATTTTGATCTTTTTTGGAAAAACTTTAAACTGCAATTACTCGTAAACCCTTTGAGATTTCAAAGTGTTTTTTTCAGGGTTTACTCTCTATTCAATTCTGCTTCTTATGGTGTACATATCATTGGTATTGTTAAATGTTGAAATTTTTACAAAAAATCGTTAAAAATGAAAAAAATATTTAAAATTTTGAAATTTCAATAGCACCCCTCGACTCCAAATTTAATTCTGCTTCTATTAAGCTATAAAAATAATCAAAAATCAAAAACTCACTTTTTCACCTAAAAAAACTGCAAGGGGGGGGTACCTTACCTATTTGCAAAGTTTGAAAATTGGCTGTTTTCTCGAATTTATTACTCGGAAACTATAAGAGATATTTTCATTTTGAAAAAACCACAGTAAAATTTGAACTTTCTTCTTTCATCATGTGAAAGTTCATATCATTCCGATGAATAGTTAGGGAGCTACAGCCGTTTAAAAAAGGTATTGCAAGCGGTGAAACGTGAAATGTTAAAATCTGCTACTTTTATTGACATATAAATTGTAATAACTCGTAAACCATTTCAGTTGTCAAAGTGATTTTTTCAGGGTTTATTCTACTTTCATTTCTGCATCTTTTGATACCCATATCATTGGATTTAAACAATTTTGATCTTTTTTGGAAAAACTTTAAACTGCAATTACTCGTAAACCCTTTGAGATTTCAAAGTGTTTTTTTCAGGGTTTACTCTCTATTCAATTCTGCTTCTTATGGTGTACATATCATTGGTATTGTTAAATGTTGAAATTTTTACAAAAAATCGTTAAAAATGAAAAAAATATTTAAAATTTTGAAATTTCAATAGCACCCCTCGACTCCAAATTTAATTCTGCTTCTATTAAGCTATAAAAATAATCAAAAATCAAAAACTCACTTTTTCACCTAAAAAAACTGCAAGGGGGGTACCTTACCTATTTGCAAAGTTTGAAAATTGGCTGTTTTCTCGAATTTATTACTCGGAAACTATAAGAGATATTTTCATTTTGAAAAAACCACAGTAAAATTTGAACTTTCTTCTTTCATCATGTGAAAGTTCATATCATTCCGATGAATAGTTAGGGAGCTACAGCCGTTTAAAAAAGGTATTGCAAGCGGTGAAACGTGAAATGTTAAAATCTGCTACTTTTATTGACATATAAATTGTAATAACTCGTAAACCATTTCAGTTGTCAAAGTGATTTTTTCAGGGTTTATTCTACTTTCATTTCTGCATCTTTTGATACCCATATCATTGGATTTAAACAATTTTGATCTTTTTTGGAAAAACTTTAAACTGCAATTACTCGTAAACCCTTTGAGATTTCAAAGTGTTTTTTTCAGGGTTTACTCTCTATTCAATTCTGCTTCTTATGGTGTACATATCATTGGTATTGTTAAATGTTGAAATTTTTACAAAAAATCGTTAAAAATGAAAAAAATATTTAAAATTTTGAAATTTCAATAGCACCCCTCGACTCCAAATTTAATTCTGCTTCTATTAAGCTATAAAAATAATCAAAAATCAAAAACTCACTTTTTCACCTAAAAAAACTGCAAGGGGGGTACCTTACCTATTTGCAAAGTTTGAAAATTGGCTGTTTTCTCGAATTAATTACTCGGAAACTATAAGAGATATTTTCATTTTGAAAACACCACAGTAAAATTTGAACTTTCTTCTTTCATCATGTGAAAGTTCATATCATTCCGATGAATAGTTAGGGAGCTACAGCCGTTTAAAAAAGGTATTGCAAGCGGTGAAACGTGAAATGTTAAAATCTGCTACTTTTATTGACATATAAATTGTAATAACTCGTAAACCATTTCAGTTGTCAAAGTGATTTTTTCAGGGTTTATTCTACTTTCATTTCTGCATCTTTTGATACCCATATCATTGGATTTAAACAATTTTGATCTTTTTTGGAAAAACTTTAAACTGCAATTACTCGTAAACCCTTTGAGATTTCAAAGTGTTTTTTTCAGGGTTTACTCTCTATTCAATTCTGCTTCTTATGGTGTACATATCATTGGTATTGTTAAATGTTGAAATTTTTACAAAAAATCGTTAAAAATGAAAAAAATATTTAAAATTTTGAAATTTCAATAGCACCCCTCGACTCCAAATTTAATTCTGCTTCTATTAAGCTATAAAAATAATCAAAAATCAAAAACTCACTTTTTCACCTAAAAAAACTGCAAGGGGGGGGTACCTTACCTATTTGCAAAGTTTGAAAATTGGCTGTTTTCTCGAATTTATTACTCGGAAACTATAAGAGATATTTTCATTTTGAAAAAACCACAGTAAAATTTGAACTTTCTTCTTTCATCATGTGAAAGTTCATATCATTCCGATGAATAGTTAGGGAGCTACAGCCGTTTAAAAAAGGTATTGCAAGCGGTGAAACGTGAAATGTTAAAATCTGCTACTTTTATTGACATATAAATTGTAATAACTCGTAAACCATTTCAGTTGTCAAAGTGATTTTTTCAGGGTTTATTCTACTTTCATTTCTGCATCTTTTGATACCCATATCATTGGATTTAAACAATTTTGATCTTTTTTGGAAAAACTTTAAACTGCAATTACTCGTAAACCCTTTGAGATTTCAAAGTGTTTTTTTCAGGGTTTACTCTCTATTCAATTCTGCTTCTTATGGTGTACATATCATTGGTATTGTTAAATGTTGAAATTTTTACAAAAAATCGTTAAAAATGAAAAAAATATTTAAAATTTTGAAATTTCAATAGCACCCCTCGACTCCAAATTTAATTCTGCTTCTATTAAGCTATAAAAATAATCAAAAATCAAAAACTCACTTTTTCACCTAAAAAAACTGCAAGGGGGGGTACCTTACCTATTTGCAAAGTTTGAAAATTGGCTGTTTTCTCGAATTTATTACTCGGAAACTGTAAGAGATATTTTCATTTTGAAAAAACCACAGTAAAATTTGAACTTTCTTCTTTCATCATGTGAAAGTTCATATCATTCCGATGAATAGTTAGGGAGCTACAGCCGTTTAAAAAAGGTATTGCAAGCGGTGAAACGTGAAATGTTAAAATCTGCTACTTTTATTGACATATAAATTGTAATAACTCGTAAACCATTTCAGTTGTCAAAGTGATTTTTTCAGGGTTTATTCTACTTTCATTTCTGCATCTTTTGATACCCATATCATTGGATTTAAACAATTTTGATCTTTTTTGGAAAAACTTTAAACTGCAATTACTCGTAAACCCTTTGAGATTTCAAAGTGTTTTTTTCAGGGTTTACTCTCTATTCAATTCTGCTTCTTATGGTGTACATATCATTGGTATTGTTAAATGTTGAAATTTTTACAAAAAATCGTTAAAAATGAAAAAAATATTTAAAATTTTGAAATTTCAATAGCACCCCTCGACTCCAAATTTAATTCTGCTTCTATTAAGCTATAAAAATAATCAAAAATCAAAAACTCACTTTTTCACCTAAAAAAACTGCAAGGGGGGTACCTTACCTATTTGCAAAGTTTGAAAATTGGCTGTTTTCTCGAATTTATTACTCGGAAACTATAAGAGATATTTTCATTTTGAAAAAACCACAGTAAAATTTGAACTTTCTTCTTTCATCATGTGAAAGTTCATATCATTCCGATGAATAGTAAGGGAGCTACAGCCGTTTAAAAAAGGTATTGCAAGCGGTGAAACGTGAAATGTTAAAATCTGCTACTTTTATTGACATATAAATTGTAATAACTCGTAAACCATTTCAGTTGTCAAAGTGATTTTTTCATGGTTTATTCTACTTTCAATTCTGCATCTTTTGATACCCATATCATTGGATTTAAACAATTTTGATCTTTTTTGAAAAAACTTTAAACTGCAATTACTCGTAAACCCTTTGAGATTTCAAAGTGTTTTTTTCAGGGTTTACTCTCTATTCAATTCTGCTTCTTATGGTGTACATATCATTGGTATTGTTAAATGTTGAAATTTTTACAAAAAATCGTTAAAAATGAAAAAAATATTTAAAATTTTGAAATTTCAATAGCACCCCTCGACTCCAAATTTAATTCTGCTTCTATTAAGCTATAAAAATAATCAAAAATCAAAAACTCACTTTTTCACCTAAAAAAACTGCAAGGGGGGTACCTTACCTATTTGCAAAGTTTGAAAATTGGCTGTTTTCTCGAATTTATTACTCGGAAACTATAAGAGATATTTTCATTTTGAAAAAACCACAGTAAAATTTGAACTTTCTTCTTTCATCATGTGAAAGTTCATATCATTCCGATGAATAGTTAGGGAGCTACAGCCGTTTAAAAAAGGTATTGCAAGCGGTGAAACGTGAAATGTTAAAATCTGCTACTTTTATTGACATATAAATTGTAATAACTCGTAAACCATTTCAGTTGTCAAAGTGATTTTTTCAGGGTTTATTCTACTTTCATTTCTGCATCTTTTGATACCCATATCATTGGATTTAAACAATTTTGATCTTTTTTGGAAAAACTTTAAACTGCAATTACTCGTAAACCCTTTGAGATTTCAAAGTGTTTTTTTCAGGGTTTACTCTCTATTCAATTCTGCTTCTTATGGTGTACATATCATTGGTATTGTTAAATGTTGAAATTTTTACAAAAAATCGTTAAAAATGAAAAAAATATTAAAAATTTTGAAATTTCAATAGCACCCCTCGACTCCAAATTTAATTCTGCTTCTATTAAGCTATAAAAATAATCAAAAATCAAAAACTCACTTTTTCACCTAAAAAAACTGCAAGGGGGGTACCTTACCTATTTGCAAAGTTTGAAAATTGGCTGTTTTCTCGAATTTATTACTCGGAAACTATAAGAGATATTTTCATTTTGAAAAAACCACAGTAAAATTTGAACTTTCTTCTTTCATCATGTGAAAGTTCATATCATTCCGATGAATAGTTAGGGAGCTACAGCCGTTTAAAAAAGGTATTGCAAGCGGTGAAACGTGAAATGTTAAAATCTGCTACTTTTATTGACATATAAATTGTAATAACTCGTAAACCATTTCAGTTGTCAAAGTGATTTTTTCAGGGTTTATTCTACTTTCATTTCTGCATCTTTTGATACCCATATCATTGGATTTAAACAATTTTGATCTTTTTTGGAAAAACTTTAAACTGCAATTACTCGTAAACCCTTTGAGATTTCAAAGTGTTTTTTTCAGGGTTTACTCTCTATTCAATTCTGCTTCTTATGGTGTACATATCATTGGTATTGTTAAATGTTGAAATTTTTACAAAAAATCGTTAAAAATGAAAAAAATATTTAAAATTTTGAAATTTCAATAGCACCCCTCGACTCCAAATTTAATTCTGCTTCTATTAAGCTATAAAAATAATCAAAAATCAAAAACTCACTTTTTCACCTAAAAAAACTGCAAGGGGGGTACCTTACCTATTTGCAAAGTTTGAAAATTGGCTGTTTTCTCGAATTAATTACTCGGAAACTATAAGAGATATTTTCATTTTGAAAAAACCACAGTAAAATTTGAACTTTCTTCTTTCATCATGTGAAAGTTCATATCATTCCGATGAATAGTTAGGGAGCTACAGCCGTTTAAAAAAGGTATTGCAAGCGGTGAAACGTGAAATGTTAAACTCTGCTACTTTTATTGACATATAAATTGTAATAACTCGTAAACCATTTCAGTTGTCAAAGTGATTTTTTCATGGTTTATTCTACTTTCAATTCTGCATCTTTTGATACCCATATCATTGGATTTAAACAATTTTGATCTTTTTTGAAAAAACTTTAAACTGCAATTACTCGTAAACCCTTTGAGATTTCAAAGTGTTTTTTTCAGGGTTTACTCTCTATTCAATTCTGCTTCTTATGGTGTACATATCATTGGTATTGTTAAATGTTGAAATTTTTACAAAAAATCGTTAAAAATGAAAAAAATATTTAAAATTTTGAAATTTCAATAGCACCCCTCGACTCCAAATTTAATTCTGCTTCTATTAAGCTATAAAAATAATCAAAAATCAAAAACTCACTTTTTCACCTAAAAAAACTGCAAGGGGGGTACCTTACCTATTTGCAAAGTTTGAAAATTGGCTGTTTTCTCGAATTTATTACTCGGAAACTATAAGAGATATTTTCATTTTGAAAAAACCACAGTAAAATTTGAACTTTCTTCTTTCATCATGTGAAAGTTCATATCATTCCGATGAATAGTTAGGGAGCTACAGCCGTTTAAAAAAGGTATTGCAAGCGGTGAAACGTGAAATGTTAAAATCTGCTACTTTTATTGACATATAAATTGTAATAACTCGTAAACCATTTCAGTTGTCAAAGTGATTTTTTCAGGGTTTATTCTACTTTCATTTCTGCATCTTTTAATACCCATATCATTGGATTTAAACAATTTTGATCTTTTTTGGAAAAACTTTAAACTGCAATTACTCGTAAACCCTTTGAGATTTCAAAGTGTTTTTTTCAGGGTTTACTCTCTATTCAATTCTGCTTCTTATGGTGTACATATCATTGGTATTGTTAAATGTTGAAATTTTTACAAAAAATCGTTAAAAATGAAAAAAATATTTAAAATTTTGAAATTTCAATAGCACCCCTCGACTCCAAATTTAATTCTGCTTCTATTAAGCTATAAAAATAATCAAAAATCAAAAACTCACTTTTTCACCTAAAAAAACTGCAAGGGGGGTACCTTACCTATTTGCAAAGTTTGAAAATTGGCTGTTTTCTCGAATTTATTACTCGGAAACTATAAGAGATATTTTCATTTTGAAAAAACCACAGTAAAATTTGAACTTTCTTCTTTCATCATGTGAAAGTTCATATCATTCCGATGAATAGTTAGGGAGCTACAGCCGTTTAAAAAAGGTATTGCAAGCGGTGAAACGTGAAATGTTAAAATCTGCTACTTTTATTGACATATAAATTGTAATAACTCGTAAACCATTTCAGTTGTCAAAGTGATTTTTTCAGGGTTTATTCTACTTTCATTTCTGCATCTTTTGATACCCATATCATTGGATTTAAACAATTTTGATCTTTTTTGGAAAAACTTTAAACTGCAATTACTCGTAAACCCTTTGAGATTTCAAAGTGTTTTTTTCAGGGTTTACTCTCTATTCAATTCTGCTTCTTATGGTGTACATATCATTGGTATTGTTAAATGTTGAAATTTTTACAAAAAATCGTTAAAAATGAAAAAAATATTTAAAATTTTGAAATTTCAATAGCACCCCTCGACTCCAAATTTAATTCTGCTTCTATTAAGCTATAAAAATAATCAAAAATCAAAAACTCACTTTTTCACCTAAAAAAACTGCAAGGGGGGTACCATACCTATTTGCAAAGTTTGAAAATTGGCTGTTTTCTCGAATTAATTACTCGGAAACTATAAGAGATATTTTCATTTTGAAAACACCACAGTAAAATTTGAACTTTCTTCTTTCATCATGTGAAAGTTCATATCATTCCGATGAATAGTTAGGGAGCTACAGCCGTTTAAAAAAGGTATTGCAAGCGGTGAAACGTGAAATGTTAAAATCTGCTACTTTTATTGACATATAAATTGTAATAACTCGTAAACCATTTCAGTTGTCAAAGTGATTTTTTCAGGGTTTATTCTACTTTCATTTCTGCATCTTTTGATACCCATATCATTGGATTTAAACAATTTTGATCTTTTTTGGAAAAACTTTAAACTGCAATTACTCGTAAACCCTTTGAGATTTCAAAGTGTTTTTTTCAGGGTTTACTCTCTATTCAATTCTGCTTCTTATGGTGTACATATCATTGGTATTGTTAAATGTTGAAATTTTTACAAAAAATCGTTAAAAATGAAAAAAATATTTAAAATTTTGAAATTTCAATAGCACCCCTCGACTCCAAATTTATTTCTGCTTCTATTAAGCTATAAAAATAATCAAAAATCAAAAACTCACTTTTTCACCTAAAAAAACTGCAAGGGGGGGGTACCTTACCTATTTGCAAAGTTTGAAAATTGGCTGTTTTCTCGAATTTATTACTCGGAAACTATAAGAGATATTTTCATTTTGAAAAAACCACAGTAAAATTTGAACTTTCTTCTTTCATCATGTGAAAGTTCATATCATTCCGATGAATAGTTAGGGAGCTACAGCCGTTTAAAAAAGGTATTGCAAGCGGTGAAACGTGAAATGTTAAAATCTGCTACTTTTATTGACATATAAATTGTAATAACTCGTAAACCATTTCAGTTGTCAAAGTGATTTTTTCAGGGTTTATTCTACTTTCATTTCTGCATCTTTTGATACCCATATCATTGGATTTAAACAATTTTGATCTTTTTTGGAAAAACTTTAAACTGCAATTACTCGTAAACCCTTTGAGATTTCAAAGTGTTTTTTTCAGGGTTTACTCTCTATTCAATTCTGCTTCTTATGGTGTACATATCATTGGTATTGTTAAATGTTGAAATTTTTACAAAAAATCGTTAAAAATGAAAAAAATATTTAAAATTTTGAAATTTCAATAGCACCCCTCGACTCCAAATTTAATTCTGCTTCTATTAAGCTATAAAAATAATCAAAAATCAAAAACTCACTTTTTCACCTAAAAAAACTGCAAGGGGGGTACCTTACCTATTTGCAAAGTTTGAAAATTGGCTGTTTTCTCGAATTAATTACTCGGAAACTATAAGAGATATTTTCATTTTGAAAAAACCACAGTAAAATTTGAACTTTCTTCTTTCATCATGTGAAAGTTCATATCATTCCGATGAATAGTTAGGGAGCTACAGCCGTTTAAAAAAGGTATTGCAAGCGGTGAAACGTGAAATGTTAAAATCTGCTACTTTTATTGACATATAAATTGTAATAACTCGTAAACCATTTCAGTTGTCAAAGTGATTTTTTCAGGGTTTATTCTACTTTCATTTCTGCATCTTTTGATACCCATATCATTGGATTTAAACAATTTTGATCTTTTTTGGAAAAACTTTAAACTGCAATTACTCGTAAACCCTTTGAGATTTCAAAGTGTTTTTTTCAGGGTTTACTCTCTATTCAATTCTGCTTCTTATGGTGTACATATCATTGGTATTGTTAAATGTTGAAATTTTTACAAAAAATCGTTAAAAATGAAAAAAATATTTAAAATTTTGAAATTTCAATAGCACCCCTCGACTCCAAATTTAATTCTGCTTCTATTAAGCTATAAAAATAATCAAAAATCAAAAACTCACTTTTTCACCTAAAAAAACTGCAAGGGGGGTACCTTACCTATTTGCAAAGTTTGAAAATTGGCTGTTTTCTCGAATTTATTACTCGGAAACTATAAGAGATATTTTCATTTTGAAAAAACCACAGTAAAATTTGAACTTTCTTCTTTCATCATGTGAAAGTTCATATCATTCCGATGAATAGTTAGGGAGCTACAGCCGTTTAAAAAAGGTATTGCAAGCGGTGAAACGTGAAATGTTAAAATCTGCTACTTTTATTGACATATAAATTGTAATAACTCGTAAACCATTTCAGTTGTCAAAGTGATTTTTTCAGGGTTTATTCTACTTTCATTTCTGCATCTTTTGATACCCATATCATTGGATTTAAACAATTTTGATCTTTTTTGGAAAAACTTTAAACTGCAATTACTCGTAAACCCTTTGAGATTTCAAAGTGTTTTTTTCAGGGTTTACTCTCTATTCAATTCTGCTTCTTATGGTGTACATATCATTGGTATTGTTAAATGTTGAAATTTTTACAAAAAATCGTTAAAAATGAAAAAAATATTTAAAATTTTGAAATTTCAATAGCACCCCTCGACTCCAAATTTAATTCTGCTTCTATTAAGCTATAAAAATAATCAAAAATCAAAAACTCACTTTTTCACCTAAAAAAACTGCAAGGGGGGTACCTTACCTATTTGCAAAGTTTGAAAATTGGCTGTTTTCTCGAATTAATTACTCGGAAACTATAAGAGATATTTTCATTTTGAAAACACCACAGTAAAATTTGAACTTTCTTCTTTCATCATGTGAAAGTTCATATCATTCCGATGAATAGTTAGGGAGCTACAGCCGTTTAAAAAAGGTATTGCAAGCGGTGAAACGTGAAATGTTAAAATCTGCTACTTTTATTGACATATAAATTGTAATAACTCGTAAACCATTTCAGTTGTCAAAGTGATTTTTTCAGGGTTTATTCTACTTTCATTTCTGCATCTTTTGATACCCATATCATTGGATTTAAACAATTTTGATCTTTTTTGGAAAAACTTTAAACTGCAATTACTCGTAAACCCTTTGAGATTTCAAAGTGTTTTTTTCAGGGTTTACTCTCTATTCAATTCTGCTTCTTATGGTGTACATATCATTGGTATTGTTAAATGTTGAAATTTTTACAAAAATCGATAAAAATGAAAAAAATATTTAAAATTTTGAAATTTCAATAGCACCCCTCGACTCCAAATTTAATTCTGCTTCTATTAAGCTATAAAAATAATCAAAAATCAAAAACTCACTTTTTCACCTAAAAAAACTGCAAGGGGGGGTACCTTACCTATTTGCAAAGTTTGAAAATTGGCTGTTTTCTCGAATTAATTACTCGGAAACTATAAGAGATATTTTCATTTTGAAAAAACCACAGTAAAATTTGAACTTTCTTCTTTCATCATGTGAAAGTTCATATCATTCCGATGAATAGTTAGGGAGCTACAGCCGTTTAAAAAAGGTATTGCAAGCGGTGAAACGTGAAATGTTAAAATCTGCTACTTTTATTGACATATAAATTGTAATAACTCGTAAACCATTTCAGTTGTCAAAGTGATTTTTTCATGGTTTATTCTACTTTCAATTCTGCATCTTTTGATACCCATATCATTGGATTTAAACAATTTTGATCTTTTTTGAAAAAACTTTAAACTGCAATTACTCGTAAACCCTTTGAGATTTCAAAGTGTTTTTTTCAGGGTTTACTCTCTATTCAATTCTGCTTCTTATGGTGTACATATCATTGGTATTGTTAAATGTTGAAATTTTTACAAAAAATCGTTAAAAATGAAAAAAATATTTAAAATTTTGAAATTTCAATAGCACCCCTCGACTCCAAATTTAATTCTGCTTCTATTAAGCTATAAAAATAATCAAAAATCAAAAACTCACTTTTTCGCCTAAAAAAACTGCAAGGGGGGTACCTTACCTATTTGCAAAGTTTGAAAATTGGCTGTTTTCTCGAATTAATTACTCGGAAACTATAAGAGATATTTTCATTTTGAAAAAACCACAGTAAAATTTGAACTTTCTTCTTTCATCATGTGAAAGTTCATATCATTCCGATGAATAGTTAGGGAGCTACAGCCGTTTAAAAAAGGTATTGCAAGCGGTGAAACGTGAAATGTTAAAATCTGCTACTTTTATTGACATATAAATTGTAATAACTCGTAAACCATTTCAGTTGTCAAAGTGATTTTTTCAGGGTTTATTCTACTTTCATTTCTGCATCTTTTGATACCCATATCATTGGATTTAAACAATTTTGATCTTTTTTGGAAAAACTTTAAACTGCAATTACTCGTAAACCCTTTGAGATTTCAAAGTGTTTTTTTCAGGGTTTACTCTCTATTCAATTCTGCTTCTTATGGTGTACATATCATTGGTATTGTTAAATGTTGAAATTTTTACAAAAAATCGTTAAAAATGAAAAAAATATTTAAAATTTTGAAATTTCAATAGCACCTCTCGACTCCAAATTTAATTCTGCTTCTATTAAGCTATAGAAATAATCAAAAATCAAAAACTCACTTTTTCACCTAAAAAAACTGCAAGGGGGGTACCTTACCTATTTGCAAAGTTTGAAAATTGGCTGTTTTCTCGAATTTATTACTCGGAAACTATAAGAGATATTTTCATTTTGAAAAAACCACAGTAAAATTTGAACTTTCTTCTTTCATCATGTGAAAGTTCATATCATTCCGATGAATAGTTAGGGAGCTACAGCCGTTTAAAAAAGGTATTGCAAGCGGTGAAACGTGAAATGTTAAAATCTGCTACTTTTATTGACATATAAATTGTAATAACTCGTAAACCATTTCAGTTGTCAAAGTGATTTTTTCATGGTTTATTCTACTTTCAATTCTGCATCTTTTGATACCCATATCATTGGATTTAAACAATTTTGATCTTTTTTGAAAAAACTTTAAACTGCAATTACTCGTAAACCCTTTGAGATTTCAAAGTGTTTTTTTCAGGGTTTACTCTCTATTCAATTCTGCTTCTTATGGTGTACATATCATTGGTATTGTTAAATGTTGAAATTTTTACAAAAAATCGTTAAAAATGAAAAAAATATTTAAAATTTTGAAATTTCAATAGCACCCCTCGACTCCAAATTTAATTCTGCTTCTATTAAGCTATAAAAATAATCAAAAATCAAAAACTCACTTTTTCGCCTAAAAAAACTGCAAGGGGGGTACCTTACCTATTTGCAAAATTTGAAAATTGGCTGTTTTCTCGAATTAATTACTCGGAAACTATAAGAGATATTTTCATTTTGAAAACACCACAGTAAAATTTGAACTTTCTTCTTTCATCATGTGAAAGTTCATATCATTCCGATGAATAGTTAGGGAGCTACAGCCGTTTAAAAAAGGTATTGCAAGCGGTGAAACGTGAAATGTTAAAATCTGCTACTTTTATTGACATATAAATTGTAATAACTCGTAAACCATTTCAGTTGTCAAAGTGATTTTTTCAGGGTTTATTCTACTTTCATTTCTGCATCTTTTGATACCCATATCATTGGATTTAAACAATTTTGATCTTTTTTGGAAAAACTTTAAACTGCAATTACTCGTAAACCCTTTGAGATTTCAAAGTGTTTTTTTCAGGGTTTACTCTCTATTCAATTCTGCTTCTTATGGTGTACATATCATTGGTATTGTTAAATGTTGAAATTTTTACAAAAAATCGTTAAAAATGAAAAAAATATTTAAAATTTTGAAATTTCAATAGCACCCCTCGACTCCAAATTTAATTCTGCTTCTATTAAGCTATAAAAATAATCAAAAATCAAAAACTCACTTTTTCACCTAAAAAAACTGCAAGGGGGGTACCTTACCTATTTGCAAAGTTTGAAAATTGGCTGTTTTCTCGAATTTATTACTCGGAAACTATAAGAGATATTTTCATTTTGAAAAAACCACAGTAAAATTTGAACTTTCTTCTTTCATCATGTGAAAGTTCATATCATTCCGATGAATAGTTAGGGAGCTACAGCCGTTTAAAAAAGGTATTGCAAGCGGTGAAACGTGAAATGTTAAAATCTGCTACTTTTATTGACATATAAATTGTAATAACTCGTAAACCATTTCAGTTGTCAAAGTGATTTTTTCAGGGTTTATTCTACTTTCATTTCTGCATCTTTTGATACCCATATCATTGGATTTAAACAATTTTGATCTTTTTTGGAAAAACTTTAAACTGCAATTACTCGTAAACCCTTTGAGATTTCAAAGTGTTTTTTTCAGGGTTTACTCTCTATTCAATTCTGCTTCTTATGGTGTACATATCATTGGTATTGTTAAATGTTGAAATTTTTACAAAAAATCGTTAAAAATGAAAAAAATATTTAAAATTTTGAAATTTCAATAGCACCCCTCGACTCCAAATTTAATTCTGCTTCTATTAAGCTATAAAAATAATCAAAAATCAAAAACTCACTTTTTCACCTAAAAAAACTGCAAGGGGGGTACCTTACCTATTTGCAAAGTTTGAAAATTGGCTGTTTTCTCGAATTTATTACTCGGAAACTATAAGAGATATTTTCATTTTGAAAAAACCACAGTAAAATTTGAACTTTCTTCTTTCATCATGTGAAAGTTCATATCATTCCGATGAATAGTTAGGGAGCTACAGCCGTTTAAAAAAGGTATTGCAAGCGGTGAAACGTGAAATGTTAAAATCTGCTACTTTTATTGACATATAAATTGTAATAACTCGTAAACCATTTCAGTTGTCAAAGTGATTTTTTCAGGGTTTATTCTACTTTCATTTCTGCATCTTTTGATACCCATATCATTGGATTTAAACAATTTTGATCTTTTTTGGAAAAACTTTAAACTGCAATTACTCGTAAACCCTTTGAGATTTCAAAGTGTTTTTTTCAGGGTTTACTCTCTATTCAATTCTGCTTCTTATGGTGTACATATCATTGGTATTGTTAAATGTTGAAATTTTTACAAAAAATCGTTAAAAATGAAAAAAATATTTAAAATTTTGAAATTTCAATAGCACCCCTCGACTCCAAATTTAATTCTGCTTCTATTAAGCTATAAAAATAATCAAAAATCAAAAACTCACTTTTTCACCTAAAAAAACTGCAAGGGGGGTACCTTACCTATTTGCAAAGTTTGAAAATTGGCTGTTTTCTCGAATTAATTACTCGGAAACTATAAGAGATATTTTCATTTTGAAAACACCACAGTAAAATTTGAACTTTCTTCTTTCATCATGTGAAAGTTCATATCATTCCGATGAATAGTTAGGGAGCTACAGCCGTTTAAAAAAGGTATTGCAAGCGGTGAAACGTGAAATGTTAAAATCTGCTACTTTTATTGACATATAAATTGTAATAACTCGTAAACCATTTCAGTTGTCAAAGTGATTTTTTCAGGGTTTATTCTACTTTCATTTCTGCATCTTTTGATACCCATATCATTGGATTTAAACAATTTTGATCTTTTTTGGAAAAACTTTAAACTGCAATTACTCGTAAACCCTTTGAGATTTCAAAGTGTTTTTTTCAGGGTTTACTCTCTATTCAATTCTGCTTCTTATGGTGTACATATCATTGGTATTGTTAAATGTTGAAATTTTTACAAAAATCGATAAAAATGAAAAAAATATTTAAAATTTTGAAATTTCAATAGCACCCCTCGACTCCAAATTTAATTCTGCTTCTATTAAGCTATAAAAATAATCAAAAATCAAAAACTCACTTTTTCACCTAAAAAAACTGCAAGGGGGGGTACCTTACCTATTTGCAAAGTTTGAAAATTGGCTGTTTTCTCGAATTAATTACTCGGAAACTATAAGAGATATTTTCATTTTGAAAAAACCACAGTAAAATTTGAACTTTCTTCTTTCATCATGTGAAAGTTCATATCATTCCGATGAATAGTTAGGGAGCTACAGCCGTTTAAAAAAGGTATTGCAAGCGGTGAAACGTGAAATGTTAAAATCTGCTACTTTTATTGACATATAAATTGTAATAACTCGTAAACCATTTCAGTTGTCAAAGTGATTTTTTCATGGTTTATTCTACTTTCAATTCTGCATCTTTTGATACCCATATCATTGGATTTAAACAATTTTGATCTTTTTTGAAAAAACTTTAAACTGCAATTACTCGTAAACCCTTTGAGATTTCAAAGTGTTTTTTTCAGGGTTTACTCTCTATTCAATTCTGCTTCTTATGGTGTACATATCATTGGTATTGTTAAATGTTGAAATTTTTACAAAAAATCGTTAAAAATGAAAAAAATATTTAAAATTTTGAAATTTCAATAGCACCCCTCGACTCCAAATTTAATTCTGCTTCTATTAAGCTATAAAAATAATCAAAAATCAAAAACTCACTTTTTCGCCTAAAAAAACTGCAAGGGGGGTACCTTACCTATTTGCAAAGTTTGAAAATTGGCTGTTTTCTCGAATTAATTACTCGGAAACTATAAGAGATATTTTCATTTTGAAAAAACCACAGTAAAATTTGAACTTTCTTCTTTCATCATGTGAAAGTTCATATCATTCCGATGAATAGTTAGGGAGCTACAGCCGTTTAAAAAAGGTATTGCAAGCGGTGAAACGTGAAATGTTAAAATCTGCTACTTTTATTGACATATAAATTGTAATAACTCGTAAACCATTTCAGTTGTCAAAGTGATTTTTTCAGGGTTTATTCTACTTTCATTTCTGCATCTTTTGATACCCATATCATTGGATTTAAACAATTTTGATCTTTTTTGGAAAAACTTTAAACTGCAATTACTCGTAAACCCTTTGAGATTTCAAAGTGTTTTTTTCAGGGTTTACTCTCTATTCAATTCTGCTTCTTATGGTGTACATATCATTGGTATTGTTAAATGTTGAAATTTTTACAAAAAATCGTTAAAAATGAAAAAAATATTTAAAATTTTGAAATTTCAATAGCACCTCTCGACTCCAAATTTAATTCTGCTTCTATTAAGCTATAGAAATAATCAAAAATCAAAAACTCACTTTTTCACCTAAAAAAACTGCAAGGGGGGTACCTTACCTATTTGCAAAGTTTGAAAATTGGCTGTTTTCTCGAATTTATTACTCGGAAACTATAAGAGATATTTTCATTTTGAAAAAACCACAGTAAAATTTGAACTTTCTTCTTTCATCATGTGAAAGTTCATATCATTCCGATGAATAGTTAGGGAGCTACAGCCGTTTAAAAAAGGTATTGCAAGCGGTGAAACGTGAAATGTTAAAATCTGCTACTTTTATTGACATATAAATTGTAATAACTCGTAAACCATTTCAGTTGTCAAAGTGATTTTTTCAGGGTTTATTCTACTTTCATTTCTGCATCTTTTGATACCCATATCATTGGATTTAAACAATTTTGATCTTTTTTGGAAAAACTTTAAACTGCAATTACTCGTAAACCCTTTGAGATTTCAAAGTGTTTTTTTCAGGGTTTACTCTCTATTCAATTCTGCTTCTTATGGTGTACATATCATTGGTATTGTTAAATGTTGAAATTTTTACAAAAAATCGTTAAAAATGAAAAAAATATTTAAAATTTTGAAATTTCAATAGCACCTCTCGACTCCAAATTTAATTCTGCTTCTATTAAGCTATAGAAATAATCAAAAATCAAAAACTCACTTTTTCACCTAAAAAAACTGCAAGGGGGGTACCTTACCTATTTGCAAAGTTTGAAAATTGGCTGTTTTCTCGAATTTATTACTCGGAAACTATAAGAGATATTTTCATTTTGAAAAAACCACAGTAAAATTTGAACTTTCTTCTTTCATCATGTGAAAGTTCATATCATTCCGATGAATAGTTAGGGAGCTACAGCCGTTTAAAAAAGGTATTGCAAGCGGTGAAACGTGAAATGTTAAAATCTGCTACTTTTATTGACATATAAATTGTAATAACTCGTAAACCATTTCAGTTGTCAAAGTGATTTTTTCATGGTTTATTCTACTTTCAATTCTGCATCTTTTGATACCCATATCATTGGATTTAAACAATTTTGATCTTTTTTGAAAAAACTTTAAACTGCAATTACTCGTAAACCCTTTGAGATTTCAAAGTGTTTTTTTCAGGGTTTACTCTCTATTCAATTCTGCTTCTTATGGTGTACATATCATTGGTATTGTTAAATGTTGAAATTTTTACAAAAAATCGTTAAAAATGAAAAAAATATTTAAAATTTTGAAATTTCAATAGCACCCCTCGACTCCAAATTTAATTCTGCTTCTATTAAGCTATAAAAATAATCAAAAATCAAAAACTCACTTTTTCGCCTAAAAAAACTGCAAGGGGGGTACCTTACCTATTTGCAAAATTTGAAAATTGGCTGTTTTCTCGAATTAATTACTCGGAAACTATAAGAGATATTTTCATTTTGAAAACACCACAGTAAAATTTGAACTTTCTTCTTTCATCATGTGAAAGTTCATATCATTCCGATGAATAGTTAGGGAGCTACAGCCGTTTAAAAAAGGTATTGCAAGCGGTGAAACGTGAAATGTTAAAATCTGCTACTTTTATTGACATATAAATTGTAATAACTCGTAAACCATTTCAGTTGTCAAAGTGATTTTTTCAGGGTTTATTCTACTTTCATTTCTGCATCTTTTGATACCCATATCATTGGATTTAAACAATTTTGATCTTTTTTGGAAAAACTTTAAACTGCAATTACTCGTAAACCCTTTGAGATTTCAAAGTGTTTTTTTCAGGGTTTACTCTCTATTCAATTCTGCTTCTTATGGTGTACATATCATTGGTATTGTTAAATGTTGAAATTTTTACAAAAAATCGTTAAAAATGAAAAAAATATTTAAAATTTTGAAATTTCAATAGCACCCCTCGACTCCAAATTTAATTCTGCTTCTATTAAGCTATAAAAATAATCAAAAATCAAAAACTCACTTTTTCACCTAAAAAAACTGCAAGGGGGGTACCTTACCTATTTGCAAAGTTTGAAAATTGGCTGTTTTCTCGAATTTATTACTCGGAAACTATAAGAGATATTTTCATTTTGAAAAAACCACAGTAAAATTTGAACTTTCTTCTTTCATCATGTGAAAGTTCATATCATTCCGATGAATAGTTAGGGAGCTACAGCCGTTTAAAAAAGGTATTGCAAGCGGTGAAACGTGAAATGTTAAAATCTGCTACTTTTATTGACATATAAATTGTAATAACTCGTAAACCATTTCAGTTGTCAAAGTGATTTTTTCAGGGTTTATTCTACTTTCATTTCTGCATCTTTTGATACCCATATCATTGGATTTAAACAATTTTGATCTTTTTTGGAAAAACTTTAAACTGCAATTACTCGTAAACCCTTTGAGATTTCAAAGTGTTTTTTTCAGGGTTTACTCTCTATTCAATTCTGCTTCTTATGGTGTACATATCATTGGTATTGTTAAATGTTGAAATTTTTACAAAAAATCGTTAAAAATGAAAAAAATATTTAAAATTTTGAAATTTCAATAGCACCCCTCGACTCCAAATTTAATTCTGCTTCTATTAAGCTATAAAAATAATCAAAAATCAAAAACTCACTTTTTCACCTAAAAAAACTGCAAGGGGGGTACCTTACCTATTTGCAAAGTTTGAAAATTGGCTGTTTTCTCGAATTTATTACTCGGAAACTATAAGAGATATTTTCATTTTGAAAAAACCACAGTAAAATTTGAACTTTCTTCTTTCATCATGTGAAAGTTCATATCATTCCGATGAATAGTTAGGGAGCTACAGCCGTTTAAAAAAGGTATTGCAAGCGGTGAAACGTGAAATGTTAAAATCTGCTACTTTTATTGACATATAAATTGTAATAACTCGTAAACCATTTCAGTTGTCAAAGTGATTTTTTCAGGGTTTATTCTACTTTCATTTCTGCATCTTTTGATACCCATATCATTGGATTTAAACAATTTTGATCTTTTTTGGAAAAACTTTAAACTGCAATTACTCGTAAACCCTTTGAGATTTCAAAGTGTTTTTTTCAGGGTTTACTCTCTATTCAATTCTGCTTCTTATGGTGTACATATCATTGGTATTGTTAAATGTTGAAATTTTTACAAAAAATCGTTAAAAATGAAAAAAATATTTAAAATTTTGAAATTTCAATAGCACCCCTCGACTCCAAATTTAATTCTGCTTCTATTAAGCTATAAAAATAATCAAAAATCAAAAACTCACTTTTTCACCTAAAAAAACTGCAAGGGGGGTACCTTACCTATTTGCAAAGTTTGAAAATTGGCTGTTTTCTCGAATTAATTACTCGGAAACTATAAGAGATATTTTCATTTTGAAAACACCACAGTAAAATTTGAACTTTCTTCTTTCATCATGTGAAAGTTCATATCATTCCGATGAATAGTTAGGGAGCTACAGCCGTTTAAAAAAGGTATTGCAAGCGGTGAAACGTGAAATGTTAAAATCTGCTACTTTTATTGACATATAAATTGTAATAACTCGTAAACCATTTCAGTTGTCAAAGTGATTTTTTCAGGGTTTATTCTACTTTCATTTCTGCATCTTTTGATACCCATATCATTGGATTTAAACAATTTTGATCTTTTTTGGAAAAACTTTAAACTGCAATTACTCGTAAACCCTTTGAGATTTCAAAGTGTTTTTTTCAGGGTTTACTCTCTATTCAATTCTGCTTCTTATGGTGTACATATCATTGGTATTGTTAAATGTTGAAATTTTTACAAAAATCGATAAAAATGAAAAAAATATTTAAAATTTTGAAATTTCAATAGCACCCCTCGACTCCAAATTTAATTCTGCTTCTATTAAGCTATAAAAATAATCAAAAATCAAAAACTCACTTTTTCACCTAAAAAAACTGCAAGGGGGGGTACCTTACCTATTTGCAAAGTTTGAAAATTGGCTGTTTTCTCGAATTAATTACTCGGAAACTATAAGAGATATTTTCATTTTGAAAAAACCACAGTAAAATTTGAACTTTCTTCTTTCATCATGTGAAAGTTCATATCATTCCGATGAATAGTTAGGGAGCTACAGCCGTTTAAAAAAGGTATTGCAAGCGGTGAAACGTGAAATGTTAAAATCTGCTACTTTTATTGACATATAAATTGTAATAACTCGTAAACCATTTCAGTTGTCAAAGTGATTTTTTCATGGTTTATTCTACTTTCAATTCTGCATCTTTTGATACCCATATCATTGGATTTAAACAATTTTGATCTTTTTTGAAAAAACTTTAAACTGCAATTACTCGTAAACCCTTTGAGATTTCAAAGTGTTTTTTTCAGGGTTTACTCTCTATTCAATTCTGCTTCTTATGGTGTACATATCATTGGTATTGTTAAATGTTGAAATTTTTACAAAAAATCGTTAAAAATGAAAAAAATATTTAAAATTTTGAAATTTCAATAGCACCCCTCGACTCCAAATTTAATTCTGCTTCTATTAAGCTATAAAAATAATCAAAAATCAAAAACTCACTTTTTCGCCTAAAAAAACTGCAAGGGGGGTACCTTACCTATTTGCAAAGTTTGAAAATTGGCTGTTTTCTCGAATTAATTACTCGGAAACTATAAGAGATATTTTCATTTTGAAAAAACCACAGTAAAATTTGAACTTTCTTCTTTCATCATGTGAAAGTTCATATCATTCCGATGAATAGTTAGGGAGCTACAGCCGTTTAAAAAAGGTATTGCAAGCGGTGAAACGTGAAATGTTAAAATCTGCTACTTTTATTGACATATAAATTGTAATAACTCGTAAACCATTTCAGTTGTCAAAGTGATTTTTTCAGGGTTTATTCTACTTTCATTTCTGCATCTTTTGATACCCATATCATTGGATTTAAACAATTTTGATCTTTTTTGGAAAAACTTTAAACTGCAATTACTCGTAAACCCTTTGAGATTTCAAAGTGTTTTTTTCAGGGTTTACTCTCTATTCAATTCTGCTTCTTATGGTGTACATATCATTGGTATTGTTAAATGTTGAAATTTTTACAAAAAATCGTTAAAAATGAAAAAAATATTTAAAATTTTGAAATTTCAATAGCACCTCTCGACTCCAAATTTAATTCTGCTTCTATTAAGCTATAGAAATAATCAAAAATCAAAAACTCACTTTTTCACCTAAAAAAACTGCAAGGGGGGTACCTTACCTATTTGCAAAGTTTGAAAATTGGCTGTTTTCTCGAATTTATTACTCGGAAACTATAAGAGATATTTTCATTTTGAAAAAACCACAGTAAAATTTGAACTTTCTTCTTTCATCATGTGAAAGTTCATATCATTCCGATGAATAGTTAGGGAGCTACAGCCGTTTAAAAAAGGTATTGCAAGCGGTGAAACGTGAAATGTTAAAATCTGCTACTTTTATTGACATATAAATTGTAATAACTCGTAAACCATTTCAGTTGTCAAAGTGATTTTTTCATGGTTTATTCTACTTTCAATTCTGCATCTTTTGATACCCATATCATTGGATTTAAACAATTTTGATCTTTTTTGAAAAAACTTTAAACTGCAATTACTCGTAAACCCTTTGAGATTTCAAAGTGTTTTTTTCAGGGTTTACTCTCTATTCAATTCTGCTTCTTATGGTGTACATATCATTGGTATTGTTAAATGTTGAAATTTTTACAAAAAATCGTTAAAAATGAAAAAAATATTTAAAATTTTGAAATTTCAATAGCACCCCTCGACTCCAAATTTAATTCTGCTTCTATTAAGCTATAAAAATAATCAAAAATCAAAAACTCACTTTTTCGCCTAAAAAAACTGCAAGGGGGGTACCTTACCTATTTGCAAAATTTGAAAATTGGCTGTTTTCTCGAATTAATTACTCGGAAACTATAAGAGATATTTTCATTTTGAAAACACCACAGTAAAATTTGAACTTTCTTCTTTCATCATGTGAAAGTTCATATCATTCCGATGAATAGTTAGGGAGCTACAGCCGTTTAAAAAAGGTATTGCAAGCGGTGAAACGTGAAATGTTAAAATCTGCTACTTTTATTGACATATAAATTGTAATAACTCGTAAACCATTTCAGTTGTCAAAGTGATTTTTTCAGGGTTTATTCTACTTTCATTTCTGCATCTTTTGATACCCATATCATTGGATTTAAACAATTTTGATCTTTTTTGGAAAAACTTTAAACTGCAATTACTCGTAAACCCTTTGAGATTTCAAAGTGTTTTTTTCAGGGTTTACTCTCTATTCAATTCTGCTTCTTATGGTGTACATATCATTGGTATTGTTAAATGTTGAAATTTTTACAAAAAATCGTTAAAAATGAAAAAAATATTTAAAATTTTGAAATTTCAATAGCACCTCTCGACTCCAAATTTAATTCTGCTTCTATTAAGCTATAGAAATAATCAAAAATCAAAAACTCACTTTTTCACCTAAAAAAACTGCAAGGGGGCCTTACCTATTTGCAAAGTTTGAAAATTGGCTGTTTTCTCGAATTTATTACTCGGAAACTATAAGAGATATTTTCATTTTGAAAAAACCACAGTAAAATTTGAACTTTCTTCTTTCATCATGTGAAAGTTCATATCATTCCGATGAATAGTTAGGGAGCTACAGCCGTTTAAAAAAGGTATTGCAAGCGGTGAAACGTGAAATGTTAAAATCTGCTATTTTTATTGACATATAAATTGTAATAACTCGTAAACCATTTGAGTTGTCAAAGTGATTTTTGTAGGGTTTATTCTACTTTCAATTCTGCATCTTTTGATACCCATATCATTGGATTTAAACAATTTTGATCTTTTTTGAAAAAACTATAAACTGCAATTACTCGTAAACCCTTTGAGATTTCAAAGTGTTTTTTTTCAGGGTTTACTCTCTATTCAATTCTGCTTCTTATGGTGTACATATCATTGGTATTGTTAAATGTTGAAATTTTTACAAAAAATCGATAAAAATGAAAAAAATATTAAAAATTTTGAAATTTCAATAGCACCCCTCGACTCCAAATTTAATTCTGCTTCTATTAAGCTATAAAAATAATCAAAAATCAAAAACTCACTTTTTCGCCTAAAAAAACTGCAAGGGGGGTACCTTACCTATTTGCAAAATTTGAAAATTGGCTGTTTTCTCGAATTAATTACTCAGAAACTATAAGAGATATTTTCATTTTGAAAAAACCACAGTAAAATTTGAACTTTCTTCTTTCATCATGTGAAAGTTCATATCATTCCGATGAATAGTTAGGGAGCTACAGCCGTTTAAAAAAGGTATTGCAAGCGGTGAAACGTGAAATGTTAAAATCTGCTACTTTTATTGACATATAAATTGTAATAACTCGTAAACCATTTCAGTTGTCAAAGTGATTTTTTCATGGTTTATTCTACTTTCAATTCCGCATCTTTTGATACCCATATCATTGGATTTAAACAATTTTGATCTTTTTTGAAAAAACTTTAAACTGCAATTACTCGTAAACCCTTTGAGATTTCAAAGTGTTTTTTTCAGGGTTTACTCTCTATTCAATTCTGCTTCTTATGGTGTACATATCATTGGTATTGTTAAATGTTGAAATTTTTACAAAAAATCGTTAAAAATGAAAAAAATATTTAAAATTTTGAAATTTCAATAGCACGCCTCGACTCCAAATTTAATTCTGCTTCTATTAAGCTATAAAAATAATCAAAAATCAAAAACTCACTTTTTCGCCTAAAAAAACTGCAAGGGGGACCTTACCTATTTGCAAAATTTGAAAATTGGCTGTTTTCTCGAATTAATTACTCGGAAACTATAAGAGATATTTTCATTTTGAAAACACCACAGTAAAATTTCAACTTTCTTCTTTCATCATGTGAAAGTTCATATCATTCCGATGAATAGTTAGGGAGCTACAGCCGTTTAAAAAAGGTATTGCAAGCGGTGAAACGTGAAATGTTAAAATCTGCTACTTTTATTGACATATAAATTGTAATAACTCGTAAACCATTTCAGTTGTCAAAGTGATTTTTTCAGGGTTTATTCTACTTTCATTTCTGCATCTTTTGATACCCATATCATTGGATTTAAACAATTTTGATCTTTTTTGGAAAAACTTTAAACTGCAATTACTCGTAAACCCTTTGAGATTTCAAAGTGTTTTTTTCAGGGTTTACTCTCTATTCAATTCTGCTTCTTATGGTGTACATATCATTGGTATTGTTAAATGTTGAAATTTTTACAAAAAATCGTTAAAAATGAAAAAAATATTTAAAATTTTGAAATTTCAATAGCACCCCTCGACTCCAAATTTAATTCTGCTTCTATTAAGCTATAAAAATAATCAAAAATCAAAAACTCACTTTTTCACCTAAAAAAACTGCAAGGGGGGTGGGTACCTTACCTATTTGCAAAGTTTGAAAATTGGCTGTTTTCTCGAATTTATTACTCGGAAACTATAAGAGATATTTTCATTTTGAAAAAACCACAGTAAAATTTGAACTTTCTTCTTTCATCATGTGAAAGTTCATATCATTCCGATAAATAGTTAGGGAGCTACAGCCGTTTAAAAAAGGTATTGCAAGCGGTGAAACGTGAAATGTTAAAATCTGCTACTTTTATTGACATATAAATTGTAATAACTCGTAAACCATTTCAGTTGTCAAAGTGATTTTTTCAGGGTTTATTCTACTTTCATTTCTGCATCTTTTGATACCCATATCATTGGATTTAAACAATTTTGATCTTTTTTGGAAAAACTTTAAACTGCAATTACTCGTAAACCCTTTGAGATTTCAAAGTGTTTTTTTCAGGGTTTACTCTCTATTCAATTCTGCTTCTTATGGTGTACATATCATTGGTATTGTTAAATGTTGAAATTTTTACAAAAAATCGTTAAAAATGAAAAAAATATTTAAAATTTTGAAATTTCAATAGCACCTCTCGACTCCAAATTTAATTCTGCTTCTATTAAGCTATAGAAATAATCAAAAATCAAAAACTCACTTTTTCGCCTAAAAAAACTGCAAGGGGGGTACCTTACCTATTTGCAAAATTTGAAAATTGGCTGTTTTCTCGAATTAATTACTCGGAAACTATAAGAGATATTTTCATTTTGAAAACACCACAGTAAAATTTGAACTTTCTTCTTTCATCATGTGAAAGTTCATATCATTCCGATGAATAGTTAGGGAGCTACAGCCGTTTAAAAAAGGTATTGCAAGCGGTGAAACGTGAAATGTTAAAATCTGCTACTTTTATTGACATATAAATTGTAATAACTCGTAAACCATTTCAGTTGTCAAAGTGATTTTTTCAGGGTTTATTCTACTTTCATTTCTGCATCTTTTGATACCCATATCATTGGATTTAAACAATTTTGATCTTTTTTGGAAAAACTTTAAACTGCAATTACTCGTAAACCCTTTGAGATTTCAAAGTGTTTTTTTCAGGGTTTACTCTCTATTCAATTCTGCTTCTTATGGTGTACATATCATTGGTATTGTTAAATGTTGAAATTTTTACAAAAAATCGTTAAAAATGAAAAAAATATTTAAAATTTTGAAATTTCAATAGCACCCCTCGACTCCAAATTTAATTCTGCTTCTATTAAGCTATAAAAATAATCAAAAATCAAAAACTCACTTTTTCACCTAAAAAAACTGCAAGGGGGGTGGGTACCTTACCTATTTGCAAAGTTTGAAAATTGGCTGTTTTCTCGAATTTATTACTCGGAAACTATAAGAGATATTTTCATTTTGAAAAAACCACAGTAAAATTTGAACTTTCTTCTTTCATCATGTGAAAGTTCATATCATTCCGATAAATAGTTAGGGAGCTACAGCCGTTTAAAAAAGGTATTGCAAGCGGTGAAACGTGAAATGTTAAAATCTGCTACTTTTATTGACATATAAATTGTAATAACTCGTAAACCATTTCAGTTGTCAAAGTGATTTTTTCAGGGTTTATTCTACTTTCATTTCTGCATCTTTTGATACCCATATCATTGGATTTAAACAATTTTGATCTTTTTTGGAAAAACTTTAAACTGCAATTACTCGTAAACCCTTTGAGATTTCAAAGTGTTTTTTTCAGGGTTTACTCTCTATTCAATTCTGCTTCTTATGGTGTACATATCATTGGTATTGTTAAATGTTGAAATTTTTACAAAAAATCGTTAAAAATGAAAAAAATATTTAAAATTTTGAAATTTCAATAGCACCTCTCGACTCCAAATTTAATTCTGCTTCTATTAAGCTATAGAAATAATCAAAAATCAAAAACTCACTTTTTCACCTAAAAAAACTGCAAGGGGGGTACCTTACCTATTTGCAAAGTTTGAAAATTGGCTGTTTTCTCGAATTTATTACTCGGAAACTATAAGAGATATTTTCATTTTGAAAAAACCACAGTAAAATTTGAACTTTCTTCTTTCATCATGTGAAAGTTCATATCATTCCGATGAATAGTTAGGGAGCTACAGCCGTTTAAAAAAGGTATTGCAAGCGGTGAAACGTGAAATGTTAAAATCTGCTATTTTTATTGACATATAAATTGTAATAACTCGTAAACCATTTGAGTTGTCAAAGTGATTTTTGTAGGGTTTATTCTACTTTCAATTCTGCATCTTTTGATACCCATATCATTGGATTTAAACAATTTTGATCTTTTTTGAAAAAACTATAAACTGCAATTACTCGTAAACCCTTTGAGATTTCAAAGTGTTTTTTTTCAGGGTTTACTCTCTATTCAATTCTGCTTCTTATGGTGTACATATCATTGGTATTGTTAAATGTTGAAATTTTTACAAAAAATCGATAAAAATGAAAAAAATATTAAAAATTTTGAAATTTCAATAGCACCCCTCGACTCCAAATTTAATTCTGCTTCTATTAAGCTATAAAAATAATCAAAAATCAAAAACTCACTTTTTCGCCTAAAAAAACTGCAAGGGGGGTACCTTACCTATTTGCAAAATTTGAAAATTGGCTGTTTTCTCGAATTAATTACTCAGAAACTATAAGAGATATTTTCATTTTGAAAAAACCACAGTAAAATTTGAACTTTCTTCTTTCATCATGTGAAAGTTCATATCATTCCGATGAATAGTTAGGGAGCTACAGCCGTTTAAAAAAGGTATTGCAAGCGGTGAAACGTGAAATGTTAAAATCTGCTACTTTTATTGACATATAAATTGTAATAACTCGTAAACCATTTCAGTTGTCAAAGTGATTTTTTCATGGTTTATTCTACTTTCAATTCCGCATCTTTTGATACCCATATCATTGGATTTAAACAATTTTGATCTTTTTTGAAAAAACTTTAAACTGCAATTACTCGTAAACCCTTTGAGATTTCAAAGTGTTTTTTTCAGGGTTTACTCTCTATTCAATTCTGCTTCTTATGGTGTACATATCATTGGTATTGTTAAATGTTGAAATTTTTACAAAAAATCGTTAAAAATGAAAAAAATATTTAAAATTTTGAAATTTCAATAGCACGCCTCGACTCCAAATTTAATTCTGCTTCTATTAAGCTATAAAAATAATCAAAAATCAAAAACTCACTTTTTCGCCTAAAAAAACTGCAAGGGGGGTACCTTACCTATTTGCAAAATTTGAAAATTGGCTGTTTTCTCGAATTAATTACTCGGAAACTATAAGAGATATTTTCATTTTGAAAACACCACAGTAAAATTTGAACTTTCTTCTTTCATCATGTGAAAGTTCATATCATTCCGATGAATAGTTAGGGAGCTACAGCCGTTTAAAAAAGGTATTGCAAGCGGTGAAACGTGAAATGTTAAAATCTGCTACTTTTATTGACATATAAATTGTAATAACTCGTAAACCATTTCAGTTGTCAAAGTGATTTTTTCAGGGTTTATTCTACTTTCATTTCTGCATCTTTTGATACCCATATCATTGGATTTAAACAATTTTGATCTTTTTTGGAAAAACTTTAAACTGCAATTACTCGTAAACCCTTTGAGATTTCAAAGTGTTTTTTTCAGGGTTTACTCTCTATTCAATTCTGCTTCTTATGGTGTACATATCATTGTTATTGTTAAATGTTGAAATTTTTACAAAAAATCGTTAAAAATGAAAAAAATATTTAAAATTTTGAAATTTCAATAGCACCCCTCGACTCCAAATTTAATTCTGCTTCTATTAAGCTATAAAAATAATCAAAAATCAAAAACTCACTTTTTCACCTAAAAAAACTGCAAGGGGGGTGGGTACCTTACCTATTTGCAAAGTTTGAAAATTGGCTGTTTTCTCGAATTTATTACTCGGAAACTATAAGAGATATTTTCATTTTGAAAAAACCACAGTAAAATTTGAACTTTCTTCTTTCATCATGTGAAAGTTCATATCATTCCGATAAATAGTTAGGGAGCTACAGCCGTTTAAAAAAGGTATTGCAAGCGGTGAAACGTGAAATGTTAAAATCTGCTACTTTTATTGACATATAAATTGTAATAACTCGTAAACCATTTGAGTTGTCAAAGTGATTTTTGTAGGGTTTATTCTACTTTCAATTCTGCATCTTTTGATACCCATATCATTGGATTTAAACAATTTTGATCTTTTTTGAAAAAACTATAAACTGCAATTACTCGTAAACCCTTTGAGATTTCAAAGTGTTTTTTTCAGGGTTTACTCTCTATTCAATTCTGCTTCTTATGGTGTACATATCATTGGTATTGTTAAATGTTGAAATTTTTACAAAAAATCGATAAAAATGAAAAAAATATTAAAAATTTTGAAATTTCAATAGCACCCCTCGACTCCAAATTTAATTCTGCTTCTATTAAGCTATAAAAATAATCAAAAATCAAAAACTCACTTTTTCGCCTAAAAAAACTGCAAGGGGGGGTACCTTACCTATTTGCAAGTTTGAAAATTGGCTGTTTTCTCGAATTAATTACTCAGAAACTATAAGAGATATTTTCATTTTGAAAAAACCACAGTAAAATTTGAACTTTCTTCTTTCATCATGTGAAAGTTCATATCATTCCGATGAATAGTTAGGGAGCTACAGCCGTTTAAAAAAGGTATTGCAAGCGGTGAAACGTGAAATGTTAAAATCTGCTATTTTTATTGACATATAAATTGTAATAACTCGTAAACCATTTGAGTTGTCAAAGTGATTTTTGTAGGGTTTATTCTACTTTCAATTCTGCATCTTTTGATACCCATATCATTGGATTTAAACAATTTTGATCTTTTTTGAAAAAACTTTAAACTGAAATTACTCGTAAACCCTTTGAGATTTCAAAGTGTTTTTTTCAGGGTTTACTCTCTATTCAATTCTGCTTCTTATGGTGTACATATCATTGGTATTGTTAAATGTTGAAATTTTTACAAAAAATCGATAAAAATGAAAAAAATATTAAAAATTTTGAAATTTCAATAGCACCCCTCGACTCCAAATTTAATTCTGCTTCTATTAAGCTATAAAAATAATCAAAAATCAAAAACTCACTTTTTCGCCTAAAAAAACTGCAAGGGGGGTACCTTACCTATTTGCAACGTTTGAAAATTGGCTGTTTTCTCGAATTAATTACTCGGAAACTATAAGAGATATTTTCATTTTGAAAACACCACAGTAAAATTTGAACTTTCTTCTTTCATCATGTGAAAGTTCATATCATTCCGATGAATAGTTAGGGAGCTACAGCCGTTTAAAAAAGGTATTGCAAGCGGTGAAACGTGAAATGTTAAAATCTGCTACTTTTATTGACATATAAATTGTAATAACTCGTAAACCATTTCAGTTGTCAAAGTGATTTTTTCAGGGTTTATTCTACTTTCATTTCTGCATCTTTTGATACCCATATCATTGGATTTAAACAATTTTGATCTTTTTTGGAAAAACTTTAAACTGCAATTACTCGTAAACCCTTTGAGATTTCAAAGTGTTTTTTTCAGGGTTTACTCTCTATTCAATTCTGCTTCTTATGGTGTACATATCATTGGTATTGTTAAATGTTGAAATTTTTACAAAAAATCGTTAAAAATGAAAAAAATATTTAAAATTTTGAAATTTCAATAGCACCTCTCGACTCCAAATTTAATTCTGCTTCTATTAAGCTATAGAAATAATCAAAAATCAAAAACTCACTTTTTCACCTAAAAAAACTGCAAGGGGGCCTTACCTATTTGCAAAGTTTGAAAATTGGCTGTTTTCTCGAATTTATTACTCGGAAACTATAAGAGATATTTTCATTTTGAAAAAACCACAGTAAAATTTGAACTTTCTTCTTTCATCATGTGAAAGTTCATATCATTCCGATGAATAGTTAGGGAGCTACAGCCGTTTAAAAAAGGTATTGCAAGCGGTGAAACGTGAAATGTTAAAATCTGCTATTTTTATTGACATATAAATTGTAATAACTCGTAAACCATTTGAGTTGTCAAAGTGATTTTTGTAGGGTTTATTCTACTTTCAATTCTGCATCTTTTGATACCCATATCATTGGATTTAAACAATTTTGATCTTTTTTGAAAAAACTATAAACTGCAATTACTCGTAAACCCTTTGAGATTTCAAAGTGTTTTTTTTCAGGGTTTACTCTCTATTCAATTCTGCTTCTTATGGTGTACATATCATTGGTATTGTTAAATGTTGAAATTTTTACAAAAAATCGATAAAAATGAAAAAAATATTAAAAATTTTGAAATTTCAATAGCACCCCTCGACTCCAAATTTAATTCTGCTTCTATTAAGCTATAAAAATAATCAAAAATCAAAAACTCACTTTTTCGCCTAAAAAAACTGCAAGGGGGGTACCTTACCTATTTGCAAAATTTGAAAATTGGCTGTTTTCTCGAATTAATTACTCAGAAACTATAAGAGATATTTTCATTTTGAAAAAACCACAGTAAAATTTGAACTTTCTTCTTTCATCATGTGAAAGTTCATATCATTCCGATGAATAGTTAGGGAGCTACAGCCGTTTAAAAAAGGTATTGCAAGCGGTGAAACGTGAAATGTTAAAATCTGCTACTTTTATTGACATATAAATTGTAATAACTCGTAAACCATTTCAGTTGTCAAAGTGATTTTTTCATGGTTTATTCTACTTTCAATTCCGCATCTTTTGATACCCATATCATTGGATTTAAACAATTTTGATCTTTTTTGAAAAAACTTTAAACTGCAATTACTCGTAAACCCTTTGAGATTTCAAAGTGTTTTTTTCAGGGTTTACTCTCTATTCAATTCTGCTTCTTATGGTGTACATATCATTGGTATTGTTAAATGTTGAAATTTTTACAAAAAATCGTTAAAAATGAAAAAAATATTTAAAATTTTGAAATTTCAATAGCACCCCTCGACTCCAAATTTAATTCTGCTTCTATTAAGCTATAAAAATAATCAAAAATCAAAAACTCACTTTTTCACCTAAAAAAACTGCAAGGGGGGGGGTACCTTACCTATTTGCAAAGTTTGAAAATTGGCTGTTTTCTCGAATTTATTACTCGGAAACTATAAGAGATATTTTCATTTTGAAAAAACCACAGTAAAATTTGAACTTTCTTCTTTCATCATGTGAAAGTTCATATCATTCCGATAAATAGTTAGGGAGCTACAGCCGTTTAAAAAAGGTATTGCAAGCGGTGAAACGTGAAATGTTAAAATCTGCTACTTTTATTGACATATAAATTGTAATAACTCGTAAACCATTTCAGTTGTCAAAGTGATTTTTTCAGGGTTTATTCTACTTTCATTTCTGCATCTTTTGATACCCATATCATTGGATTTAAACAATTTTGATCTTTTTTGGAAAAACTTTAAACTGCAATTACTCGTAAACCCTTTGAGATTTCAAAGTGTTTTTTTCAGGGTTTACTCTCTATTCAATTCTGCTTCTTATGGTGTACATATCATTGGTATTGTTAAATGTTGAAATTTTTACAAAAAATCGTTAAAAATGAAAAAAATATTTAAAATTTTGAAATTTCAATAGCACCTCTCGACTCCAAATTTAATTCTGCTTCTATTAAGCTATAGAAATAATCAAAAATCAAAAACTCACTTTTTCGCCTAAAAAAACTGCAAGGGGGGTACCTTACCTATTTGCAAAATTTGAAAATTGGCTGTTTTCTCGAATTAATTACTCGGAAACTATAAGAGATATTTTCATTTTGAAAACACCACAGTAAAATTTGAACTTTCTTCTTTCATCATGTGAAAGTTCATATCATTCCGATGAATAGTTAGGGAGCTACAGCCGTTTAAAAAAGGTATTGCAAGCGGTGAAACGTGAAATGTTAAAATCTGCTACTTTTATTGACATATAAATTGTAATAACTCGTAAACCATTTCAGTTGTCAAAGTGATTTTTTCAGGGTTTATTCTACTTTCATTTCTGCATCTTTTGATACCCATATCATTGGATTTAAACAATTTTGATCTTTTTTGGAAAAACTTTAAACTGCAATTACTCGTAAACCCTTTGAGATTTCAAAGTGTTTTTTTCAGGGTTTACTCTCTATTCAATTCTGCTTCTTATGGTGTACATATCATTGGTATTGTTAAATGTTGAAATTTTTACAAAAAATCGTTAAAAATGAAAAAAATATTTAAAATTTTGAAATTTCAATAGCACCCCTCGACTCCAAATTTAATTCTGCTTCTATTAAGCTATAAAAATAATCAAAAATCAAAAACTCACTTTTTCACCTAAAAAAACTGCAAGGGGGGTGGGTACCTTACCTATTTGCAAAGTTTGAAAATTGGCTGTTTTCTCGAATTTATTACTCGGAAACTATAAGAGATATTTTCATTTTGAAAAAACCACAGTAAAATTTGAACTTTCTTCTTTCATCATGTGAAAGTTCATATCATTCCGATAAATAGTTAGGGAGCTACAGCCGTTTAAAAAAGGTATTGCAAGCGGTGAAACGTGAAATGTTAAAATCTGCTACTTTTATTGACATATAAATTGTAATAACTCGTAAACCATTTCAGTTGTCAAAGTGATTTTTTCAGGGTTTATTCTACTTTCATTTCTGCATCTTTTGATACCCATATCATTGGATTTAAACAATTTTGATCTTTTTTGGAAAAACTTTAAACTGCAATTACTCGTAAACCCTTTGAGATTTCAAAGTGTTTTTTTCAGGGTTTACTCTCTATTCAATTCTGCTTCTTATGGTGTACATATCATTGGTATTGTTAAATGTTGAAATTTTTACAAAAAATCGTTAAAAATGAAAAAAATATTTAAAATTTTGAAATTTCAATAGCACCTCTCGACTCCAAATTTAATTCTGCTTCTATTAAGCTATAGAAATAATCAAAAATCAAAAACTCACTTTTTCACCTAAAAAAACTGCAAGGGGGGTACCTTACCTATTTGCAAAGTTTGAAAATTGGCTGTTTTCTCGAATTTATTACTCGGAAACTATAAGAGATATTTTCATTTTGAAAAAACCACAGTAAAATTTGAACTTTCTTCTTTCATCATGTGAAAGTTCATATCATTCCGATGAATAGTTAGGGAGCTACAGCCGTTTAAAAAAGGTATTGCAAGCGGTGAAACGTGAAATGTTAAAATCTGCTATTTTTATTGACATATAAATTGTAATAACTCGTAAACCATTTGAGTTGTCAAAGTGATTTTTGTAGGGTTTATTCTACTTTCAATTCTGCATCTTTTGATACCCATATCATTGGATTTAAACAATTTTGATCTTTTTTGAAAAAACTATAAACTGCAATTACTCGTAAACCCTTTGAGATTTCAAAGTGTTTTTTTTCAGGGTTTACTCTCTATTCAATTCTGCTTCTTATGGTGTACATATCATTGGTATTGTTAAATGTTGAAATTTTTACAAAAAATCGATAAAAATGAAAAAAATATTAAAAATTTTGAAATTTCAATAGCACCCCTCGACTCCAAATTTAATTCTGCTTCTATTAAGCTATAAAAATAATCAAAAATCAAAAACTCACTTTTTCGCCTAAAAAAACTGCAAGGGGGGTACCTTACCTATTTGCAAAATTTGAAAATTGGCTGTTTTCTCGAATTAATTACTCAGAAACTATAAGAGATATTTTCATTTTGAAAAAACCACAGTAAAATTTGAACTTTCTTCTTTCATCATGTGAAAGTTCATATCATTCCGATGAATAGTTAGGGAGCTACAGCCGTTTAAAAAAGGTATTGCAAGCGGTGAAACGTGAAATGTTAAAATCTGCTACTTTTATTGACATATAAATTGTAATAACTCGTAAACCATTTCAGTTGTCAAAGTGATTTTTTCATGGTTTATTCTACTTTCAATTCCGCATCTTTTGATACCCATATCATTGGATTTAAACAATTTTGATCTTTTTTGAAAAAACTTTAAACTGCAATTACTCGTAAACCCTTTGAGATTTCAAAGTGTTTTTTTCAGGGTTTACTCTCTATTCAATTCTGCTTCTTATGGTGTACATATCATTGGTATTGTTAAATGTTGAAATTTTTACAAAAAATCGTTAAAAATGAAAAAAATATTTAAAATTTTGAAATTTCAATAGCACGCCTCGACTCCAAATTTAATTCTGCTTCTATTAAGCTATAAAAATAATCAAAAATCAAAAACTCACTTTTTCGCCTAAAAAAACTGCAAGGGGGGTACCTTACCTATTTGCAAAATTTGAAAATTGGCTGTTTTCTCGAATTAATTACTCGGAAACTATAAGAGATATTTTCATTTTGAAAACACCACAGTAAAATTTGAACTTTCTTCTTTCATCATGTGAAAGTTCATATCATTCCGATGAATAGTTAGGGAGCTACAGCCGTTTAAAAAAGGTATTGCAAGCGGTGAAACGTGAAATGTTAAAATCTGCTACTTTTATTGACATATAAATTGTAATAACTCGTAAACCATTTCAGTTGTCAAAGTGATTTTTTCAGGGTTTATTCTACTTTCATTTCTGCATCTTTTGATACCCATATCATTGGATTTAAACAATTTTGATCTTTTTTGGAAAAACTTTAAACTGCAATTACTCGTAAACCCTTTGAGATTTCAAAGTGTTTTTTTCAGGGTTTACTCTCTATTCAATTCTGCTTCTTATGGTGTACATATCATTGGTATTGTTAAATGTTGAAATTTTTACAAAAAATCGTTAAAAATGAAAAAAATATTTAAAATTTTGAAATTTCAATAGCACCCCTCGACTCCAAATTTAATTCTGCTTCTATTAAGCTATAAAAATAATCAAAAATCAAAAACTCACTTTTTCACCTAAAAAAACTGCAAGGGGGGTGGGTACCTTACCTATTTGCAAAGTTTGAAAATTGGCTGTTTTCTCGAATTTATTACTCGGAAACTATAAGAGATATTTTCATTTTGAAAAAACCACAGTAAAATTTGAACTTTCTTCTTTCATCATGTGAAAGTTCATATCATTCCGATAAATAGTTAGGGAGCTACAGCCGTTTAAAAAAGGTATTGCAAGCGGTGAAACGTGAAATGTTAAAATCTGCTACTTTTATTGACATATAAATTGTAATAACTCGTAAACCATTTGAGTTGTCAAAGTGATTTTTGTAGGGTTTATTCTACTTTCAATTCTGCATCTTTTGATACCCATATCATTGGATTTAAACAATTTTGATCTTTTTTGAAAAAACTATAAACTGCAATTACTCGTAAACCCTTTGAGATTTCAAAGTGTTTTTTTCAGGGTTTACTCTCTATTCAATTCTGCTTCTTATGGTGTACATATCATTGGTATTGTTAAATGTTGAAATTTTTACAAAAAATCGATAAAAATGAAAAAAATATTAAAAATTTTGAAATTTCAATAGCACCCCTCGACTCCAAATTTAATTCTGCTTCTATTAAGCTATAAAAATAATCAAAAATCAAAAACTCACTTTTTCGCCTAAAAAAACTGCAAGGGGGGGTACCTTACCTATTTGCAAGTTTGAAAATTGGCTGTTTTCTCGAATTAATTACTCAGAAACTATAAGAGATATTTTCATTTTGAAAAAACCACAGTAAAATTTGAACTTTCTTCTTTCATCATGTGAAAGTTCATATCATTCCGATGAATAGTTAGGGAGCTACAGCCGTTTAAAAAAGGTATTGCAAGCGGTGAAACGTGAAATGTTAAAATCTGCTATTTTTATTGACATATAAATTGTAATAACTCGTAAACCATTTGAGTTGTCAAAGTGATTTTTGTAGGGTTTATTCTACTTTCAATTCTGCATCTTTTGATACCCATATCATTGGATTTAAACAATTTTGATCTTTTTTGAAAAAACTTTAAACTGAAATTACTCGTAAACCCTTTGAGATTTCAAAGTGTTTTTTTCAGGGTTTACTCTCTATTCAATTCTGCTTCTTATGGTGTACATATCATTGGTATTGTTAAATGTTGAAATTTTTACAAAAAATCGATAAAAATGAAAAAAATATTAAAAATTTTGAAATTTCAATAGCACCCCTCGACTCCAAATTTAATTCTGCTTCTATTAAGCTATAAAAATAATCAAAAATCAAAAACTCACTTTTTCGCCTAAAAAAACTGCAAGGGGGGTACCTTACCTATTTGCAAAGTTTGAAAATTGGCTGTTTTCTCGAATTAATTACTCGGAAACTATAAGAGATATTTTCGTTTTGAAAAAACCACAGTAAAATTTGAACTTTCTTCTTTCATCATGTGAAAGTTCATATCATTCCGATGAATAGTTAGGGAGCTACAGCCGTTTAAAAAAGGTATTGCAAGCGGTGAAACGTGAAATGTTAAAATCTGCTATTTTTATTGACATATAAATTGTAATAACTCGTAAACCATTTGAGTTGTCAAAGTGATTTTTGTAGGGTTTATTCTACTTTCAATTCTGCATCTTTTGATACCCATATCATTGGATTTAAACAATTTTGATCTTTTTTGAAAAAACTTTAAACTGCAATTACTCGTAAACCCTTTGAGATTTCAAAGTGTTTTTTTCAGGGTTTACTCTCTATTCAATTCTGCTTCTTATGGTGTACATATCATTGGTATTGTTAAATGTTGAAATTTTTACAAAAAATCGATAAAAATGAAAAAAATATTAAAAATTTTGAAATTTCAATAGCACCCCTCGACTCCAAATTTAATTCTGCTTCTATTAAGCTATAAAAATAATCAAAAATCAAAAACTCACTTTTTCGCCTAAAAAAACTGCAAGGGGGTACCTTACCTATTTGCAAAGTTTGAAAATTGGCTGTTTTCTCGAATTAATTACTCAGAAACTATAAGAGATATTTTCATTTTGAAAAAACCACAGTAAAATTTGAACTTTCTTCTTTCATCATGTGAAAGTTCATATCATTCCGATGAATAGTTAGGGAGCTACAGCCGTTTAAAAAAGGTATTGCAAGCGGTGAAACGTGAAATGTTAAAATCTGCTATTTTTATTGACATATAAATTGTAATAACTCGTAAACCATTTGAGTTGTCAAAGTGATTTTTGTAGGGTTTATTCTACTTTCAATTCTGCATCTTTTGATACCCATATCATTGGATTTAAACAATTTTGATCTTTTTTGAAAAAACTTTAAACTGCAATTACTCGTAAACCCTTTGAGATTTCAAAGTGTTTTTTTCAGGGTTTACTCTCTATTCAATTCTGCTTCTTATGGTGTACATATCATTGGTATTGTTAAATGTTGAAATTTTTACAAAAATCGATAAAAATGAAAAAAATATTAAAAATTTTGAAATTTCAATAGCACCCCTCGACTCCAAATTTAATTCTGCTTCTATTAAGCTATAAAAATAATCAAAAATCAAAAACTCACTTTTTCGCCTAAAAAAATGCAAGGGGGGTACCTTACCTATTTGCAAAGTTTGAAAATTGGCTGTTTTCTCGAATTAATTACTCGGAAACTATAAGAGATATTTTCGTTTTGAAAAAACCACAGTAAAATTTGAACTTTCTTCTTTCATCATGTGAAAGTTCATATCATTCCGATGAATAGTTAGGGAGCTACAGCCGTTTAAAAAAGGTATTGCAAGCGGTGAAACGTGAAATGTTAAAATCTGCTACTTTTATTGACATATAAATTGTAATAACTCGTAAACCATTTGAGTTGTCAAAGTGATTTTTTCAGGGTTTATTCTACTTTCAATTCTGCTTCTCATGGTGTACATATCATTGGTATTGTTAAATGTTGAAATTTTTACAAAAAAAATCGATAAAAATGAAAAAAATATTTAAAATTTCAATAGCACCCCTCGACTCCAAATTTAATTCTGCTTCTATTAAGCTATAGAAACAATCTATCATTTTTTGGCCTAAAAAAATTGCAAGGGCCCAAACAATAATTTTGCTATTTATGACGAATAGTTAGGGAGGTACAGGTGTTTTAAAAGTAGTATTGATTTAAACAACCCTCATGTGGGAAACTTAAACCTGACAGTGATAAAAGTGGCTCATGGAGCAAAAAGGTTTGCCATCAATGCTCTAAACAAACAATAAATTAGGTAATATAAATATAATATTATAAGATCAGTTCCTCTGAAGAATTTGTACATGTTATAGTTATATAATATTGATTGAAAAAAAGGAAAAGAAAAATACCAAAATAGTATTTAACAACAGAGTGTTTTCAACTGCAACATATCTTGACAAAGTAACATACAATATTGCCTACTTGCACCCCAATAATATTATATAGTTGTTAAAAACCCGTTTAAGTTATTAGAAACTAAACTTGTTTTTGTTTTATTCCTCTTCACTAAGCAATATACGAGTTAGCACAATTCCGCTGGCACACATCATTTTTTGAAAACCGAGAACACGTTGAAGATCAACCTCGCTTAGGAAGACCTTCAATTTCAAAAACTGACGGAAACTTTATGTGTGAGGACTCTTGTGAGATCAGACCGTCGTTTAACAATAAGGATGACGAGGGAACTGTTAAATGTACACACCTTCACTGGACATCAAATTTTGACAGACGATTTGGGCATGCGAAAGATTTGTGCCAAAATGGTGCCGAAAAACCTCACAACTAAACAGAAGAAATGTCAAATGAGCAAATCAAAGATTAAGACCATGCTGATTTGTTTTTTTGACAGTAAGGGGTAACATGCACAAAGAATTTGTTCCACCAGGACAAACTGTAGACAAAGTGTTTTATAAAAGTGTCTTTGAAAGGCTCAGGAAAAGAATGATTCGTGTGAGACCAGATATTGCAGACAAGTGGATGCTTCATCATGACAATGCCCTGTGTCACACGGCCATTTCAATCAGTGATTATTTGACCTCAAAATGCATTTCTGTGGTTCCTCAACCGAGGGGTTGAGGGGGGCCCCCTATTCACCTGATTTGAGTCCTTGTGACTTTTTCCTTTTCCTGAAATTGAAACATGTCTTAAAAGGATGTCATTATGAAACTCTGGAGAACATTCAAAAGGCTGTGACCGACTAGTTAACATGTTAGCTGATATATCGGTCCAAGCGGACCGAAACTAAGGTGAATGTACATGCAGCGTTTCGGCACGATCGGACCGATAAAGTCACTGACGTAATGTTTTGTTTTGTGGTTCACAGTTCGATAGTGCAGCAACCTATCGGCCAATTTTGGTGTTCTCTGGATTGGGTAAAGAGGTGTGTTAGACGTAGTACGTATGCTTTAATAACCGTTACCAAGGTTACTCAATATAATAATAAAGTTGGTGGAAAATTTCACTTTTTTGTCGGCACAATCGGACCGATTAATAATTTTACAAAAACATTTTGGTTTAGTAATGAATAATAATTCACACAGAATACAGTTGTAAAATGAAAATATGTATTTATAAAATAAGTATTATACAAATAAAATAGTGAGCGTTGCCAACATAAAGAAATGAAATAGCTCGTTTAGATTTTTTTTTTTACACGAAAATTGCCTCGGTCTGACCGGACCTAAACGTTATACTACGATTAAAATTAAAGCCGAAAAATTGCATTTCGGTCCGATCGGTCTCGAAACTATATATGCATAAATGCAAATAAAATTGGTAAATACCATATATGCCTTATATTATTTAACATAGGTAGATGCAAAAATAATAATGGAAAAATAATTTGGTAATCGTGGCACTCCAGGCAAGAGTATCGTATTAGGCCTCGGCAGCTAACGTGTTAAAAGCCATACTAGTACATAGCTGCCCGCCGGTAGTACGGCCCCGCCGGTACATAGCTGCCCAAGGGAACTAACTACTTTGAAGGGGATAACATTGTTGTTTGAAAAAAAAATAAAAACTTTGCTAAATGAAAAATCAGTCTCATTACATTTCTCACACACCTCGTACTTTACATTAATTTGAAATAGCATTATATTAGTTATAACGTGCGAGATATGTAAAAAAATAAAATAAATTAAAAGTATAGAAACTCTTAATGATAAACAATTTTGATATAAGAATATAGGTTGTAAATTAAAAGCACAATAAACTTGATTGAGGAGATATTTTATATATATTTACAAAATATTATAAAAATAATTACATTTGTAGGGAATTGAACCGAAAAGAATGAAAGTTAACTTAAATAATGCAGGTAAAAAGTAAAAGAATAATATTAACAAGTAATTATTAAAGTATAAACAATCTTTTTAGTATTTCATAGAGATAAAACTAATATATATATATATATATATATATATATATATATATATATATATATATAACAAAAATATTTTTTAATGTAGGAGTAAATCCAACATTGTATTTAGTTATTTATTAAATCAATTTATATTTATATTAATAATAATAATTGTTAAAATCAGAAAGGAAAAGATATCCTTTGCACAGTATATTATTTCTTTGATCTTTTCCCAGTTGTTCAAATAAAAATAACATGAATCTAAAAATATTAAGATTTATTTTTTAAATATAAAATTTTTATATAAAGATGATTTTAAAGATAAAGAATAGTGGACTAGTATTAACAAAATTTAAATTTTTTACTGGTTTACATAAAATTAGTGCCTATAGAAAGACAACGATTATTCTATACAGCAGATATTTCTAGTCTTTTAATGTTAAAACAACTATGAACACATGAGCAGCCTTTTAAAATTTTTAAACAGTTGTACAAGTCTAATAATTTCCTGTAATCAATCTCCCCCATTTCTGTAAATTTACAGAATATTTCTGAATTTTTTCTAAAATTTCTGAATTTTTTCTAAATAAATCTCTTTAAAATTTGTAGGTGAACTAAAAAACAAATTTAAATTATGAGGGTATTTTATATTTTGGGGAATATTTGATCAAATAAATGTTTCCCGCGTGGGAAGGATTAAGATGGGTGAAGTCCAATATTAAAAATAAAATATAAATAACAGTCATATTTCATACCGTATTTAAAATTGTGTTTAAAAAGTATTGTCAAAGAATTCATATTAATTTGATCCAACTATGAAAGAAAAGTTGAATAAAATGACAAAAATATTTATAAAATTTAATATTTATTTAAAGAATCTAAGAAAGGCTACATATATCGGACAACATACGTCTTCCATTCGTCACTTATATTTAAAGAACAGTTATAAAATCAAAATAAGAACACAAACTGAACTGGACGTATAAACAAACATAGCTTTAGATATCTTCTACTGTGTACTGTAAAATAATAGTCATAATTTTCTTATATATTTATGAAAAAAGTTGGGAATATTACAAAGCTATAGTGATCTGTGGGAATAAAGCAATGCTGAAGGAAAGCGCCTGTAATTATTTCTGATATGCAAACTAAGTAAAAAGGTGTACGGTGGGTAAAATCGTATAATTAACATGGTCTTACGACCTAAAAATATCGTAAATTAACTGTTATATACTAAATTTGAGGATCCGAATTAATTTTATTAACTCGCATCCTGGGTCAGATAGCAACAAGTCTACTGTATTTACAAAATAAGTGGAAATATCTCGGTATGTATTTAAATTTGGAATGTCTGCAATTACATTTGGGTGTGAATTTCTCGAGTCTTTGTTAAAAAATTTAACATTTGATATTTATTGTTATGCCAAAATTATCTAAATAATTTCAAAATATTAGTTTCCTTGACCATATAAAAAAACTAGTGATATAAATAGTTTAAGAAGTGGTTACTGACTTTGGGCAGAGTAGAAAGATGGTTTTGTTTCATTTATTTACATATTAAAGTAGAATATCGTATGCAAATATATAATAAATGCAGGTCTCTATTGGTAATATTAAATATATATATATATATATATATATATATATATATATATATATATATATATATATATATATATATATAGAAACACAAGCCAATAAACCCACAAAAGTACACAATCACCCCTTTATACATATATTATACTATCATTATATTTATATATTATATAAAATAATAAGTTCTAGTAGAAATAATAAATATTATACTAATTTTTGACTACTAAAATAAGGGATTCTCTTATTTTGTAATTGTAAAGGAATCCACATTAGATAAATTAGGTTAATTGACATTACAATAAAACGTACTAGAAATCAAAGCCTCGATCATTGAAGTTCTATATTATAATTGATACTTTATGATGTATTTGTTAATAATTTTTGAGTTTGGAATGGGTGTATGAAATATTGAGCAAAATAATTTTTCACGATTTCAAAAATTTTCTTATTTTAAACTTCAACTCAATAGGCTACAACCTTGTTTTATTATTCAATATTTTGGCATTCAATTTTGAGAGGAACAACTTTAACTATTTGTAAACAATTTATATATGTAAAAAAAGTTGAAAATATGAGTTTTTTATTAATTGTTTAGCGAGTCAATATTTTTGAAATGTTATTTAAAACCATATGGTATTATAGTATACAGTATCGAAAAGTTAAAAAAAAAAGAAAAAAAAGTTTAATCAGTTGTAGAAAAAAAGAGTTATGAATTATTAATATTTAATTCATTGGTTACTCACTAACATTATAAAACATAATATGCTGACTCATGCATTCTGAAATATTTATATTTGATTTTTTTTTCTACAATAATATTTCAAGTAAAAGATATACGACCTAGATTGGAAATTGAACCTTTGGCTTTACGCACCAAATGAGCTATCCTTAGTCGCTTCCCAGGACTAATTATTATAAGTTGGTAGAGCATTAGCGATTACCTGGGTTCGATTCCCAGTCTAGGTCGTATATTTTTCACTTGAAATATTATCGTATAACAATACTAGCTGGTAAAAATGTATAAGCGTTAAAAAATCAATACATTAAATTGTTTAATTAATTATTTTTTCTGTTTTCTACAACAATAATAACATTTATCTCAATTTATAGTTATTAACATAGAACAAATTGGTACATGTTGATCATAAGTACAGACTTAATACTATGTATAAAATAAAGTAAACGAAATCATCAAGGGTGGGATATACATGTTTAAGGCTGGAGTATAGATTAACCATGCCTAAGTTATTTGATAGTCACCCCAAACCCCCCTTTTACTAGAGATACGTTACCTAACACCTATATTCCATCAGCGAGTGTCTGTACAAAGTTGCAGTAAGGCGAAATGTGTAGTGTCATTAAAACTATTTATCAAATTCTTAAAAAATTATACATATTTAATAATATTTAAACAGTTGTTTCCAAAACTTTGTCTGCAAGTTAAAGCTAAGGGTTAATTGTGTTTACAAGTTGTATGCCTGCACTGTTGTAAATTATTCTATTTCAATTTATATTTTTTAGATTACAGAATATAACGAATATATAAATTACATACAAAAATATTAGTGCCATCATTTTGTTCAGACTAAAACAAAATTTCAAATTGTTATATGTATAATTATGAGTTAATTACTTTGTGTGACGCTTTATCTAGCTTGTTGACCCATCCAATAATTTTAAATAATGTTCAATTTATTGCTTTTTTAAATATGTGAAATTAAATTTTTGTACAAAATGAGGGGGGAAGGGAATAGGTAAGGGTTAATATATACATATATCTATAAATTCTCTGGACTATTTCATTTTATAAAAATCCTTAATGTCTCAATTGTTCACTCGGATTCATTTTTGGTTCAATTCCCTGAAAAAAACACAAGAATATTATTAGTTCTAAAAAAAAAAAAAATACTATTGTAGTATGGCAATGTTTACTATCTAATCAAAGCTTCTGAGAAATCGTTTTGGTGATTTTTCTTCATCGTCATCTCTTTCTGTAATAAAAGTAAGAAAATTGTTAAAAGTAAAAATAAAATCATTAATTTTTGTTAAAAAATACAAAACACATACATTCTACTTCTTTTTTTACTTTCCTACATAATATTCTGTATTTGTGTAACTGGAATTTGTAAGATTTTTTTCCATGGTGTTAATATGTTGTTTGTCTGAAATTCTTTCCTGTCTATCCTACATATGTTCCTGTTTAGGCTAAACACAACAATCTAATAAAATAAACTACCTGTTTCAGTACGACTTTTAAAAATGTTAAGGAAACTTTTTAAATATATTTTCTTTTCTCAGCCATATGTAAAAACCACTCAGTTATTGCCATATAAAAAAAACGAAGAAATGACACTAAAATAAAGACCCCTCCCCCAAGCTTACTTTGGGACTGTCAAGCCCCACTAAATTAACACCCTGAGGGCTTTTTTCCATAGATGTAACTATCGAATGCCCATAGCAGTTTTGAGGAGGATTAATAACTAATTGCTAGACTTAATGTACATCACATTAATACATCACTTAATGTGCTAAACTACTTATTAATACATCAGCTAAAATCAAATATTATTCAAAGAAACAATAGTTTCGATAACAAACTTAATTATTTTCAGAAATGGTTGCCATTTTTAAATAGCTATTCAAGCTAATCTGCATAACTATGTATCCCTACTGTATATATGGGAAAAGATATAACTATATACAATGTGATTCACATAAGGTTTCGAGGACTTTCTGAGCTGATTCCACTAGCAAAAATAATGAAAAAAAAGTTCATGTAAACTTAGGTCTGGAAATGCTTTCTTTTCGAGTTATCTTTTTTTTTGTACAAAATAGCTAATATTTTCTAAAGTAAAAAAAAAATATTGAGTTCAAACTTTTTGTAACTACAACGCATTTTTATTTTGTCTGTAGCTCAATGGATAACAGAAATATTGACATAAAAAAAAAACCGTTATGTTTATCATTAACAAAGTAAATTTTTTGATCTTCTGTAATTTTTTTGGTAAAGTTAAAGGTTTTTGAAATATTTGACAATAAACATTTTAAACGGTTGCCATTTTAAAAATATTAAAAAAAAAGTTCTGGTTTATAAATAGTATAGTGATAAACGGTTTCACAACAAATAGATATACAAAGTTTGAGCTCGGTATCTTTTTTTACTTAAAAAAAATATTACCTATTTTGTAAGAAAAACAAAATGGCGGGTAACTCGAAAACAAAGAATTTCCAGACCTATGTTTACATGAACTTTTTTTAATTATTATTGCAAGTGCTTGGAACCTAATGTGGATCACCGTGTATAACAGACTGTTGTGTGTTTATTTAAAATAATTCTATACGTAAAAATTTCAGTCAAATAGTTTTGTAAAACAGATATAATCTAACTGAATATCAAGACAGTAAAGGTCAACTTTTCTACAGCTACAAGTATGATGCAGAGTAGTGGCTTGGTATGAAACGTGTGTAATTTTTAGTACTCGGAAGAACTAATAATGTAAAATTTCTCAATCTTTTTAAAATTTAACACAATGCAAATAATGAAAAACTTTTCTCAGAGTTATAATTTTTAATTCAAATTTTTTTATTTAGCTTATAAAACTATTAAATTGGGAACATTTTGGTTTCTGCATGTCTAATACATCAGTCATCAACAAGTGTTGTACCATTTAGACAGTTTACTTATTTTCTTGTGATATCTTCCTCTGATCTACAGATGTTATCTATACAGTGATTATAAAGGATTGTTATAGACTAAGGTAAATTACTGTATATATATATATATATATAATGATTACAGATGTTAATATAAACCTGTTCTAATCTCATGAAAAGGACTACTATTGATAAATAGTTCTGCTCGATTCACATGCGATCTCAAATAAGACAATTTTTCTTACTTTATCAGTTTGAGTCTAACATAAAAATTCGAGGCTTGAGCGTGGCTCGAAATTTGAAGGATCGCTCATCCCTAGTCTGAGTTGCAACTGGGCAACTAAACCTTTCCCCTGTCCCAAAAGCCATTGATTATACTTTGTTTTCAATTAAAAAAAAAAAAAATAATAAAAAAAATCAATAAAAAAATCAGTAATTGTGAAAAAAAAAAGAATTAGTTGGAAATTATGATAATGGACACCAGTTTTAGCTCATTCAATTCATTTCCGGACAAAATTATTAACAAATGTATACATTTGAAAGATGGAGAAATTGTGTTTTTATCAAAATCCATTAAAATAAAATAATTACAGGTATTGGTCACCATTTTGAGTTTGTATAGTAATTCTCCTTTTCATTAAAATTTGACAGTTCAGTGAATATGTCAAGTTACGTGTAAGAATAGAGATCAGTGGTTACTTCATAATCTTTGTTGCCACAATAGTGATTGCTATAGCTAGAATCTTACAAAAGTGTTCCTTTCTATTACCCGTACAGTTATACTAGATCAATTCATACTTAAATGTTAAGTTACATAATATGATAAATGTGAGCAACAATAAACACTAACAAATTCAATTCTACTTAAAAAAAAAAAGTTTGTATTGATAAAAATTGAATTATTTAATGTAATAAAATAAAATAAATAATCCACAATTACAGTTAAACATTGAACGATACTATATTTAGAAACAAACACAATATTTTAAAATACATTGTATGTAATGTAGCAGGTTTATATTATCATTTCATTACATTAATTATTCCTTACATTATTTCATTCAAACTAACTTTGCTGTAGAATATTGAAACTTTGATTTCAAAACCCACACATACGTACATGGATTGGACTGTGGACTGTGTTAAACCTCCAGAGAGATGTTTGGAGGAAGGCAAGTTAGTCTTGTTGGGGACAATAGGCAGCAAACAACCACGGCAAAGGACTCAATTCTTACAAAATTCTATACTCCTATTGTGTATCAATAGTGATAGTTTTTTGGGATGGGTCGTTTGTGGTTACCTAGTTAAAATCATCTATTCAAAAGCGGTTATTAAAAATACTATTTCCAATAGTTGAGTGTAAAACTGATTATCCTCAAATTTTGGTGTTAGAAGTTGAATCTCAAAATCTGATATGACACAAAATGGTATCAGAAGTGGGGTTCAGATTGCTACTGAATTACACAATTAGATGTCAATTTAGCAAAATTACTTCCACATTTCCTAAAAACATAAAATACAATTCATAAATCTAGTTTCTAAAAACTAATGTGAAGTACAGTAAAAATGCCGCAAACCACTCGCTGGTATACAAACCACCGTATAAAATACCACATACTCAAAAGGAAATTATGAAAGAATTATTGATGTTTTTAACTAAGAAAAAGTGTAAATGGACAAACTAAATAGAGATTTTGTCTTTAATACAGACAGTATTGGATTGCTACCCATTACTTAATATTTAGATTCAATTGACATGTTAGGTGGATCCAAGTACTTTTCAATAATGAAAATGGCATCTGGTTTTCATCAAATGCCACTAATGAAGAGACCTAGCATGGGACATCCTCCAACCAATAAAAATTATAAATAATAAGGATATTTGATGATGCAATTAATTAATTATTTAAGAAATTGTATTCAAAATAGAAAGTAAGAAATATTCAAAATTACTTAAAAAAATTGAACAAGAATTGTTCATGCAAGTTAAAAAATTTTGTAAAACCTAATCTTAGGTAAAAAATAAATGGTTATTTTAATAAGTAATATATCTGAAGGTTGACAGAACTGTGCAAACAGAGACTGTACAAACAGCGACGATAACCAGTGCAAATAAGGACTGTTATGTACTTGTTTGAAGTTGAAGTCCAGTAGTAAGTAGTAAGTCAAGTCTAAAAGGTTCGGCAAGGTTATCCGCAACATTGTGCGCTATCTAACTTTGTAAATTTAAAAACTACAAGTACGGTACGTGTTGTCGGTCACTGACATTTCTATTTATTAAAATAGTGTTTAGTAAAATGCTATGAACTATCTACATGTGCCGTGATTATAAACATTTTGTTGAACATTAAAATCTATTGTTAAACTCGATATTACGCTTATATCAAATAGCGAGTAGTTATAACTGTAACCAGCTGTTCCGAGCCTATACGTCATCACTCATACATCTCACCGTGCCATGTTACTACATTGCCGTTGGATGTCATGATGCAAGACAGATAAGTGACGTGGGATTACTTCCCTGAGTTTTATATTTTGGTTTCAATTCTAAATGTTTGAGAACTGTTTTATTTTTATTTGAACTTTATTAAAAGGAACATTATTTTAGCTTTCATGTTTCCATGTTGTACTTTCTATAATTTCATGTAATCAACTTAATGATTTATAGTAAACTTAGAAAAGTAAACTATACGTGATTGACATTGTTTTCATTTTTCACCTATGCATACTTAAACCAAAATAACAAAATCAAACTAAGCGTGTACCGTCTGAATAGTGTGATACCCCCTAGGATGGAATTGAAAAAGGTGCAGAGTTGCATCAAGTCTACGAAACCGACTCTGCGAGTGAGTAAAAGATGGAACTATTCAAATAAAGATACATATTTTGGAAAGTGTAGTTATGTGGCAACAAAAGAAAGTTTTTGGTGTTAAAAGATGTGACTTGGAGGTATCACGTGAGTAACGTTGAGATAAAATATTCATTGTAACAGAAGTATAAACATTTTAAATCAGACTATTCACAAAGAACTTTTACTCACGCGACTTATTAAATGCCTATGCTAAGATATTAATATGTATGTTGCAATTTCTAATGATGAAATAAGATTCTCTATTTTGTAATATCTGTAGAAAATATGGTTATTAAAAGAGAGATTTCTTTAAGAACCATAATGACTGACTAAGTCTTCATTGAGTACAAACCATAATCCACGTTTCACATGTAATCAACCTGGTAAGTACAGATCAGAGCCTGAATCCTGTTTATTTTTCTTTTTATAGTAAAATCAATTCATAAGTAAGAAATCATCTTAGAGATAATATTAATACAGAAGTAGTAGTTTAATAATAATAGAATCTCACATGCTTGAGTATTGCAAAATCGCGTCCAACCACAAAATAGACGCCTCACTAATAAGGTCAATTCTCTTTCTTTATAATTGCCCCTTAATATTTTCATAAACCAAATTGAATAAAACTTGCAAGATTAAAGCATAGCCACTAAATTTTCATTTGATTTTGGACATTTTGAATATAGCAGAATGCCTTTTGGGATAAAAAAATGGACCTTGAGCTCATCCAAGGATAATTTCTAGCGTGTTATTAGAATTGGGTGGACACACATGTATGTCCTTTGATGATGTAATCATTTTCAGCGGGACTTTTGAAAACATTTGATTTCAATAAACACTATAATTCAACAAAATTTTCAGACTCGCACATGACATGAATATTTAGAAAATGTAAATTTACCGTTCATGAAGTTTCGTATCTAGAGTTTATCATGTAGTTCTCAGGGAATTTCACCTGATCTGACAAAAATTTTACTTGTATAAATTTTCAATACCTAAAATTTTAAAAACGACATACAAGCACTAGGAACGACATACAAGCACTAGGATTTTTAGCTTTTCTAGATAACTTTATTACACTAACAAAACCATTGTTTAATTTTACAAAGTTTATTTGGGCTAGGAATGTGAAGATAGTTTTAATACATAACATAATGTACTCATGAAGGAATACTATACCTATACTTACCTACCCAATTTTTTCTGAACCATTTATACGTTCTTGCAACACATGTAAAATAGGTTTAAGAGCCATTTTTAGTCAGGTAATTGACAGTGTGGAAAATATAAATGAATATACCGCACGACTACTAAATTAAGTTATTGGCATTAATTTGATTAGTTAAAGCGTACAGATGCTATTTATTTGGGAAATATGTTTCGGTAATAATGAACAATCTTAGTTTAAAGTAATTATTGAGATTAAAAAAACATTCAAGTAGAATTTTACGTTGGTCTTTGAAGTGGGTCAATAAAGCACAGGCCGAGGCATTTAGTAGAAATATAATTGTAATTCAGTGTAGAGAAATATTACCAATTATTATTGGTTTGGATATAAGAAAAAATTGTAACATGAAGATCCGAAATGTCAAAATTGAAACTGAATAAGACTTCAAAGTTGAATCAAGAACATGTTATTTATTATACATTAATGCACAAAACTACTATTAGTTCCTGAAAACACATGAGTACGCACCATGACACAAACTAGCGTACATGCAGGTGTTAACAAGAAATAAAAAAATAAAAAAATTCCATTGGGAAGGGATGGAAGAGGATATAAATAAATTTGCTAGTGTTTGAAAAAGCTGCGCTCAAAGATAAACTATGGTCTGCAAAAACTCAATTAGGAGAAATTTTCAACGAACCTAGCAGTCCAATTGAAATAACATTTGAAATAATAAATGCTGACCTTAGTAGGCCTTGAGTGAAAATGGATTTTTATCTAGCAAAAAGATTTGTATTTTAGTTCAAACATTTAATACAGAAATAACAATTAGGACTTGTTTATTTTTATATTGAACTATAGAACTGTTATATTTAATAAATAGTTTACGGTGATTACTTGACCTTGACCTTATTATGGAACTTCAGATAACAATTAAATGGTCTGATGCTAGGAATGTTTCTACTAATTAACTCATTTTGTGAATATAATAACATACATAGACATTAGATAACAATCGGCCCTCAATTTGTAAGAAAACAAAACTGGTCAAGAAATTTGTTTGACTTATTTTGATTGAATTAGATTAAAAAATTAGTCAACTAAAAACACATTACCACAATTTTGTTTTCTTAAAAATTTTCTTATCAGCCGTGAATAAAAAGCAAAATTAAAATTTTTATCAATAATCCAAATAACTATATTGAAAACTATGTTACATGTAACCTTAAGATTACAAAGATACAACTTGCCTCTCTTATTGTGTCCTCTCTGATTCTTCTTCTGTCCGCTTGGTCCTGGAAGACTGCTCACTTCGTTATCACTCATTCTGCACACCATTAGTATTATTAATAGAAATTTAGGTTTAGTGTAATCATGCTTGTCTTTGCCTTTTACTGACAATAACATTAAAAGTGTTTTATACGTTAAAATAAAAATTTATTTTTCGTCTATTTCATAATTTATATAAATGGTATAGTAAATAGAATACTAAGTCAGTCAATCTTATGATGTTTAATTATAAAATTATGTTACTGTATCATGCATGATTTTATTTTCTTGTAATTGCATGATAAAATTGAGACAATGAAACATAAAATTTACATATATTTGTGAATATTATTTCCACTTCCCAGATTTATTATTTTAAAGATTTTCCAAGTCTATGGAAACATATAACCAACAAATAATTTATACGATTCCTTAACCATAATAAAACACTTGAGAATCTTTTTGAAATATAAGTTTTTGCATAGTAAAAGTTAATTTATTAAATAAAATATATCCTGATAAATAAATTCAATTTTCACATTTTATAGGATTTGAGGTGAGTCTATTACAAAAATGAGACCTGTTAGAGAATAGACTGTGAGCTCTTAGTGAGAAGGCAGACCTTGGATGTGTCTAAACTTGAATGACAAATATAAACCCTCTTGGCTCTTCAGTTGATTGTGATCATTGTTTTGTTGAGCAAAATGTCAATTATAAAATTTTTAAGTATAATTGAACAAGACATTAACAGAATGTTATCAAATGCTTTCTGGGGAAGACTGTATGTCTCGTACATGCGTGTTTGAATGGCAAAAAAGATTCTGTGAAGAACAATAGAACATGAAAAACGATTAACACCCTTGACGACCTTCCACTTCAAAAAACAAAAGAAAATGTAAAACAAAATTAGCCAGATTGTTCTCTTGAAGATCAAGAACTCTGCATCTGAATGTTAGTTAAAGCTATGAACATTGACAAAGATATTGTGGAGAAAATTTTGTGTAAAGATTTTACCATGGGAAAAATTCGAAAAACACTATTAGGAAATTTGCATTAAATTGCTGCAAGAATTTGATACCAATCCTAACCTTCATAAAAAAAAATCACGATTTGCGACAAAACTTGAATCTCCCGAAAATTGAAAAAAAAAACTTGTCGCAGCATATACAAATTCTAATCCATACTAATTGTTTTTTAATGGCAAGAGTGTAATTTTGGAAGAATGGGTTCCAGTGTGCACCAGCATGATTATAAGATATTTTTGAAAAAGCTGAGAAAGAATAAAAAAGTAATAAATTCGAAAAAATGTATGAAATTATTATCATCAATGAATTATGTTATTATATTTATTATTGCTGATAAGAGTATAACACAATATTTACACACAAAGCAATTCAAAACACAGTTAGCTTGAGTGAGGTATAAAAACAACAAGATTGAAAGATCCATACGAAAATATCCACATGGGTTATTTGCAACTTTCAAAGTTAAAATATGAGTCAAATTTTTCACGACTGAGGTCAATGTACAATTTTTTATTTTTACAAACCACAATTTTCTCTACATACCGCTTGGTACATTGCTTCCGGCGACTAACCATAACTTTGTACCAAAATGGACTGAAATATTTTGGGCCAATTTATGAATGCATTTAAAAGGTATGAATTTCAATGACAACACTCATGATTCACTTTCACTCTATTAAATCATAATTTGTTAAAAGATAGTGACCAATATCTCAAAATCTGTCACCATCTTGGAATTTTTGATTGAGAAACAAAAAATTAACGATAATTTATATAATTTCTTAGATACCGTATTTCAAGTTCACAAGTGTCAAATAACACGCAGCAGTAGGTGAGTGACAACTTGATTTAATTTAATATCAAATTAAAACGAACAAAGGCGGTTTTCAAAACAAAATGTTATAATACAAAATACAATCAAAGAATGTAGCTTGATTAAATGGAGTTTTAAAAAACACAATATTAATATTAATAGTAAAATGTAAAATTATGTTACCTAGTGTCTGGCTTGTTAGAAGTTCCTTCAGAGATAAATATATCACATTCAGCTGCATGATTCTGTAAAACAAAACAATTATTTATTTTCAAAATTTATAAAAAAGAACAGTAAGGTACATTTCAAGATGGTGTTACTCATTAATCACAATCATTATCTTATTAAGGTCGATTCACACACAACAGTTCAGTCATAAGTGATATTTTTTTAGTATCAGTCATGCCTATTCACACACTTCTGTTTAGGTTCAGTTCATAAGTAGTCACGATTTGGGATGTCGAAATTTACCGATATGGAATTAATTATAGTTGCCATAATTTTGGAAGAGAAAGGAAAAAATGATAGTGGGTACACACGAGCCATAGCAAACGAGAATAAGTGAAGGAGAGTTTATTTAAAGAATTAATAGATGATGGAGCACAGTTTTATAAGTACTTTAAATTAAAAAAATGTCTGTACATTATTAAATTCAACACACTTCTCAGTAAGGTGTCTTAAAGACACTCATTGAGGTCCATAACACCTCAGGAAAGGTTAGCAGTTTAAGGTAACTACACAAAAATAAAAAAAAAGGCAACAAAATTATGCATCACTTTCAAAGTATTCATTTGTCATTCGATTCAACAAAAATTCAATTATTGTTTTGTACAACTTCTTAATTATTTTTCTGCAACAGTGTAATGGGTATTAATTTACGAAAAGTTTAGAATTATTTCATGTATATTAAGTTATACTAAAAAATTATGATGTAGTTATAGATAAATTATTGAGTTGAGTTATGGAACTTTTCATAAATGATGCATTAATTTTGCCCAGGTATATTGTCTATACAAATTTTAAGTTAGTATTTTATCATGAATCAGATATAGTATTTATTATTAATAAGATCTAAAATAATTCTGCAAATTATGGAATGTTGGTAAAGATGAGTCGTCATCTGCCGCCACGTTATCTTGAAATATTTCACTGGATGATAATAACAGAGTTGAGTGAGATGTAGATTTACTTGAAGAGTTTTCCAGGTTTTGCGGATTGTATTCATAACTGTGGTCTATAGACTAAGTGTTTTTAAATCATACTTCTGAACAGTAGCAAATATTTGTAAACTGTACGGAGAAAATTCCTTCAAAGTTGGTGCAGTTGGAATGTGTCAACGGGAAAAGGTTAGGTTAGGTTATTTTGAAAAATCCTAACAGAATAGCCTGTAAGAAATACTGAAACCGAAAAATATCACAAAATTTGTCAATGTATCCCGATTGTTAACATATGAAACTTCAAAAAAATGAGATTATGACAATAACTCATGAGAGAGAATTTGAGTGTCACCGAAAACACCAGGATCACACTCAGCCTTATTATTGTCATTGCAATCTGCCATCAAGATACGTGGAGTCTAGGGAGCCCATAGGATGCTCAGCGGAGGAGACGGACCAGAGACAAGGGATAGGTGAAATTGAATCTTTAAACATTACCTCAATTTTGGATTGAAGAAAATCTTGCTGACATATGGGGCACTGCACTTTTATCTCAGCTGTTTGTTTCTCCTTCTGCACAAAGATAAAATAAATAATCTTAAAATAAACTTAGATGAAACAGGATCACTATAATAATGCAATGATTGATATACATGTTCCTCTAATTAAATTACATACTTCATCAAAATTCATAAGCTTGAGCACATGTTTCAAAGTAATAGTTGTTACTGAAAAAAGTATGTGTGCACATGCTTTTAATTAAGTGTAATAATAGTTTTGTGAAAAATTTAGATTAAAATTCTTATGTTAAAACTTTTAGTTTCAAACATACCCAAGACTACAAAAATGTTGCACCATTCATTTCCATTATTTTTAGTCATAAGAACTAGTCCAATTTTTTGTAATCTCTTTTGATATTTATTTTTGCATTATACACACTCATTTTGTCTTAAAATAAAAAAATAAATAATAATAATTACCTTCTGACATCTCTATAATTTATTATAAAAAATATATGGAACACAATTTGGACATTAAAATAATAACTCTTTTTGAAGTTTTCCATCCTATTTTGATAAAATAATAAATAAAATAAAATTATTTTATTTTATTTTTTTTAACACCACATTTTTAAGAAGTATAAAATAATTTTTCATGACCCTTGTACAATTTTGAGGGAGGATTGTTAGTGGCTATGGATATATTTGGAATACTTGGAGAGATAAACGTGGGGCGCAGGCAATCTATGATAGTTAAAGAGGAGTAAATAAATTAAATTACAGTGAATCTCATTTTCGATTCACTGAAATTAGCTATGAATTCATCCGGATTGTCTACTTGTAATATTTACTGGCTGCGCCCCACGTTTTTATCACCAAGTATTCCAAATATATCCATAGCCACTAACAATCCTCCCTCAAAATTGTAGAAGGGTCATGAAAAATTATTTTATACTTTATAGTCAGTTTTAAAAACGTGGTATGTTAAATACTTTTTTTATTCGATTTATTATTTTCTGTTTTTTAGTCTTATTGTCCGGGTAAAAGATTTCAATCGGTTTTGTATATATTGATGAGACTCTGACAGGGGACATATATATAGGAAATTCCCAATGCATTTCACATCCTGCATTTTAGCTGCAAATGTCTGAAATTCAAAATATTACCTCTTATTACCTGTTGTTTAAACAAATGTAGAGACAAGAAACCAACTGAAAATTGTATTGTAATCCAATTCTGACCCATGTTCAAAATTTCAGGTCTCTAGCTTATGTAGGAAGTTAGTTTAAACTTGATTGCAAAATTCCACCCGAACAGACAGACAGACTGACAGACTGACAGACATGACGGAAACTGAACTAATAAAAACGTGGTAAAAATTGAGAACTTCAATGTTTACCGAGACTCCAACAAATAGTCCAAATTTTCATAATCTCCTTTGGTATTTATTTTTGCATTACACACACTCATTTTATCTTAAAAAAAAAAAAAAACTTTTACACCTCTATAATTTATTATAAAAAATATATGGAACACAATTTGGACATTAAAATAATTACTTTTATTGAAGTTTTCCATCCTATTATGATAAAAATTGAGAACATCAATATTTACTGAGACTCTAAACATATAATTGGCATTGAATTTCTTTACCTTTGCAATGTTCAGAGGACCCAGAAATTCCTGAGCTAGAAATTAATTAAAGTTGAGGATACATGCTGGGATAGCAAATATTTATTGTTGCTTACATAACCGGAACTAGTACCTCAACAATTAAAAATCTGAACCAAAAACCGTCACAATCAACCTACGAATAAGGAACATCTTCTGGTTCTCAATACTGAACAAGAAAGATTTGAAAAATTGTCTAAACTTTATTAGAATGCTAGAAGACTGATTGGTTGATCCCTACATAGTCTAACATAATGAGCGAACACTTAATTACTTACAATATTACTTTTATTTAAGGAGCTTTCTTGATTTCTATTTGTGCTCCTAGTTGTATATTTATGAGATTGACTTGAATCCCAAGTTCCTGTCTGAGGGTTCCATTTTTCATTAAAATTCATTTCTACTTCAGGCGCAGAACTTTTTTTTAAAGTGCTAAATTTTCCTGGTTTATGTCTATGTCTTGTTCTTGAGGCGACAGACCAAGATTGATTTTCCATATCTGATATTGAAAATGGGCTCTGAAACAAAACTTTATTTCACTTACTAACATACAAAGTTATATTAACTATAATAATAATAATCTCACTACACTGTTACAAAAACATAGTCAAATCATCTACAAAATTGAATCTATTATAATATTTAGTATACAGGGTGAATAATATAACTAAATCTGGGTGATAGTACATTTCATTTGAAATTAAATTTATCATAGTAAGCCATTCAAAATAATTTTGTTTCAGGGAACAAAGTTTTTCATGTTTTTTTTTTAGGAAAACATGATTTTTCACTTAACAATTGTACTTAATTTTTTATTTATTTTCACTCTTAATAAATATTTTTTTAAATTTTCACTCTTAATCACATTAATCTGTGATTCATTATTAAATGTCTATATACAGGATGAATGGTGAAAAAATGTGCCAAAAAAACTTTGCGATAGTAAATTTCATTTCCAGTGGACAATAATTTGAACAGTACATAAACAATATGTGAACTCTTAAAATACAAGTACAGTACAACCTCGTTAAGTCGGCCCCCTACAGTGAGCTGTCGAATCCCATACCAATCCTTCCATACCTACTTAACGATTCTTTCCTAATAGAAAAGGTTGGATTACTCCCAAGTTTTTTAATTAATAATAAAGCTTTTTCCTGAAAGAGGAAAACCACAGTTACTTTCCTATATAATGCCTCGTCAAGTGTCTCGTTGTTTGCTCATGGCTCATTCACCTAAATTGCCTTTACAACCATCTTTGGACAAAAATCATTGATTTTTGCCAGATCCCCCCCCCCCAATAACCGTAAAAATGCCTAATCCAGACTCAGAAGCAATTAAGTAGCTAACCTTTAGCTAAAAATTAATTAAAAAATTAATTTTCAATCTGAAAATTAGCTTCTAGATGCTTCTGCACCCTAACCACAACATTCTTTTGTTTGACAATTGACAATTAATTTTTACAATAGCAGAAAACACAAATCACAACTTTCCTTACAAAACAACAGAGTAAATTAACATAAGAAATAAACTTGCTTTATACAACTAAGCGAACAACAACAAATATCTGATATGGACAGCACAATAAACTATAGAGTGATAGAGATGGGCGGTTTAACAAGCATCGATTAGAAATTATACAAGAAATAAAATATACAGTAAAAGATTAAGGCCCTGGACTACCTGCAGTTTGACACAAATTTGCACTTAATTGAAAAACGAATGCCCGCCTGTGATGCTGAGACAGTTGACTTTAGCAACGATAGAAGAGAGATACCTGACAAACAGTTGGTTCCATATATATATATATACAGATGGATTGCTCGCGAGTAGTAGAGCTGAAGCAGGTGCGGGAATCTATTCATCCCTATTCTCACACTACATCTCAGTGGGAGAAAACAAAAGCAGTTTTGATGGAGAGACCAAGGCAATAGTATTTGCTTTGCAACAACTTCTATACAGACCCAATGCCTACCAGAATGCTGTATTCATGGTTGACTCAAAAGCAGCAATACAAGCTATATCTTCCAACAAAAACATAAATAGCGAAATTGTAAATGACGCTTAAAAAATTATCAATGTCTGCAAGGATTGGGGAAACGTATATGCCTGCAATGGGTTCTCTCTCATGTTGGAATATTGGGGAACGAGATGGCAGACAAACTGGCAAAGAAGGGAAAACAGCTCCAACATGGGAAAGCAGCTCTGAACACTCTGACTGCCAAAACAATAATTAAGAAGGAGACAACCAGCGAGTACTACCGAAAGACAAAAATCATCTCTGAAGGGAGGATGTGCAAGATATAGGGAAGACCTGAGAGAAGAATAGGTGTAGGCCAAGAAGAGAGGCATTGGCCGCATTCCGCCTAAATACGGAATATGACTGCTTGGCAGCTCATCTGCACAAAATGAAGATTTTATCCTCTGACGAATGTATCCTGTGCCACGACACAAAATCTGTAATAAATAAGGATCATCTAACAGTATGCTGTAAGCTTGACGCTGATCAGAGAAGATCACAGAACATACATAAGCTGTATTGAGACGCCAGAAGACTGATGGAGTGAAATCCGTGAAGTCGCCATAGGAAACAAACAAACAGATTGTGGGCTTAGTAAAATTACTTTTTTTTTTTTTTTACAATTTTTAATAACTTTTGAAATACACCACATACTATACATTTCATTCGCAGGGAGTCAATAAGTTTTTCAATTATTTTTATACGATTAAAAAAAAAAAAATTGTTACGGAAAAACGAGAACTAATGATAAATGCATATCAGATAATCGTATCCCTAGTAAATACAATTGTTTGTTCTATGTTGAGTGTAAGACTGGATATATTACAACAACTAAGAATAAAACGTATGTTTTATAAAATAATAATATTTACATTAAAAAGTATTATCGGTTTGATAGTTGATATATTAATATCAAGTCTCATATTACACAATGCTCCAAGGAAATCTCAGATACCTAAAACTTACTGTGTCAAAGAAACAAACTTGTATTTCAGCCACTCATCTTAAAGATGATTTATATATAATAAACATTCAAGTTAATTGGAAACAATTTGGTTTCCTGTTTATAAATTAAAATGTTAAAACTCAATATTCAAGAACAAATATCCTTCTTATTGAAGTAAGTGCATACCAACGGAGTTGATTTAAAAATATCATCGTTCTGATCCATTTGTGGTACTTCTTCTATGGTTGGGTTGTTAGTTTTCTTTACAGTTGACTTTCCTTTCAAAGTGTTCTCTATCGTTTGTGCGTGTGGTTTATCTTGCTACATAAAACCCCAAAAAATAAACATAAATTATTACTTGGGAGTCATAAAGAGATTAATATATTATGTATTAAAACAAATGGATGAGAAGGAAATAAATTGTACGATTACTTAATCATTTAATAAGAAATGCTAAAATGGTAAAATATACACATTACTGTTATGATCACAATAGAACGGGGGAAGGGGGAGGGATACTTACATCATTGCCTAATCTATTAATGATAAATCACAAAATATTCATACCGTAAAACTGTTATGATCAATTAATTGAAAAGAAACAAATAGATGGAGAGGGGTAAATAAATTACATTAATCAAGCTTTATTTCTATTAATGGCAAAATATAAATATTATTACAACAAATGGATGGTAGACACCTGGAATAGACAATTTCATACTAACATTATTGTTGTTGATGCTTGAAACGTACTTGGGTAAATTAATAGTTGTTTAGTTATGGTTATTACAACTGTCAAATTTGAATTTGTGGTTCACAAGGAACCCTAATCAAAATGCTGTTTGATTTCTTACTCCTTCGTTAAATTAAAAATGAGCTTAAATATATACTCTAGTGTAGAAAAGTTTCAACATTGTTCAAATTTTGTTATTGTTATTAGTTTTTAATGTGGAGCATCTTATGCTCAAAATAGTGAAGGCGATGATGATTAAAATAGGTTTCACCTAAAACAAAAAATCCTTCTTTTATAATACAGATATAAAATATAAATTAAATTTTTGAATTGTTGTGTCCACAAAGACCAAAGTTCACAAAAAAAATCACACACCTTATAACTAATACCAGTCATGTTTAACAACATCACCATACACATTCAATTTCCTAATGTACCCAAATTCCTAAATTCTTAATGAGGATTTATCGGTGACATTTAATTTATACATTAAAAAAAAAAAATCATACATACAGTTATTAAAAATTTGTCTATTGTATACAAATCTGAATTCACGGTCAAAATTTGTTAGTTAATTTAATAAATTTCATTTCCTTATTGTATTCCATATTTTCTTCAGGTTTTCTTTATAAGTAAATTATGCCAAATTTTAACTGATAATAAAATTCCTAAATCACCGAGTTTATAGTTTTATGGTGTATTTAGAAAACTTGTATATTTCAAATTGTTAATACTATCTTCTTTAACTTATAAGGAATACTTTAAAAAAGTTTTCTCATTTTTACCTAAAAATGATTATAACGATCCTCTAAAATAGATCTACTTTATTGCTGACGAACCATTTCATTCAGTACACAAAGGTAAAAATAGAAAATAAATAAATTTTGTCTACAGTTGTTGACAAAGTGGCATTTTGTTCATTTAAATTAGTTTGCAAAACAGCTGATTTCTCAACAGTTTCACTTTGCCCACTACTTTGCTCACTTCGAATGGCAACCGAACAAAATGAAATTTAGGTTAAGTTTATTTGAATTGATTTATAATCTACAATGTCCCGTATGTAGGTTAGATTAATTCTTACATGTAAAATAACATAAATAAACAACAAAACAACGTTTTAAAGTTGAAAAAGGAAGTAATTATTCATGAAGATGTTTGACAGTGTATGTACACTGAGAGTATTTTCCGTTTGCCGAGTTTTGAAGTTGGCAATCCCGTTTCCTCAACAATACACCTAAGTTATTTGTAATATTCATAAATAACCTCAGTTTTGACGTGAGAACTTCTACTCAGTGTTGATGTGTTGTTTAGCACTACTGCTATATTTTGTGTAGTTAGTTTTAAAATATGGACAGTTCAGATTTTAAAATAATCTGAAAAATAAGAAAAATGCAGTTATTAAAGATCGAATTGTAATTGTTTGTTTGAACACTATTGTACTAAATTAATGTTTTATTAAATTGTGTTACTGCTGCAGTATGTTTTTTATTTGTCACAAAATAACCACTGTAGACAAAGTATAATGTGCAATTCGTGAACAAAGTGTCTTTTTAAACTCGATAAAATTAACGCACTCGGCAAGCCTTGTGCGTCCACATTTTTCTCTTGTATAAAAAAGTGCCACTTTGCTCACTAGTTGCACAAATAACTATTATTGATCTAAAAGATTATTTTTCACAACATACCTTAGATGTGACTGTACAAGACTCTTCACTTATAAACGCATAAATATCATCTTCAACTTTGGTTGATGATTGACTTGTCACGCTTTCTGTTTTTTGTGGTGATTTTTCTTCGTCGTCTTCTTCTTCTTCTTCTTCTTCAAACATAGTTTTTTTAACAGTTTCTTTAGTTAGTTCCGAAGTTTTGAGTTGCCGTAATGCTCTTAGTTTTGAATATAACCTTAGCCAAGAATCATTTTCATCTATCATACTACGTATTTCTCGTTCACGTTCTTCGTAGCCTCTTCCATAGGTTTCCTGGGGATTTTTTTTGGCATTTATCACGATAGGGCAGTCTTCTGGAAAAACTAATGGAGGATCATCATCATCATCACAAAATGGTAAACAAAACTGCTTTCTTGGTCGATCTAAATTTGGTGACTGACTTTCTAAATTGTTCTTTTTTCCATAATTCTTAGTAGATAGTATTAATTTATTCCTTGTATTTTTTGGCTTTGGTAAGTCTGGAAAGTCTATACTGTTTATAGATGAATTGTTTGGTGATTCAGAATTCATTTTTGTATCTGTACTATCCTGAAACAGAGAAAAACTTATTTATTAAAAAGTGGTTTTCACTATTTTTTATTATTATTATTTTATTTTTTTACTTTCATGCTCTAGTTCAGAGTTTTCCAAACCTTTTTAATTTGAGGACCAAACTGAAAAATCTTAAGAGTCAGACGGACCAACTACATTTATTAAAAAGTAACAACCACTTGTACATTATAATAACATAATCTATATATATATATATATATATATATATAAGACAAATACCACTGACTGACTCACTCACTCATCACGATTTCTCAAAAACTACTGAACGGATTGCAATGAAACTTGGAATATAGCTTCCTCATAGGTAATAGGTACTCACTAAGAAATCTTATGAAAACTTTTGCGTTTAAGCATATTAAAAAAAAAAATTCGAAATTAAATTTTTCTCTAAACTACAAAGGTGAAACGAGCTGAGGCTTCTTACATTCCTTCTTTTCAAATGTTTGATGCTTATGGTATACAAAATAAGCAAGAGGTTAATGTTTTTAGCTAAAAATCGGCTCTAAATACAAGATTTAAAAAATCACTAAAAACCACAATGGCGGCTGGCATTTCTCTTTGGCCGATGGAGTTGCTTCTTTCAACTGATTAGATTTGAAATGTTTAAAGTTTTTCTCATATGTTAAAATGCCTTTTTGTTTCAGTATTTACATAAACATGTTTATTTCATTAAATAGCATTTTTTTCCCCCAGGACCACAGTAGGATACGCACTGGTATTCAACGAACACTTAAAAAGAATACAATTATGTTAAAAAGACTGAAAATACCAACCATAAAAATCTAATGGTGTCTGTCTGTGTGTGTTACTCAATCACGTAAAAACTACTGGACCCATTGAGCCGAAATTGTACATGGACATTCTTAGGGTCCCTGGTTAACACATAGGCCTATTTTTATTTAGAAATTCCATCAGGGCGCCGCCCCACTGGCCTTGAAAACTTCGTTAATACTCAATTATCTATAAGTTAACCTCGTACGAAGGACAGGTACTCTGCTAGTATTATTAGATAGCCTTACCTGACTACCATGATTTTAAAGTTTACTAAAAAGAAAACTAACAAAATCTTTAAAAAATTAATCAAACAAACATTTGGAAAGAAAATGTTGATTAAAAAAAACTCGAGTCAATATATATTTGGAAAAAGCAGAATTTATTAAGTTTTCTTATGTATATTTATCCAATTTTCTGATTGGGTCTGACCTGTCATTTCAGCATATTAGATATTAGTTTTTTTAATGTTTTGTTTCATAATGTCCATGAATGTTATTATTCTTCGACATGGATATTGTTTCGTTACAAATAAGGCACACAAATGTTTACAGTCATTTGTAAACAAAAAACTGGATGATTTCGTTGAGTTAGAAAAATTTAGAGATTTATTAAACAAGTTAAATATCTTATATACTATTTTGTTAAGTTTAGTTTGAGACATAGAGAATTCATTAACATTTTGTAAGTTGGGAGTTCTCCACCCAAGTACAATTTCAAACTAAAGAATTATTTAATGAAATTTATAAAATTAGCAAATATTATAATAATCAATTGCCACTAGAACTAAAAATAGAAAATATTTGGGGATTTGAAAAAAACTTTTATAAGTTGTAAAATTAGTATTAAAGAGATTGTATATTTTCTCAAATTACCTATTGTAGAAGAATCTGGTTTTAATATTTACAAACTGTATACTGTAACCATTATTCCTAGAGTAAGATATCTGTTAATGTCAAAAAGTAAATTAAGATTTGTAGATCTGAACAGTAATTGTAATAACAAAGTCCATTCAAAATTTCTATGCTCATTTGGTCAAATATCCCATCATGAACTTGATTGTGAGACTTCCATTGTTCAATCAGGAACAACAGACAATTGTAAATACACTGCGCTGGAGATCACGGAAAACTTAATTACATGGACAGCTGAGATGAATATCTAGCACAAAAGGAAACAACAACAAAGACACTTCAAGGTATTTATTTAATTAATTCAAACAACGACATGATAATCTATCAAAATAAACAACTGTATCATTCATCAATAACTGAAGGTGGACATCCAAAATTTCTCAATGCTTCTGAACTACGTCTTCTAGTGAATCAGCAACCAGAATTTTCAATTCAACTTAGAGTTAGAAACTAGAGTTAGACAAAATTAATCTGGACACACTACTACCAATTAAACAACAAACAGTTATTTCAGCATATGGAGCAACATATGGAATTCTACTCATCGGAGTCCTGTATTTGGCATATCAAAACTTCTGGAAGAAACTACAACCTGAGCCTAGTTCTCAACAACTCCCGGAAGTTTTATTTAGCGATGGAGGAGTTATGTAGTTACTCTTAGCATAAGACAATGTAACAGATGTAGTTTTCCTAGAATAAGATATTAGCAATTCAGCACTTGTATTGTTCCCATAGTTTTGAAGCTTTTTTCAAGTCAGTATTGTTAGAACGCTCGACAAGTAAAGTAGTTAACTCTGTGAATAAGAGTTTTACTTTTAATAAAATATTATATTATAGTTTTATTTAAATAAATTGTAATACAATAAACGTTTGAGTTTTTTTTTAAGCAATCGGTTGAGTTCGACGATATAACTTATATATATATATATATAAAATCACAATTGTAAGATCATTGTAGATTTGCATCAAAACAAGAATAATAAAAGAAGATACTTGTAGTTTATATAAAAAAAAAAAATCTTTAAAATACATGAAAACCCTAATTTATAATACTAGGCTACCTGTTTTTCAGGAGTTGTTTCTATATCAGAATTAGTTTCAGCAGATTCTTTAATAGCTGATAACAGATTTTTCTTTTCTTGTAAATCCATGTTTGATAAATCATCTCCGATTCCTAAATCTGAAATAATAATAATAATAATAATAATAATAATAATAAGAACAACAACATTAATATTCATGATAAAAAAACTAACTAAACAAACAAAGCATTAGAAACAAATGAAGCAAAGAGAGAAATTAACAAGATATAATAGTACAACAATGATATTCTCATAACAAATAGCCATAAATTAAAAAAAAATGTGCTTTTTATTTTTAAGAAAATGACAGTTTATTATTACAAGTTTATAAATTGAAAGGTCACTGAAACTGCATAACATATTATTAACTTCCAAATAATAGTATCTTTTACATTATTTTATAAATTTATACAAAAGTATGTATTTTATAAATTCTTTCAATTCTTGAGTAGCAGATAAATACCTTATACACCAGAGGAAGCCAACAGTGTTCGGCGAAATAACGCTATTGTGTAAATATAAAAAAGAAGGTTGCAACGACAGTAATGAGGTATTTATACATAAGTATCCTTTACTTGAGCAAAGAGATCGCATTGTTAAATTTCTATCTAGGTTTTATATTCATATTTTATTTACCTTTATGACAAAGTATTACTAAGGAGTTTCAGTGTATTCATCATACATAAAGTTGTTTTCAGCCAATTTGAAATTTGTTAGTAGGTTAATCCATCTCTAGTAATATAAGCGTTCTCTAAATACTTAATGGAAAATCCTACACAAGAAAACATGCACACAGTATGTTTAAATTGATTTAAGGTCACCCCCCCCCCCAAGAGGATGAAAAAGGGTAAGATGTTTTTCACAAATTCCTCAATATCTCTTAAATCTGATAATGGATCGACATGATTAAAAAAAAATAAAGTTATAAATGATAAAAAAGAAGATTGATTCAATTTTCTACTAAAGTGAGGCAAATTTGGATGGGGGGAGGGGGGAGATGGTTTGTTAATATATAATACTTGAATATCACATTTTAAATTAAAATATAGACATTTCTAAATTTCATCCCAAAGTAGGTGAAAAAAGAAAAGTGTTTTTTTTACTAATTCCTCAAAATCTCTTACTTCTGATGATATTTATAACAATACTAAACAAATTTTAAACTTGAAAAAGTTAAAATATTCTAGTATAAATTTCTTTTCTAAAATTATGAAAAATCTTGTATATATTGGATAGCATATTGACAGGAAGAAAATAATAGCATTTCTACAAATGATTTGTGACATGAGTTGGTACTAATACTATTAATAATAAGATACTTACGTATTAACGCCACCGCAGCAGAAGTTGCACTAATGCGCATGTGCCAATAAAGAGCAAACTGGTTTAAGGGAAGCAGAATTCCATTTTTTTTCAGCTTTGAGATTCATATACTTTCATTTTATGATTTGTCGCAAAAATTTTAGGCGTAGATTGGCAGCACTTCACTTTTAAAGCTCATGTTTATCCATGATCTAATTTCAAATTATTAACTTCAATAAACTTACGAAAGGTTTGGCCAGGTGATTATATATATATATATATATATATATATATATATATATATATATATATATATATATATATATATATATATATATATATGGTTTGGCCAGGTGTTTATATATATATAGCTACCTGGCCAAACCTGTCGTGATATATAATATTATATCGCAAAGTAAGCAAATATTGGCGCATGCGCATTAGCAACTTCTGCTGCGGTGGCGTTAATACGTAAGTACCAATAATAATTTTAAAACAGCCACCAAGTCATTGAAGAACTTGCAGAATCTCTATGATAATTATATATATATATTATATATATATGTGTGTATGTGTGTGTTAAAAATATACCAGGCTTGAAAATGTCTCGTTGAATATGAAACGGATGTTGCAAAATTTTTATAACAACAGGCATGTACGTATAAAAAGTCATTCACAAAATTAAGTTATTGTATCTGCATGAAGAAAAACAAGAACGTAATCTTGGGCAAATATATTATGATGGTATGAAATACCAAAACAAAATAGTTATGTTAGGTAGAGAAAATAAAATAAATTAATAAAAAAGTGGTGTTGTGTTAGGAAATCAAATTGTAAAGAAATTAAATTATATTTACATAACACTGAATCTAAATTTAAATCAACACAATAATAATAAATTGCACTTAAACTCATAATACATATGTGATTATATTCACCATCACTTTCATAAAATTATTCACCAATACTCTGCAGTAGAAACATGGCTTAAAATAGGGTTAACCTAATAAACTAAACGATATCCAAAACAACACAATAATTATTATTGGGCACACTATTGTATTATTAGAATTGTGAGAGAGATCGCATACAAAATATGTGAACAAAATTATAACCAAACAAACTAGGTTATTAGCGTCAAAGTCAGATATCTTAATTGTGAATGAGATTAGGATATTATGGTGAATAAGATGGACAATTAATGAAGTAAACTGACTTGAACACTTACATAATTATTAAAAAATGAATTGAGAGTGTAATTAAGTAGATAAAATCATTAAAAATAAAAAAAATAAAAATGAAAATGATAAATAAATTAGTAATGTCCTGAAATAAATTCTAATAAATATAAGAACTGTACAATAGTTTTAATCTAAAAATGCATATGTTAAAATAGGCAATTTAGATATGTGTTGAATTACAGTAAAATTATTATGGGTTGAGAGAATATATCTTGCGCTTAGATAGGAGAAAGCATCACATCCGAATTAAAACTTCAGGCAAACTTTCTGGTCTACTACACATATTTTTAAAATTATATAAAACTTGACTTACCACACTAATTAAAAATAATATAATAAATTTATAATATATATAAATGTTAACTCACGCTTTAAATCTTCATTCATGATTTCTTCATCGATTTCATTATCAGTTAATTCAGGTATGATGCTTGGGGATGCCATTTCCTTACTACACCTCATGGAAAAAACAACAAAAAAACATGCCCAATATTAGGATGATACTTTATTAAAACTACAATAAAGAAAGCATAATTTGATATGTTTGAAAAATCATATGAAATGTTTGATATATTTTACATACCTAGGATATAATATGATATAGAGTAAGAATAAACCCAGTAGGCCTATATATAGTATAAAGTAAATATGATACCATAAATAACTATCAGGAAACAATGTATGATATAATATGTTATTGTAAAGATTGATATCAATAAACTCATAATGTTAAACATAAGTTAAAATATTTATTATGTGTACTATAACTATATACAAAATTATGCATAGGTTATTTATAAATTTTGAACAATTTTCTCCATTATTATATATTTTCATTTCAAAACTCGCATTTCATAATAAAAAGTAAACAAGATGACTAGATTTTATTTTGTTTTTACATATGTATGGGCTAAGTTAAAGTAGGCAATATGCCTACCACTATAACCTTTAAATGAGTAAAGTTTAAAAAAGCTTGTACTGCATCTTGTATTTTATAGGGGTGGTAAAAGTGAAAGCAACTGCCACTGGATTGTTACATTTTTTAAGTCACTAACTTTTAAGTAATTTTAATGAATTCCTGAAAAATATATCCACGTCTACAAGTTTTTTACTGGGAAAATTGAATTGAAAAGTATGAAAAACAGAACAAATGTTTTTTATGTAGACATTGCAAGGGGAATTGGTGGGAGTATGACTGATACTTAACTAGCCTATTGTTTAATTTAAAGGTTTAAAAGTTAAGGGGGTTAAAGTAACGGGTTCGTTACTTCTAAGGCTATTTAAAAAAGAAAACTATGTTCTAAAGAAACAATTTGAAAATGAAAAGTATGATAATCATAGAAAATAATTAATTGTGTTTCACAAGAGAAGTTTGGCTATTACTGACTGTAACTAATCCAGTGTACTGGTAGGTATACATCCAATGTTGTTAAGATTTAAATACAATCAGATTCAAGTAAATTAGAAATCATCGACAGTGTTTAAATATGATTATTTTGCATAGAAGTTGAATGTCGACTGCTAAAGGCTGTTTGAAAAACTTTTCAAGAAACATTTTGAAAATAAAATTTAACACAGTTTTCACCATGAAAATGGAAAATGAAAAGTACGAAAAACACAGAAAATAAAATTATGTGTAGGCATTGCAATAGGAATTTAACATATAAATGGCAAGTAACGAACACTCACTTAAAAATTAAACACCTTTAAGGGTACAATAGAACACTTAAAGTAATAAACATTACATTTTGCCATGCACATAAAATCTGAAAATGAAAGTGCAGAATATTGGAAAAGAGAGGTTTGGTAAATAAATAAAATGTCATAAAGATTTTAAGATTTACATAAAACCATATTGATGCTCATAAGAACTTAGAAGAAACAAAACAACAACAGGAGAATTTAGGTTTCAATTGAAATAGGAATATGTTGTCAAGATTCAAGTTATTGTGTAATAAAGATTAATCCGCTTGCACACTAAAGGTCATCAGAATGTCTAAACTTTATTGAAATTGTATTTTATGTAAACACTAATTCAACTTGTAAAGAAAACCAAACTTACCTAGCTTGCAGTAGATTTATTTCCATTAAGTAATTTAATTACAATAAATAAATATTTTACATTTGGGACATGTCCCCTCAATTTGATTAGTCTTAATTAGCCTATAAAATAACTTGAATTTTTGACAATATTGGATGTATTGGCTAAACGTTTCCTAAACACAATTTGGTAATTTTCATTTTGAAATTTCACGTTAGGCCTAATTGATAAATATTTGATGTTTGTACTTTTCATTTTAAATATTCTCTGTGAAAAATGGATTACAAGAGAAATTTTATTTTTCTATTATGTAGGGCTTAAAGTTAATATTTCTTTCATTAACCCAATCATAACACTTTGTTTCAGTAACCTAATTGTATTACGTTAGCGTGTTCATTGATATTCACATATCGTATAATCATTTGGAGTAGCCTACAAAACAAGTTATTAGGTTAGGGTTCTTTATATTTTTTACACAAATTTTTTTAAGTAATCACAACTTTTACTTATCTCATAAATACCCTTCCAAGATTGTAAGGTTTAACATTTTTATTCTTGAAGGAATTTTTAAATTTTGGCTAACGTAGGCCTATGTACAATCAACTTTTACCAATATTTCTTCTTTCTCAAGTAAATTCGGTAATAATTGTTTACTGTAACTTAACCTGTCTTTTTGGATATTTAAAAAAAAAAAAAAAAAAAATCATGTTCTACATACCTTATTAATTAATATTAAAATAAGTTTTCAACCCAGAGCTAACTTTTTCAACAAAAAAATCACGATTTCAAAACTACAGATTTCAAAACATAGATCACTAAAGTCAACCAACATTGAGCGTGGTTATACATGAATGGGTGACCACTTGGGAATGTACACAAAATTTCTTCTTTTCAAATTTACGTGTAGGTCAGGTAAGGTGGCTATATAGAGCGATATTTGTTTATGTAAAGGTAACTGCTAATTTTTGAGGTTTTTTTTTATCGTCTACTACATAACCTTACTTCTTAAGAATAAATAAAGTTTTCATGGCGAAGGTCACTTTTTTTTTACTGAAAAATTACAATTTACAATCGATGGGTTTATTCACTGGGCTAATTATTTGCTTACTATAATACGTAGGGCAATATTATTATGTCACAATCGGTGACCAGAAAGATTGACAGTAGGCTATATCATGTGATCTGTGATCTCAGATATAAACACTGAAATTTCGAGTAAACGTATGAGATGTGAATATGAACATTAGCTATTATGTATAACCTATAAATCCGTTGATTTGATAGTTTGTAAATTGTAATTTTTCATTGAAAAAAAAGACCTCTGCAAAGAAAATGTCATTTATTCTTAAGAAGTAAGGTATATAGTAGAAGATAAAAAAAATCCCAAAATTAGCAGTTACCTTTATGTAAACAATTAGGACCTATATTTAACAATTTACCTTGTAAGGTAAAAAATCACATACAAACTAATTTTAACATGTAATTCACTTAATAGATCTTAACCTACAAAGGTTGAAATTATATGTTTTTTCAGTGAAAAAGTTAGCTCCGCCATAAACATGATTTAAAAAAAATTGCCAAAAAGATCGGTTGCAGTTACAGTAAACAATTACCGGTAAATTGTAAACCATAGCCGAAGAAATGGGGTACAATTCTCATTATATATTACGGCAAATGTCTAGTTCATACCACGTTGTGATTTAATGTAAAATTTCATGACATCAAGTTTTACATACCTCACTACTAAACAATTGGATCATCCTTAAGCTGGGAAGACCCTTTTCAAGTATCAAAATCCATTATTTCTGTCAAAAATAAGCAATATAAAAGTTTGCATTCGATGTTCGGAATGCACAATGACCCTGTGTGCGTCTAGATTTCATAGGTAAAAGAATAGTGCGACTTTAGAAGTATGTTCATTAACTGTCTTCTAACAGGTAAATATTACTATGATGTATTATTTCAGAATCATGTGAATTAGGTCTCATGGAAATATGTATATATTGACATAGTAAAGGAACTAAATGTATGGTAAAGTAACTATATATATATATATATTACCGACTTGTAGTTCTGTAGTCTGGTTAAGTAACCATATATATAACTACATAACCATACCTATTCGAGCAGATGAACATAAACATTGAGAGATGAGACACTCAATTTGCCATAGGAATTAATGCCTTACCTCACAATGCTACGATTTCGTACTTTTAAATTGCTTATTTTTGACAGAAATAATGGATTTCGATGCTTGAAAACGCTTTTCCCAGCTTAAGGATGATCTAATTGTTCAATAATGAGGTATGTAAAACACGATTTCATGAAATTTCTATATTAAATTGAAACATGGTATGAACTGGACATTTACCCATATTACAATGGTTATATTTTAACCTTCAAATCCTTAGATGTTAGGTTGAGATTAAAATATTTTAGCCCAACACAGTTACAGTATATTACAGTTAAATTTAAAAAAAATTAAAGTTTGATAGGATGCCTAAGTTTACAAAGAACAGGATAATACAGGTAAACTTCATAAATGATTCCCAATTCCAAGTTTAGAGTTGTGATGTAAGTATCCTGAGGAAAAAAAAATATATAAAAAAACAATAATGTAATAAAATATAGTAAACTATTTCAATAACCTAGTTGATTAAAAGAAAGGACCATTATTTATAAATTGATCTAAATACAAATGCAATAACTACCATCACAAGTTTTAGTCAACCTCTGGGTATGAAAACAAAAGACATACACCACACCACACTATAATATTAATTATATTATTTCTGTAGTGTAGACAACAGGAATTGAAACCTTGAAACCTGACTCCCACCCCACCACAGCACTTGAGCAGTGAGCACTAGCAAGATGCAACATGCAACTCCCTACACTACAACTATCTTTGTGACAGATGAATTTCTTGATCTGTGTTGACTGCGAAAACTTTAATTATCTAGGAAGCGTATAGAAAACAAGTAAAACATTAGTATATATTATGTATATAATATATATTTATACATATATAAATATTTTTTGATTTGTGAATGTTAAATGATCTCTGTTATAAAATTAACCCTAGATTACTAACCATATTTTCATAACATTTAACACTTACCATTAGTTAACTAATGTATTTTGAGCACTTACCCATTTTTATATTAAATTATAGGACAATAATGTTGATGATACTATTTAAAAAAAAAATAATAAACAGATCATTTAAAAATAGAAATACATGAAAAATTTCTTTTTTTTTTACGAAAACTATAGTACTGGTATGTACATTGTAAGAAATTTGAAAATTAACATTACAAAGTTTTTTTAAAGAATGTCACACATGTTCATCTTTCGGTGCCACTATTATTTTTGTTATTATTTTTATATTGATATTTCCCTATGCTTTTAAATGTGCAACTACACATACAATAAATTACAAAGAATTAGAAAAAGAAAATAATTAGGTTGGCAAATTTTATGTATTAAATATATATATATATAACATAATGACATTGAAGTGTAAACATCAGCTATTGTTTTTACTTAAACTTTATCACAACTTGTTCAACACACATGGCTCTGTGCTCACCACACATTGCTTGTCTACATTGTCCATAATAAGAACTAATAAGAAGTAGTCATCCATCTCTTTTGGTATGGGCAGAATTGACAGATATTTCTTACACCTTAAAACGGACTAATGGTAGATTGAGTGGAAATCTTGAGGTTTTCGCAAATGATCAGGCAAAGTCGGCGCTGTAACTTAAGATTCTTCAAAGAAAACCAATTCATGTGTGGAACAGTGAGTTCCTTACTGAGTGTGATCATGAACTGCCTTCTTGAAAGGAGCATTTCATTTTTAGCATGTTTATTATGTGTGTCAATTATGGTACAAATTTACAAATGCAATGTTCATAAATAGTCCATAAAACACACACATTGGCCATCTTTGTGTTTTCCTGCCACAACTTATGTTGCTGCACGTTTAGTCTAAGGTGTCAACACCCCCTTTAGTACTGTTGTTCATGTGAATTATCTCTTTTCCCCCCATCAACTTGTTTAGTTGCATATGTTCGTGCATGGTAGATAATAATAGAACTACCTCATTTGATTTTAGCTTGTACAATATTAACGTCTTCTCCCTATCAAAAAAAAAAAAAAAAAAACGATATCTTAGTTAGTCTTTGTCTGAAATTCTTCATATATGGTGGTATTTCAGGTTTATTGGATCATACTGTCGGAAAATTTATTAATTTGTATAGTTTCTTCAGAAGATCATCAACCAATTTAACAGTAGTAAACCAGTTATCAATAACTGTTATATTCCTGAAAGAACTATAATAGTCTTGGTCAAAGTTTTTACATAATATTCCTTCAGTTTTGATATTCTCTCCTGTATAATCACATCAAACATGTAGGTACTCCCTATATTACATGCCAACATCATTTTTAAGTCGGATTTTGAAGGTTTATTTGTAATATATATTCTGAAACCACATTTCCCCTGAAATCCAAGCAGCTGCTTGTCAATAGTCACGAAACTCCTAGGTTTGTATTTAAAACAACAATTTTTTATAAAACATTCCTACAGTTTTCTAATAGGGGCAAATTTGTGAGTTTCCCTTCATTCATTTCGAGTGTGTTTATCATCAAAACGAAGATTATTTATTAAAAATTATGATCTTTCAGAGCTCATAGTGGCTCTGAATTTAGTTCCACAAAGGGTGGGGTCAAACTTTTCTCTGATGGATAGATGTTTATTTTTTAAAGCAGCAGTCAATATCAAAATACCTATAAACACATATATTTCTTATTTATTAACAGGAGATGTAGCGTTTTATTCTGTTCGGAGTAGTTCAGTTTTGCTTTATTAATCTGTTCATTTGTATGTATAACATAATAATATCTACCATTTCTTCTGAAAAAAAAAATGTTCAAAACATTCTCTTGGAGAATTGACCAAATCTGGACCAATTTTAAGGTTTTCCTTAAAAATATTGTGTTCCTAGCAGGAGTACTCTTGCTTGGTCTTGTCGACCGAGGATGTTTATTTTTACCTCTGACACTTTTATTTTTCAGTCATAAAATATTTGGATCTCCATTATCTTCTTCGCAACTTGAATATTCTGAATCTTTATCTTCCGAATTGGGAACTTGATCGGTGTTTGGTTTAGTAGAAGGATTAGGTTTATCAGGGGTTCGTTCATTTGCACGGATACCTTTGTCAGTATGTCTCTTAAGCTTAGAAGTAGGTTTATCAATAGGTTTATTAGTTGATTTACAACATTTCTTAGTAGAAAGCAATTATTTCATAAATATTGGTGGTGGTGGTGGGGATGTCAGTTTTTTACAGACTTTAGCTGAATGTGGCTCTTTCGTAGAAACTTTTTTTGAAGAATTTTTTGGGGAAGAGTTCTTTTAACATTAGTTTCATCTGTATGAGAAAGAGGAGTAATAGAAAAAGATGTGTTTTGACTAGGTACGGCAATAGGTTCAATATCAGATAAGGTTTGAAATAAAGAGGTAGAAGGTTGGTTAGACAGTATAGTAGACTGAACGGGACTTAAAACATTAGAAAGTGCCAAAAATGTGTCAAGTGCTGTGAAGATAATCCTTTTATTATGTCTTTTTCTTTTTAAAGAAGTTGAGATCTCGTCTTCACTACTTTCATTTTCTTTATTTTTGTTGACGTAAATTGGGTCTTTATCACGGTCATCTTAATCAAACACATAATCGTATTTCACATTGTCTACGTCTTCATCATTACTCTCCTTACCGCTGGCCTCATTTATCTCGCCAAGGAAATTATTTATCAAGTCTCTATCTAATACATTCACATGTATTAGATTGTGTCTATCCATTTTTAAAACATACAAATATTAAATATCAAAATTATCTATAAACTCTAAAAAATACTATAATAGTTCCAGGTAATATAATAAAAATATTAATTAAATGTTAATGATTCATTTTTTAATTATTTAAGTTAAAAACCATGTATGTAGCTCCACCTATTGCCACAGAGATAAAAATATACACTGATAGTTTACCTAAAAAGTCTTCTTTTCAAAATATTCTGTATGTAGGGGTGAGGAGAGAAAGTTAGTGCAATATTTTTGTTGAGTGTGAGAAAGTATTTACATAGGCCTATGTATATAGTGGAGCGTGACGGGACGATCTAGCGTGATCCGTTACGGATTTTTCCGCGTGTGACGGGGCGAATTTTTTTGTGAATATTGTTTATCCTAAAAATACCAAGAGTAGAAAAATGAAAATAAAATTATAAATATATTGCTAAATGAAAAATATACGTAGTCACAAATTATTTGTTAGCATTATGAGGTTAAAAGTTGAGCTGTCACTAACTATTCGTCACCAAGACTGAAGCTTCAATCACTAACTGACAATAAAGGAAGAGTAGCACAAAAACAACACTATACATTTTCATGGTCAAGGCCAAACTAAAACTAGTGGAAAGGAGCATCACTAGTTCAATAGTAGACAAAGATATTTCAGTTTTGCCAACTCACATCGTAAGTTTACAAATGGTTAGTGATGTAGGGTTAAAGGCAATGGGGGCTCATTATTCATTTAGAGAGATAGTAAATAAAAAGCCAAGGTCTGAAAATGAGTGATCTTAATAAAAAGATCGAATGCCCAAGGGATTTCTAAATTTGTTTAGCGCAAATTAAAAGACAATGGGCAAAGATAGGATCATTAAGTAATTCTGTATCTATTAACAGCAGGTGTTTTCACTTATGAATGTTCCTATAGTATTCAGTTGTCTAACATCTCCATGACCTCATTAGATATATAGACTTAAATTAACACTCTTAAGGAAACATCGGTCTGACGATCACCTAGGGAATTTTGTTTTATTGTAGTGGCAGAACTGTTTCGGCCCGGCGGATGACAAAAGCAGTACCTTCCCTCTACCCCCTCCTGAACCGGTTGACCTTGATTTTAGTTTCTCTCTGTGACCCGCACAGTTGTGACGTATTGTTTTTTCAAAGTCTAGCGGTCTGTGAGACGGGCTGTTTCCCTGTGTGTTCTTGATATGTTGAACAAATGATGTTTTAAAATAGTTTTATATTACCTAGCTATTATTCTAATACATTATATATATATATATATATATATATATATGTTATATTTTTTTCTCGGCAATAATAGGCTACACCTTAAGTAATTTTCTATATCAAACGTGTGGACTATTAATTTCATTAACATTTCTGACTTCACTATACATAAATATTGTTCAATTATACAAAAATATGTGTTATATAATAAAAATAAACCGTTAAATTGATAAAATTGTTTTATTTTGCCATTTGTTTATGAACCAATACATTTCATCATAGTAGACAATTGAAAACTGTGATAAAATTACATAGAGGTCCCAGAGACCGGGCGTTTCCTTTAGCGTCACAGATTTCATGTTTCCCTAAGAGTGTTAAGTTACAATTGGACATAGAACATGAGAGTTAACTAAAAACATGTGAGTTATAGAAAGAGAAAGAAATGCATCATTCTGTAATAGTAATATATCATAAACAATAACTGGAATATTAATTATTTATGTCTTTTTTTAATGACATGTCACTTCCATTTATGATAATGATCCTATCATAATGCTCACCCTATCTATGCATAATAGCTCTCTGGGTACTTAATAAAGTGTACAAAATAAAAACAAGAGTTTAGGGAAATATTCCTGATAACCAATGTTGGAATGGAGAACAGTTGGGAAAGAACTTAGAGCTATTTGAACAACTTTGGATACCCAAAAGTAATTTGAGAATTACTTGAACTAGTCGAATAACAAAGAAGAACCACAGTACACAAATCTTTTATACAGAGCTCCCGGCTGTCTCTAACAAGTATTTTACAAACTAAGCAACAGTGTATAACATGGATAAATCATGAGTCTGCTAATATAAAAACTAAAAAAAAACCTTATGACTGGTAAGAGGTGTTATACGTAGATGAATTAGTCAAAATTTTATTATTCCAATGACAAAGAGAAAGATTTTATTTCAGCTTCCTTTGACCTGGTTTTAAGAATACATATACAGCAAGCTTCTTGTCAGATTTGTTAACGGAGTTACCATCTGGTAATACATGAAAGGAAGTCTTGGTGGGTGGTTAGAATGCAAATCAGTCTTTGGAATGGTTATAAAAAAAACATCTTTGTGAATGCATAATATAGTGGGTCAAGATGACTGCAACCTATACTATGATTCAGGTGTAGTTGTCATGGTGAATTTAACAACAACAACACTTGAAAGAGATATTGTTAAAAATAAACACAACAGATATAGCAACAAGACATAAAACTAATTGTATTTTGATTTAATAAACCTAATCTTTTAATAAATATAAAACAAAATTGCCTATATAACTGTTGTTTATGGAACTTATAAGTGCTGAAATTGCCATTTGAATAACACAGTCAATGCACTTAGTACACAATGCAAACTAAATGTACAGTAATTAAATGATAAGAAAAACTAATCATTGTGTGCATTCGATTTACTCTATTGTGCAGTTAGTCTGTCACAAATAAGTAATATTAGTGTGGATGAATAACTCACTAAATCTTTACTGACTGCTATAAGTGACGACACTTCCTCTACCGTACATCATTTTTTCACACCAATGTAAATCAAAATACCTCTCACAGTGATAGAAAAAATGGTGTAAAAATGATAAGAATACATTTCAGTTGACTGCATCTCTTCTAGTTCGAAAACATTGGTTACATTTGCTCTGCCATTTTCAACAACATTGAGATTATGTTATCATAAAAAAAACTAATTAAATAATTCATTAGGTTTTACACATATGGCGAATACCAATAAAGCCTGTTAAAGCATAGAAAAAAAATCATCAGCCATATTTGTTAATTGTTTATTTACATTTTACGACTTGGGGGAACAAACAAGGGTGTGGTCATGTGCATGTGGGCATGGCTACAAGCAACACCATGATATCAGCTAAGGAGCAAAGACACGTGATTTCAGTTACATTGTTTAGTATTTAATTTCAGTTAAATATTTTGTTTAATACATAGTTTATGACATAATTTTGTTATCGCTGTTGTTAAAATATTTTAATTAACATTGAAAATGTAAATTGTAAATAAAGTAGGTGTAAAGTAAATGATTTTATTTCATTGTTTAAAAAAATAAAAAAAAATAAAATAAATACAAATGTAGTATAATAATGTATGTTGTAATCATATGTTCAGTAACAAGAGAGGAAGAACAATTGTTGGGGGGATTGTAAGGGGAACAAAACATAGCTCGATATAGTTGGATTTTTGAGTTTTTAATAAAATAAATATTTTATTACATTATTTATACTTTGGTCTTATTGTATTTAGTACAACTCAGTTAACATTATATATTGGCAGCAGCAGTAAGATTTGATTTTAAAATCGTTAATATTATAATCTATACTTAGTTAATCTTGCACATTAGGGGTAACCAAATTATTAAATTGAAATTTATAAACTATACAATTTTTAGTATTTTCCCCACCATAACATATTGATTTTGATAATCATAATTCATGGCCGAATCGGATTCAACGTTTTGAATGGTTTGGTGAAGTATATAAAGAATCAAAAACAAACATATAAGTATATTAATTTATTATTTATTTGATAAGGCAGAATATATTTTGGCATCTTCTAATCTCACACACAAAGAAAATATTGGTTTTGTTAAGGAACTGTTTCAAAATAAATTTATTGGGGGGGAAAATGAAATAGAAGATTCAATTCTAGAGTACAGAACAGCGGAGACAATATTGATGAATTTGTAAATGATTTACAAAGGTTAATGTTATCGTGCGAGTATGGCATATTAAAGATGATATGGTTAGAGATTGTATAGAGATATGGTGTTGTCAGTATTCTTGACTCATTACTCTTAGAGTCACTACAGTTAAGAGTCCAATATAACTTTAGAGCATGCGATAATTAAAGCTAAGCAAAAGGAAAAAATTCTAAGTCAACAAGGTGTTATTAGAAATAGTGCTACAAAATTTTTAGAAGATTGATCTTTGACAGACAGCTTAAATAATCACACAGAAGTGAATATTATTTCAAATGGTATAACAAGTACTGGTAATAACCAAATGAAAACACAACTTTCCACAAAAAATCACTTTATTTGTGGAACACAAAAACAAGATGATGTATCAATGACTAAGTCATCATCCTCAGCTGATACGTATATGGATGACAAACCCTACTGACAAACATACACAAACCCTACTGACAGTGGACTTTGACCGGAGTGTGTATAGGGTTTGTGTGCACGTAGCAGCTGAGGATGATGGCTTAGTCATTGAAATGTCGTCTTGTATTTGTGTTGCACAAATAAAGAGATTATTTGGTGGAAAATTTTGTTTTCATTTATTTGGTTATTGAAGTTTCCACAAGTGTAGCTCATTACAGTTGAAATACCGGTAATGTAAATAAAAGTGGTTATAGAATGAAAAATTAGGTTAGGTTAGGTTAGGTTAGGTTGAAACACATTAAAGCCAAAATGGTACCGTAATGTAAAGAATTACCTGCATAGTTTAGTTTTGTTAATAATAACAAGTAGTGTGGAGGTACTAGCCATGACAAATCTGTTTGTCCTTCTAAAAATGTTCCGTTTTTATTTGAAAACAAATGGATCATTTTAGTAAAGTATATGTAATTTATTAAGAAAAATTTTAGAAATTTAAATAGACCAAAACAAAAATGAGCCAGGAGAATCACTTATTTCATCAGTAAAAGCAGCAAAAGAAAATGGTTTAGATGATATATGGCACATTAATCTAAAGTTAGATAATTAGGGTATCTTTTTAAAGATGGATTTGAATGCAGAATGTGACTCTGTTACCAGCAAACTTGGTCCCAAAGGATTCAAATTTACTTAAAAGTGACAAAATTCTACGAGGTCTTTATCCCCCCACCCCAGGCTTTATAACATGTTATTTGATTAATCCTAATAAAGGTAAAGGAGTAAATAAAAATGTTTATATTCTTAACAATTTGAAAGAACCATTCATTATTAATAGATCAGCTATTGAAACACTATTTAATCAACGTTATCAGAGAAATTTATGATAATAATTTGTATATTACAAAAATTCCAAACCTATTTAGTGGTCTGGGACTTTTAGAAGGTGTGTGCATAATTATTAAGGTGGATCCAAATGTTAAAACCAGTACTAATTCCCCTTGATCTACTCCAATACCTCTTATTAGTAAAGTAGAAGAAGAAAGTCATAGAATGGAATCCATTAGGTGTTATAGAAAAATTGAAGATCCAACACCATGTGTTCTGTTATGCCAAAAAAGATGGAAAGTTAAGAATATGTGTTGATCTAATCAAATTAAATAAAGCGATTATGTGTGGAAAAGTTATATTGGTTTCAGTAGGGCATACTTTGGGAAGAGTGGATGGTTCTAAAAATTAAATACAAATTCAGGATTTTGGCAAATAAACTCAGCAAAGACTTGGTAAAACTAACAACATTTATTCGGTCATTATTTTATTCAAAGATTACCATTTGGTGTTTTGTCAGCTCCAGACTATTTACAAGCGAAAATGATAGAAATGATGGAGGATTAGAAGGTGGTTCTAACTAAGAAGAACATGATAAACGAGTATTAAAAGTGCTGGAGAAATTGCAAAATGGGATGAAGTTGAATAAGGAAAAATGTGAATTTTTAAAGTCGTTCATAAATTGTGTTGGTAATACCAAAATTGTGTTGATGGAAAAGGCATTAGATCAAATGAAGATTATATTACAAGCAAATATTCATTCAATATTGTAATAGTTATACCATTGAGACATATCTATAATTGGCTTCAGCTCCTGTTAAGATGACAAGAACAGAGTGTAGCGAACAGCAGACTGATGTCTTCAAAGCGATGATCCACGGCGGTTGAAATCTGAAATCTCTGGTGAGTTTAAAATCGGTTTGTACGTTGTTGAATTATGTTGGTATTCCCTCTATGTCGTCCTTTCCTTATGATTGTAAGTTGAATTATATTGGTTGAACTAATCACTCATTACACTGAGATTTTAATTATTTTAATTGTAATTGACTTTCTATTTATAGTTGTAGTAATTAAATTTGAATCAGTGTTTATTAGTTTTATTTTAATTGTACCATTTAACACTACCCTTTAAATATTTCATCTCTTTACAATTTATTAGAATTTCTAAGTCTATAACCAAAAACTGTCAAAAATTATTTTATTTTTCTCACATTATTTCTTTTTAAAAATGTTCATGTTAAAACTCTATACTGAATTCTCACAAATTATTACTTCTGAAATTGTTCTTGAAGTTAAACTTTCTAATTGTAGATAACTTACATTTCTTGGAGTATTTAAGAAGACCTCCCTAGCTGGTGGTGGATAACCAACTGTATCAAAATCTAGACATCTTCTCAGAGCTTGGATTGCTTTGTGTGGCACTGTTGCCATCCCCCCTTTTTATTCTCTTTACTTTGGTCAAATTTACTAAGTTTTCCTTTTAACAGTTATTGTATTAACCCTTTGCCATTTTTAATTTCCTATTTTGCTTTTGTTTGGTGGTAACTTATTTTTTCATTTATTAACATTTTCTATTATGAAGTAATGCAGTTGTAATCTTGCATTTGGCTTCTCCCCTTGGTATGGAACCTCCCTCTGTACTGGAGTGGTAGTTATACCTATCTGTCTTTGTGAATTTTACTACTTATTTTCTTCAAATTTCCATATTTTTTATTGGCTTAAGATTTCGGAATTGTGAAAGTACCATCCTTTTCTTTTATAACAATACAGTAGATTTTATAGAAACTTTATATGAAGTTATAGGACAATATATTTCCGAGTTATTCCTGATTACAGCTTTTCATATCTTTTAGCTTAAAGAATCTCTTTAGTTCTTTGGTTTGTCCTTTACTTAGCAAAGTTATTCGTTGTCAAAATTTACTGATTTTCCCTTAACTTTGTAAATAATACCTCCCCTTAATTAATATATATATCTGCTTGTATTTATTAAAAAATATACACATTATCCTGCTAGACATAATGAGTAAAAAATATTTTAAGGTTTTTATAATTTTTTAAAATAACATGGTATTTCCTTTAAACAACTACCAGTTCATACAGTGTTGTTATTTTCCAGACATGGTGCTTTGTTAAGAGGGGTTAGCAGTACATTATCCTATTGTTTAAAACCTTGCCTGTCTGTACAGTAATGGACTATAAGCTTTTTTATGTGCATGACTCATCTCTTTGAGTTACTCTGAATTAATTATGACTTTAACATTTTTCATTTTATTTTAGAAATTCACAATTTTTTTATTATTTGAGCGGTCATTGAATAAATGAAACCGTCCCAGTGTGTATATGTGCAAAAGTAACTTATATAAATGTGTGCATTTATGTGTGTGAATGTGCATATGTATGCATGAGAGAGAAAGTGTGTGTATGTACAATATAAGATATATTAGAAATACATTTGTATGGTATAGTATTCGCCCATGTACCTTTTAATCTATGTGCGTGAGTTTATTTATATGTAATAGTGAGTGGAATTTAATGAGTACCTACGTATATAAAATTTAAAGCAGATATGTATCGTAAAATATACCTAAATTGATCACACATATATAGTACGTATTTGAGGTTTCAATCATATCCGCTTTATTTTCACTTCTACCTCTTAGTGGCTACAAATTCATTTTCTACGTAATATCCTGAAACATCTGTAAAGTTTGCTCATTATGTACTGTACACTATAATGTAAATTCTGCTTGTAATACTTGCATTGGTTCCACTAGTTATTTTGTAAATTGTAATTAAACTAAAAATCATTTTGTATAATAACTGTACTTCCATTATTTCTTTTTAAACATATGTTTTCACGATGAACTCTTTCAAAGGTCATTGATCTGTGTTCGAGATATTATATCAAAGTCTACGACAAAAAGAGCAATGCTGTAAGTTTGTTACATGAAAAGACAAACTTTCTAAATAACTTAGAACTTGTTTCTCTTTCTTATTAATCTCTGTTTTTATGAAATATCATCAACTTTCAGAACTTGTAAGGATAAACAATGGTCTGTATTCTTGTACAACTAATTTGTTATATAACCCTTTCTTTATTGGAACAAATATTTTGAACAAATTGTATACTACAATAACATATTTACTGTTAAAGTTCATTTTTTATATTTCAAATAATACCCAGTAGGTAGATCCTATATTGATGATTTTATGTTGCGTAATTGGAAAACTATGGGCAATGATTTAAAACAATCACCATTTAGAAACAGATTTATTCGACTTTGCTGAATAACATACTTTACCAAGATATTTAAAAGTTCTTTTGAATTCAATTTAAACAAAATTAAAAATGGAAAGACAACTTGTGCAGACATATTTATGGCAGGATTGGTACACATTTGTTGGGCCCTAGTAGTGCTTTGTAATGGTGATGACTGTAATAGAAAATTGCTAATAACATTAAAAAATATACTTTACGTATATACTTTACATAAATACTTTACATACATACTTTACATACTACATACTTTACTTGCGAGAATTCAACATCTGAATAACGAATTTTTCCTTCTATTCCCACAGAATCCGTAGCATTATATCCATAATGTATAGGTTTTAGACACACCTCCACATTCTTCATGGAAACACACAATCTGTTAGTTTCCTTGCTGTATAAATTATGCATTTTAACTGTGTCCCTAATAATTTGTTTACAAACATAACAGAATTGTTTTTTTACTAACGGAAATTGCAATAGATAATTTTAAATTTCAATAATCTACTATTCTAAAGTTAAATATTGTAGCTAACTCCTAATATTTTAGACAGATTCATCCCATCGTATTTGGCTCACTAAACTAGTTATGGTCAGCACTTGTTACAAGAAAAAAAGTTTAATTTAAAATCAGAGTCACGAAAAAACACCGAGTATTATTAATTTCTTTAAATCCAGCAATATATTAAATTCCAAAAATGTTGTTTTGGAATTGAAAACTTGGTATCGAAAATTTCACAGGTTAAAAGTTTTGATGTGTTTTAGATATTTTTCAACTTATGTCTTCTATTTGAGAAAGTTAAAATAAGGGAACAATTCGTGATGTTTTCGTAAATAAAATGTTCAAAAGTTTCAATCATAAATTTGAAAGTGAAATGCAATAACCGCTAGTTTAGACTCCTGACATGTTCAAAGTATTCTTAGCAATTACCTTTTTATTTAAATATAGAAGAGAACCAAAATACTGAAACATTATTCTTCGAGTGTAAAGTTAATAAACAAAATATTCCACCTCATGTAATTACAAAGTATTTTCTTCTTCTTCTTTCCCCCCCCTTTTTTTTCTTCTTCAATAATTTAAAAAAAGCATGGACAAAATGAGCTCCAAAGCTGCTCAATTTGCTAGAAGTTAAAAATGTCAAAGAAATATTTCTATTAGAAAATGTTTTTCAAGTAATTGTCAAATATGTCTACGTGAATAATTATTTAATTATAATTATATAATTAATTTCTTATATATAAAAATCTTATTATAATTTCAAATGAAAGTTTAATTGCTTTCGAGAAGGATTTGAAGCTGTGTAAAATTAATTTTCATTTTAAATCTTTGGTTACAAGAGCTTTCTATACACGCAAGTAGGCCTATCAGTTGATAAAAATAGTTCTATATACATTATTTAAGTTAATTATACTATAATTAATTGTAATATAAATTAACGTTTTTTTCTGTCACTCACAATTTTTTCAACACAAAGGTTAAAAAAGTTTTAATTTTATTCATGTTTAAATAAAGTAAAACCCAGTATACTTAGAATTTATCTTTTAATGGAAGGGAGCGTACCGCAAGCGGTTAAAAATATAAATATAATAAATCATTTTTATTGATTTCTACAATAAGATATTTATAGAGTGACAGTAAAGTCCCCCCCTTTTTTCCACAGTTTCCCCCTTATCTTTGGATTGCCGTCAGTTTTTTAAATGGTATCATGGTGTTTTAATACATGGTAAATATATGTACTGTAATTTGTCTTTTTTCGAGTAGGCCTACTGCAGATTTAATGTTTTAATAGTGTAAGATGCACTAGACTTTCAATGGAACATCATAAAACAACTTCAAAACGGTTCTAACTTCTTTTTAAATGAGAACCAAAACACTATTATTTATTAACGATAAATTAAGTTTTAGAATTAAACTCACCTATTTCTGTAGATATTCAAACTATGACCAGCTGTCATTTTGGTAGTAAAAGAATTCATTGGCAATCTTTTTACGATTTATAAAATAATATTCTGATATTGACAAACACGTTTGGTTATTTTGTTACATTCTTCTACCATTCTTGTCCAAAGAACTTCAATGTCTGGAATTTCAGTTACAAAGATTGTAACAAAATAATCCTAACCGTGTTTTTAAATGTCAGAAATTCTTTTATAAACAACTTCTACTACCAAGTTGTTGGCCGTTCACAGTTTCAACATCTACTGAAATATGTCAGTATAATTATCATACAACCTTACGTTATTTTAAGTACAGTATAAAAACGCAGTAGACTTACATTTATTTAATTTTTAATTCAAGAAGTAGAACGTTTGGTTATAAAATTAATATGTTATTACTAAAACATTCTGAGTGACATGTAGCTATAATTAAAGAGTTTGAATTGACTCAGTATTTAAATTATTACTAATTACCTATACCCATTTAATTAGTGGTTGGATAATTCGAGCTAGAACAATATTATTTTGGTTAGATTTTTCTTATCTAAAGTTTTTTTTAAAGATTTCTTTTTTGCACTATTAATATTATATGTAAAATTGAATTATTCAGAAATTAACTTTACAATTTTTGAGTTCATTTGGAATGAAACAAAACGTTCTTTAGATTTATCCGTTAATCCTTGTGTTTACTCCTTCAAAGAAATATTATTCTTAATTAATACATATCTAGAAACCTTTCTAAACTATTTTTCTTATGATAAATAAACTTATAATTAAAAAATCATAACATCGATTTTTAAATAAACTATTAATTAATATTGTCAGATGAATCAAGTTCTCATATTGTTAACCTATCACTGAAGATATAGAATGACTTTTAAATTGTTAATAAATTACTGGTCCAGCTATACAAACATAATAATAGCAATAATAATTAATAATATTAGTATCATTTATTATTATTATCATTTACAATAATTTTATTATTGGTGAACATCAAGTTTGGACTATATTCATCGTCACTATGCTGAAATATATAATTATCAGATTGAAAGTTTGCAAATAATGTTAAACGGTAAAAGATAATGTAATATAAAAATTCAATGCATAACGTACGATTTAGAAGGCATTGTATTTATTGGAATAAAGGGTCCATACGTATGTAGGCCTACCGTTGCCGTATCAGCATTGATCAAATCAATACATCTAGCTTACGACTTTGTAATGTTGTATAATTCAAACATCGATCTCATCAAGTTGATTTATTAAGTAAACGTTCTGAACACGCAAATAGCAACAGGTGTTACTGGAATTAAATACAGTCCAACTTTATTAACCAATTGATTTATTTTTACAGTTTGTATTGTGCTATATAGCTACAGTGCTGCACAAATACGGACTGAAGACAGCCTTTAAAAGGTAATTATAGTATTATACTTAACAGTTTCATGGCAATACGATAAAACTTAAAAATATGTATCTATGTAACTATTTATAAATAAATCAGAGAAATAAATCAGGAAAATTTCTCAAATTGACTGTAATCAGGATGAACTTCTCTTGTTTTTCAACTGTAAGTCATAAGGAAAATCAAGTAAAACTACACCTTTCAGACAGTTGTATCCGGCACACTCAAGATTAAAATATCAAATAAATCGGTCTCACAGAATGTGCAGATGTTAGTGCAAAACGAAATAACTCACGTGACCGTTTCAACCAATAGGAAGAAAACAATTTTAAAATCTAAAACGAGGAGAAGAGAAGGAAAGAGGGGTTGAGAGTGAATACTATAATTCCAGGGAGAATCAGTGAAGTCCAGACAACAGAATGAAAAACATTACAATTTAATTTAAACAAATGTGTAAATTAAAAGGGAAAATGTTCATCTAAAGTGAATTATATATTTTGTGAAATAATAAAGCAAAAAGAAAATTTTTAATAAAATGTAAAAAAATATGACTTTATACATATGCTTTTGTATTTTATTTTTTAGTCTATTTTTTTATGTAAAGTGTTTTCAGAAGAACTGTATCTAAATTTATAGATAAGAAAAGAACAAAGGCACATTAATTTCGTAAGTAAATAATAGAATAATATATGTAAGGTACTATTTAAAAGAATACATAACTTGTTTTTAGAACTTGCAAATACGTATTATCTTTCGAAAGAAATATGTTAAAATAATATTAGAATTATAGAGAAATATATTTATATAAATCAAAAACCTAATAAGTAATACCTTTAAAATTTCATAATATATATATATATATATATATATATATATATATATATATATATGAATACGTGTCCGAACGTGTTTTTAAATAAGATGTAAAGCATGTCATGTATTTAAATTTACATGAGTAAAGTATAAATTTAAAACTTTATCTCTGCATTGATTTGGAAATATTTCAAACACAGCTAAGCTTAAAATATTATTTTGAGTTCCTATTTTCAAAGGTATAGAAATCATAAAAGTTCATATGAACCAAAAATTACCTTACAAAGAAAGACTTACACCACAAACAACAACTTCTATCTTTTAGTACAATCCTTCGATCTATCTTCATGAAAATTAGTTTGATAATCCAGCCCACTGGCATATTTACTCCTCCTCCAAAATATACTCAGGTTAATAACCGAGGCCAAAGATCGAGTATGAAACCTATGGAAGGGAGTTGTACAGCAAAAATTACGTGTGTTTCTATGTGTTAGGTTAGTTATATCTTAATATCTACTGGAAAGTATATTTTACATTTTTACAAAATACGATATTATCGTTAATTAAAAAAAAAATACATTTAAATATTTGTACAAGAAAATAAAACTTCTATATTCAATATTCAAACTCTTGAAAACCTCTTAACAAAATTTTAGAATTTAATTGTTTCGAGTTTGTTCAAAGAGAAAAATTCAATCAGTTTGATTGCTTGCTTTGTCTTTGAGTTTTAAAATCAGTTTCTTTGAAATGTTGTATTTAAAAATATATTTTTTCAGTGAAAGTAAGGATGTTTTATTATTTTATCAACTGAAATATATGTATTTCCATTTTAATTAAAAATAAATCTATAAATAAACTTGGTATTGTATTTGTTCTTTGCTTGTATTAATACAATACAAGTGTTGTGAAAGAACTTCTGGTTGATATTACAAACGTAAGCAAAGGCATAAATAAAACTATGCATATGACATACGAGTGCAAGGAAAAATAATAAGACAGGAAAAATATTTACCAGTAACCAAAGATAAGTGAAACAATTAAATGAAGTTAAAAACCGAAATTTGTACTTGCAGAATAATTATATTTTGTAAACCCGCAGTACAACGTCAGTGGATTTTATTCAAACGTTACCTTTTGTTATAAGTATTTTCGTAACATTTTTTGAGTAAATTTACTCAAGTAAATTAGTAATATAGACTGATTTTGTTTTTTGTTTATAACACATGAAGTTTAAACAGTTTTAATTGATTTAATCCCGACTTACTTGACTTTTTAAATTTGATATGTCTGAAAATTCAAAAGTGGTAGTGAATTAATAATTCATTGGTTTCTTTTAAATTTGTCCTGCCAATTTAAGGTAAACATTATTAAAAAGTTTAAGGCGGTTAAGCCACGCATGTCAGTTAAAACTTTGTTTTAATTAATACAAACACTGTATAATCGTTGTTATTACACAGTTTTAACCTATAGAGGACATTGGCGAGATCACACTTTGATTATTACATTGTTTCCCCTCTGATAACATGTTGAGATTTGTAGACAAAGTCGATTTTATAATTATTGTGCTTTTAGAATTTACACGTACAAAGTTATTACTATCAAGAGATCAATTTAGACTAAAGGTAGTCAAGAATAACACGTATTGCAAGGTGCTATCTGCGGAGATTTATTCATTACACTTTAATTCTAAACATGTTCTACGATTAGAAATGAACTTCGGGTCTTTATTTACACATTTTACATGATTCAAAAAGTAAAGTAAAACACCAATTCTTCCCTATAGTTTTTCTTTTTAAAAATAATTATGTTGTTTTAATTCACAATCTTTTACCACTTTCAGCGTTAAATTATTTTTATATTTTACTAATTATAACCGTTTTGTATTTCATAACTTATGGTTGGTATATAATTTTATACTTACAATTTATGAACGAAAATTACAAGAATTTCTCGGGAAATGTATACTTATAATAATTACATAGTTTCTTTTTTTTAAAAGAATTTCTTTATTGGGAGTTATTGTTTGTTGTATTTGGAAATAATGCTCATTTTGTCAGTAAACAGATAATGGTTTCAAATATCTTCTAAATATTCTCATTAATAGAAGAAGCGCTAAACTCTATGATGTTTAAGTTTAGTTCTTAAAATAGGAAGATTAAAATTTATGTTCAGTTGTGAAGTCCTTGGAAGTTCTATGATTTTTTAAGTATAACAAAGAATTAGTACTAATTGAATTGACAAGCTGTTGTAATCATAATCTTTTGGTGACTATATAAAGATTTATTATATCTTTAAGTTGATTATAAAATTAATTACATTATACATAGTTAATATCAATTTTCATACATAGTTATTCACAATTTATTTGTATCTCTGACATAACTTTACTTCCAAAGCTATTGAGATGTAGAATATTTTACTCTCTCATGTGATTTCCTAACTAGTATATCTCAAATTATGTTGCAGCAGTGATGCTTTCACATATATTTTTTTTTTTGTCAACTTTCACATTTAACTAACGAACATTCAAATAAAGCTATTGTTATATCCAGCTCATATTTTACTCCTTATTTTATACAATCAGCTTTGTTCTTAGATCCATTTTAGCTTTTTTAAAGAAGAAGTTTAAGAAATGTAGCACATATTTTAAATAGGTTTAGTGTTTTTGTCCTATGTAATTTAGGGTTTGGCTTAAAAATTGCAGTATTTTGAATGTTTTCTCAATTTTTCTAAATAACTTAACTCTCTATGATAAAAGTATAACTAGGATATAAATTTGAAGAAATTGAAATTGCAGGACTGGTGTAAATTTTGTGGTCCTTGTCTGAGATTAATTGTAGTTATGCTAAACTTAATTTAATTTTGAAATTGTCTCGTAAGATCATTAATTAATCTAACATGTATATAGTAAATTAAATGTATAATCTATGATATTAGAAAATATGTCCGTGGCAAATAAAATACAAAAGGTTAAAATTTACAGCTGTCTTGTTCATACTACTGTATGATCCAATATATTTTAGTTTCCCGCCTCTACACACCCATGGGAACTCTACATGTTCCCCTGCTGTATAAAATATCGAGATCATAGATTTTAATAAAGTATATTATAATTTTATCTGATGTTTAAGTTTTAATTTAAAAAAAATGAAATTAATGAAATTCAGAAATTAAATATTCTAAGGATAGACGGAATCACTTACCCATTCACCGACCTATATAATTTTAAGATTTTTTTTTTAAAAATTATAATCTATAAAAGCAAGCTTTAAATGTTTACTTAGATACTCAATACCAGTGAAAATAATTTTAAACAAATAAACACACAAAAAGTTAACCTTTAAAAAAATGTTTCTGGGATTCCTCAATATATTCCTTGCAAGAGAAATGTAAGTAGGCTCATACTCCTATATCACCTACCTAACTAATTTTTGCGAATTTTGTTTTTGGTTTTATATTTTGTTGTAGGGTTTTAAAAGCAAAAATTTAAACAAATTGAAAAGAAGTAGAAATCTAGACCTTTGAAAGGAAAAAGTCCAATAGTTTGCGATGTACGGACATACATGCTAATGTTTAGATATTTTATGAATGTTTAAAAAAAATATTTTGAGTTAGGTTAGGTTAGGTTTGGTTAGGTTAGGTTATAAACGATATCTAGTTTTTATTCTCAAACTTACATACATGTCAACAACAATTATAAAGCAGAAACAAATTCACTTATTATACTCGTCAGGTGGTTTGTTCTTTTACATTTTAATGGTATTCTAAATTTATTTGAATATATTTAGATTGTGTATTATCGTTTGTTGTAACAAAATGAATGTAAATATAATGACGGAATACATTAAACACATTATTAACAAATGTTTACCTTGAATTCAAGTCGAATTGCTACCGTGAATACATGAAACAAATAGGTAATTAATGAAGATTAAAGCAAGAAAAATTACATATTTATTTAATATTTATTGTCATAAGTAGTTGTCTAAAAATAGAATAAAACTTAATCTACAATAAGTACAATAGTTATTGTAGCTTATGTATCACTGAAGATGGCGTTTTTGTCGTTGAAACGCGTTGATTAACTAAACGTAATTTTTGGGAGAACTTGTGTTCTAGTTTTATTCTATCTAATATTATCTCACAAGTCAAGCTCAACATTATATATAGTTGTCCAAACTTTTGACTATATACTAAAACAGTAACGATAAAAAGTTTGTATTTAAATATTTCCTTTCTGGTTTTACATCCGATTAGTGTGTAAATTAATTGGGGAAATTTAACGTTGGGAAAATTAAAATTGGGGATATAACCTGACTATTAGCAACAATCATGACAGCTGGAGTCGAACCCAAGTTGCAAGATGAAATTAGATTTGTATTGAGTAAAGTACCTATTTGAAATTATTTCTCTAATAAACAAGAAATGTTCTTAATATAAAATAAAGGATTAAACTTTATACGAATGTAGTTAGAAACCGCTAAGGGGTTATACATATAGGTCAGTCTACCACAGCATCATTACATTAACTTCTCGTAATAGTCCACAATTTGAGTATAATCTCCTTTAGCTTGTAACGAGTTAGTTATACTGCAACCATACCACATCTGGATAAACCCTTCTAAAATTAGTATTTCACAGACACAAATTGAATTGAAGACGTTGACTTAATACTCACACATATCTATATAAATAACTCTAAGTTTTCACAATATAATATTGCTAATGCAACTATAGTCACCATGTTAATATACACATATCAAGATAACATAAATTTTACTTACATATAGAACTATAATTATTAAGTTATTTTCAGGTACACACATCCCTAATGAGAATCTCCTCGACTGTAGTTGCCTTTTTCCCCCTTTTTTTTTTTTTTTTTTTTTTTTCCCCTTTCAAATAATAATGTAGATATTCCAATAAACAAGTAGCCTAGATTTTTTTCATTAGTAGATATGTAAGGTTAAATTTTGTTTTTAAGCAAGACCATCCGATGATGATAACCATGTTATCGAAATGTACATCAGGGCATTAAGTGGAAATAATTAATAAAGAACAATTATTCAGATAATTGTGTTTTATTAATTTTCTAGTGATTGAGGTTAGGGGCAAATTCGAATTATTATTGTGAATTTCACCACAGTGCTCAACAAGATTGTATCATAAACAAGTAGCCAATTTTTATTGTTAAATTTTAAATAGAATGTTAAAATTCACACACATATATATATATATATGTTATATACAATTCAGAAGAGAAGGTGAAAATAGAATTTATAAAATTAAACATAATTTTCTGAAATAAAACCAATGTGATAATTGTTATTTTTCAAATCATTCTCAAAATATTGACTCTCGTAATTTTGTATATCTTAAAATTTGATTGATATTACAGATCAGAACTAGTATAAAACGTAAATATTTGTAGCTAAATTTATAATTTCGTAGATAAATTCGTCCAACGTCTTTCACTGATTTATAATTTTAAGTTTTAGTTTTCTAATTGTAAAAAAAAGAAATAGTTAAATTCTTAAAATTAAATAAAACTATTTTGATTAATAATTATTTCTCAACTATAGCCGCAAAACTGAAAAATTCTTCATTAAAATTTTCAGTCAGGAGAGAAAGGCCAGCAAGTGAAAATGTACCATGAAAAAAAAGTTGGAAATTGCAATATTCCTTTAATTGACTAGCGATTTCATCAAGTCAAGTGTTTGTATCACCAAATAAATGGACGTGTTTTATTACTATTGGTGATTGAAATTTTCACATGTGTAAATCTTTTTGTATAGCTTATTTATAATTTTGGTTACTAGAACAAATTATCAAAGTACTGTATATAGCAAATAGTATAGATGTTTTCCCATGTTGTCTATATATTTTTTCACTAATGTCGTCTACATTTTACCCATGGTCTTTGTTGGTTTCTTTAGAACAATCACAATTTGCGTGTAGACACGTTAGCCGAAAATGTTTTAGGCATACCTAACTTAAATCTTTAGTTTTAAGAATGTATGCATTTCATATTATTGTTTATTTAATGCTTTGCGGTGTAATAAGTATTGTTTTAAGTAACGTGATATTTTCAGGGTTTTTACGATCAAATAATATTAAAAATTATAATTTTTAAAAATCATACTTATTCAACGTACAAAGTTTAAAATATCTTTCAATTTCTTGTTCTTGCCCTGCCAGGAGACGAATTTAGTTTGGTGTGTTTAAGTAGCAGCTTGTTTGTTGATTTAGACCTTGGTACTGATATTTGGAGAAGAAATAGCCGTTATTGTTCATACTGGTCCCATATAACAAGACACTATGGAAATTCTGTTTTAAACGGTATACCTCACATAACAAGGCACCATACAAAAGCTGTTTTAAACGGTATACATTTTGAAAATTTCCGAATATTTTTTTAACTAACTTAGGCTACATGCTAAATTTAATTATTATTTTAACTATTAAAGTTATAGCTGGATTTTTAATTAATTTTACGTTTTGTGACCTTTTTTGTAATAAAAAACTAGTAATAAAAAGATTTGTAGTAAGGACCCTACTGGTGGAAAGTTAAATATTAAAAACCATTTGTTGAGATTTATAAAATGGTAAAATAGGTCTGAATCTGAGATTACAAATCGGGTAACACTGAATTTCAAGACTGATTTTGGCTAAACCAGGGTACACATACACCCTGAGCCTGATTACCCTGATTACACCTTGAGTTTTTCACTTTATTATTTTATCCGACAGAAGATTAATATTCAAAGAATATATTTTCATTTTCTTTTTCATTAAAATAAATTAACAATTAAAAAATATTTTATTCCAAAAGAAAACACGCTCGTAATTTGTACACATTACTTTATCCATTTGCAAAACAAGACCCTACAAAACAAGACCCTACAAAACAAGACCCTGCAAAACAAGACCCTACAAAACAAGACCCTACAAAACGAGACCCGACAAAACAAGACCCTACAAAACAAGACCCTGCAAAACAAGACCCTACAAAACAAGACCCTACAAAACAAGACCATGCAAAATTTGTTTAACCCACTGCCAAGTAAAGATCTCCGAGAATAGAGTGAACTTTCAGACGAGTAATTCAAACTGTTAGTATTAAAAACAGTGAAATAATTTTCTTCAACTGATTATAAATAGTCTTACAACAATATTCGGTTCGTTTAATCAGTCAGTCTCATTTTACTACTGATTTAAACATTTAGATATTTATATTAAAAATAAAACAGTAAATAAATGATTTTTACATCCAGAGTTATGTACAAGTGTATTTGACAGAAACTTCTAAAGGAATTGTTATTGTTTATTTTATGAAAGAAAATACATGTTTTTTTAACATAACATAATTAATGGGGAGGAGACTGTGAATTAAAATTAACAAATAATTCACTTGCAAGTTTAAATTTTAAGATCAATTTCATTCCAGGCGAATTAATAAATTAGCAACCGTTTATTGTAGATCTATATTTAGCACACCTTGGGGGTAATAATGTAGTGGATATGAAACTGTAGTATTGGTTATGTAAACTGTACAAGAGGCCCATGTGGACAGACAACATCATTGAATTAATTGTCCATATATCCCCTATAAAACTGTTGTCAGTATTTCACTGTAACATTAATGTGGCGAAATGGAATTCCCTGAAGCCCCTCTGATGCTTTTGGTGACTTGTATACACTTAAAATGTTTACAAAACCCACACTATCAGGGAATTCCATGTAGTATTTGTAACTTTGAACTCTCGCATGTAATTGTGATCTTTGATCGCATATTTGGATCTTCAATATTGTTGGGAACTGTATTACAAAAAATATTCGACTTGGAAAGTTACTCTTTAAGCTGTATAGGCAGATCTATCAAACTTAAACCTGTAAATTTTGACTATTCCTTTTATAACCGCCTTGTTTAAATTTACAGTTTAATTTACAAATTAATTTATTATCATCACAACTTACTATTTTTAAGTGCCGCTTTAAAAAATAACAGAATTATTTTAAACGAAATTTATAGCTTTATACTTATTCAAATTCACCATACTTTCGATGTATGTAGATCAATCTTTAATTTTCATCTTTAGAAATTTAAAATAGTGGTTAAACTTAAACTTTTATAATTCGTTTACAGATTTTGACACAAGGGACGTTGAATTTGTCTTTGCCAATCTTAAAAAAGAAGTAATAATTTCGAAAGAAAGTTGATCCAAACTTCTCGAAACGTCGTGTTTGTTTTTATATAAACAAATGATAACAATGTATGATAGCTACATCCATGACGTGAACAAGCCATCATTATCCAAAACTTTAAAATCAGAAAAAATTGAAAACCCTAACTTGTCAACTGCAAGACGGAAATGGGGTTCACATTACATTGACAGATCTACGATAAACAATTCTACTATTTTAATGAAGAACAACCGAAAGTGGATTAGTTGTTTAACATTTTTAAGGTACCTTTCATCCCCCTCAAAATGTAGCGACATTTTTGAAAAATTAACAATAAAACTGACTCATGAAGTATTATGAAAGTATTAAATTTTTTAAATCATAATTACAAAGTTAGTCAGATGCTGAAGGACTTACTAAACTCAGTGTATATATTTACAAGTGGAATCTTACTCTGTATGTTTTTTGAACCATATTTATTCTTCATACAGTTTTTAAACAAAGTATCATTTTATTTCTAATACATATGGTGCAGTATTTAGTGATGAAATAATTGGTTAACGTTCTATAATAAAATGAATAGAAATTATAAAAAGTTTTAAAGATTAAAAGAAAGATTGTCAACTAAACTACTCCAACTAAAAGCAGGGTTAGGTTTAGGAAAGTCACAGAATACGTCCGAAAAGAGAATTTCCTGTAATGAATTGACTACAATAAATTTATTACTGTCATGTGTAGTTCCACCCTGAAATGGAAGCCACTCTGGACATAGCCACGAAAAGGAGACTTAAAAGAACAAAACCATATGAACTTACCTAGTTAGTGTAATAGTGGTAATTTATAAAAATAAGCAATTATTAAATAGTGATGTAATAATGGATGTATACTAGGGAAGTCATTTATTGATGATTACTACATCATGTGTCTATAGTAAGATAGATAAATCATTAGCCGTTCTGTATAGATTGGTCATGGTGTAATAAATAATAAATTTTTAAAAACAGTGTAGTTCCTGACCTAACCAAAACTTTTATTTTGTGCCAAATCATAAGTAAAAAAATTACTGTTCAGAAATAATTGTAAAAAAAATGTACTTTAATAGTTGTCACTGAACTCCATTCATTTCAGTAAAATCAGATTTACGGTTTAGAAAAAGTTAAAAACAATTTAATTGTGAAGGATCCATCTGTACAAACTTATCACATACAATAAATAAATGGTAAAACCTGAAGCTAATTACTCGAATATCTCTCACGTTTTCATGTATAATTGCTACAGAGATATATTTTGGGAGACAACAAGGAATATTTGGTTTTTTGTTTCCAGTATTTGATTTTGTGGACGAGAAAGGTTTTTGCACAGATTATTTTAACTGGAAAATTTCAATTATATTTTTAACTGTCTGTACTTTAGACATTGTTATTCATAAGTTTTTCATGTGTTCTTGTTAATCATCTCTTCTCTAGGGTGTACTTTGACAGTTATTATGACATTTTGAAATATTCATACACGTGTTGAGTCAACTCAATTTGTTGCGTCACTTTATTACGTGACAGTTTAACGAACACAAAGCACATGTTTATAAGAATAATATATTTAAACAATATACATTAGCTAAAACGCTTGTCTTTGCTTATTTGTAAAGAGTTGGCGTGTTCTAAATGTGTAACCTGAATTTTTAAATTTAAAACCTAATTAAAGAGTTGAATATTCATTGCAATGAGCAACACTTGTGGAAAATTCAATTACACATATGCACGCACGAAAAACGTGTATTATCCTTAATTTATAAATATTTGTGTCTGTAAATTATGGAATATGAATTTGTGTTCTCGTATGTAATTTTTCAAACATTGTAAATATACCAAGTGTCCAAAAAGTCCCACCCACCCTATTATTATTTTTATTAATGGAAATAGACAGATTTGCCTTGGGGAAAGTTTAGATAACCAAAGGAGGAGTTTTTTAAGTATCAAAATTTTCAACCGTTACCCCCAAAATGGGGTAGTTTGGGGGTAAGTCAAGAAATTTAAAAAGCAACCTCTGTTAGTGATACCTCATTTTAAAGGTCTTTTCAAAATAAGAACAATGGCGCAAACCAGAGGTCTCTAAGTTCATCTTACCCAAACTACCCTATTTTGGGGGTAAGGGTTGAAAATTTTGATACTTCAAAAAACTCCTCCTTTGGTTATCTAAACTTTCCCCAAAGCAAATCTGTCTATTTCCATTAATAAAAAAAATAAGAGGGGGGGGGCTGGGACTTTATGGACACATGGTATATGACTGATCGGATGTTTTGAATTATGTTCCTGTATACACACATTTTAAATTTGATGATTTTTCAGTGATTTGATTTATTTATACTGTTAGTAGTAATTGTATTTTTTGAACACACAAGTCAATTTATCTCATATGTTTGATGTCGTATACTTTTAGAATACTTAGTTATTTAACAACAATATAAATGGTAGAGGAGGATTGTTTCCAACGACAGGAGAAGCGGAAGAGCCTAGGTGAGAAAACTCCAAATCTAAAAACACCATTATGATAACTTGTTTCCAATGTCAGACTATGTGAGGATCAACCCATGAGTCTCCTGGCATCCCAGTACAATTTAGGAAAATTCTTCGAAATCTGTTGCTCAGAAATGATAAATTTATGGCAACGAAAATAGACAACGAAATTTCAACAACATTGTTTGGAAATTTAATACACCAGAATCGGACACATACAGAAGTAGGACAGCGAAACTGAACGAGAGAGATATTCAATGGCACACATATGAAAATAAAACACTAAGACCAATTAAGTTTATGGTTCAAGGTATTCATGAAAGCTGTAGTAAGACTGATAATATGGAAGATTTGAAAGAGAAAGGGGTTTAAAATTGCAGATGTTAACATCATAAAAAAAGAGAGAGATGTATTGACTAGGGTACATACTTGGATATCGTATAATTTATGTATCGTAACATCAAAAAATATGTATTAGAAATTACACATAATTAATAAATCTCAATAAAAGTGTAAACTGTAAAAATATTTGAGAGTATAATTTGTGTTAAAAGTTTACCATCAATTTCACTTTATTTTATCTGTCAATTGATAGGACGACAATTAGAAGTCCCAAGAGGGTTGGGGGATTATTCTTCATTAAATAGTTATTCTTTCATCTCTTGAGAATTGCAGAGTTCTGCTAAATAAGTAATGACTCTGAGATTGTATTCAAAGTTTTGTTGAAAATAGGTTTTTTTTTTTAATTTTTAATTTTATTTTTACAAAATGTTACAACTTAGCTCAACTCATCTAGCAATTTCCTATCTTACAAATTCACTGTTTGATGGGTAACAGCCCAGTGGTTGTTCCCATATAAAGATTACTGAACTACATCAGATCCGCTGGTTTGGTTCTCTTGAGCCGTCGAAGTGTACAAGGTTCATCCACCATCCTTCGTATTTCAGTGTTCAGATGTCCCTGGAGTCGCTGGTTTGGTTCTCTTGAGCCGTCGAAGTGTACAAGGTTCATCCACCATCCTTCGTATTTCAGTGTTCAGATGTCCCTGGAGTCGCTGCTGGTGTCTTTCTGCGTGCTTTTTTTATTACTTCTTCAACCGTTTCGATCTTCAAGTCTCTGTGTATATCCGAGTTCCTGATGTACCAGGGTGCATTCACTATACCTCTGAGCACTTTGTTTTAAAAAATCTGAATTAGATTTCTGTTAGTGGGCTTGGTATATCCCCATAGCTGGATGCCATATTCCCATATTGGCTTTATAATTTGTTTATATAGGAGCACTTTGTTGTAAGTGCTCAGCCCTGCACGTCTTCCAAGTAGCCAGTGCATTTTTCTATATCTAATGTTTAGCTCGTCCTTCTTTATTTTAACATGCTCCTTCCAGCGCAATTTAGCATCTAGCGTTGAAAATAGGTGAAACATACACAAATAAATTAAGTATTTTATTTATTATTATTAGACCTTAATAAGTTGCTTGTAGACATTGTTATGGACGATACCCTGAAACTGTTTTATTAAACAGGCCTACCAGTCTAGGGATATTGTGCAATGTTAATTATTACAAGATTAGTTATACCTCTGCTTAAATTGTATCAGTAGCACCAACATTGAAAGAGTAATTTACGGTTTTCTGAGAAATTTTCACGTGTACAGTATTTGTACAGATTTCAAATTAAGAGGACATAGATGTTTTGATGTAATTTGTATAAAAATTAACAATAAATCTTCATTACTAGCATTTATTAGAAAATAGTTAAATATTACCTATCGTTTTGTAAACGTCTGTCTGAGTTTGTATTAATTAAAAGTATATACATAATATAATTTACAACATACCAACTCACACGGATAGTCAACAGAAGCGGTCTCTTATTTTCTAGTTCGACCCCCCAAAATTAAGTAGATAAAAATTCGCTTTTGGAGTTACCCCCACCAGTATGTTAACTGTAGGTTTTTAACATTGATCCAAAATTGGTTTATTGGGTTACCCCCTGAAATTTTTGGAAAGGGCGGTAATCTTTACATTGGTTTATAGGATTACCCCCAAATTTTGTCAAGGGTGGTAAACCTTACATTTGTTTATAAGGTTACCAATAAATTTTGAGAATAAACAAGGAAAATATGTAACTAAAATCCCATAAAAAATTTTTTTGGTTTCATACAAAGTTAAAAATATTTTTCTTGGGACAGCTCGTTGTTCTGAGTATAGTTTTTACCCTTTACATTTGATCGTATACCAATTTCTCGTAGATTTATGACATCGATTTGTGACTTATTTTTTTGGAAATGTTGTAATTTTAGGTACTAACCTTTCGTTAAATATCCACTGAACTATAATATCTTAGGAAAACAAGAATTCCAGATATATTATCTTAGTTTTGTTTCTAGTTACTGTGATTCGGGGAATCTTTGTTTTACTGATTGTGAATATCGTCGCACTGCTCCTTGGGCATTTGAATATTGTACCTCACAACATGTTTTGTTATTTATTATTTATGTAACTTTTATTGTTATTACTTAAATTAATCTTTTAATTAGCCTTTTTTAGAAATCTTTTGTGTTATATATTCTTGTGGTTACAGACACAAGCTCTGTACTACGAACAAATTAACTTGAAATCTTAAATGTTCGATTTTGCAAATAACGATAAACTCCTATTACATTTCCATTTTATTTGAATTAATTGACATTTTATTTCAGAAAGAACTGTTCGTAGATAGTTTGTTTCAACGTTCTTTCTTTTGTTCCGCTTTAATCCTAAAGAAAACATCCATCAAATATGATGTGGCGAATTTCCTTTGCCACTGTTTCCCCTTCAAAACCAAATACGATTTAGTTTTATGTTGTAAGGCGTTGCGGGTTGCTGGACGCAATGTGGCAGGAGTTAATTCGTTCCCTCATTCTGTAGCTAAGCCAAACGCAGTAATAAGTTAAAATCTAGCAGTTGTGCGTCACCCGTCACTAGGACAGGAACTGGACTATTGTGAAAATTACTTGTGTGTTGGGTCGGAAGACTCGGGGAAAATAATGTGATTTTAATAACCGCGATTAAATGAAATCGTAGTCGGCCATCTTGGCCCAACGATTAGGATCATTATTTAGTAGAGTGATTAAGATTCCCTTACATCCGAATTAAGTTAAGTATATATATTTAAGATAATAATAATTATAAATTTATTATTTAATTATTAGTTTCACTCGCTCATGTAAACTGGCTGAATGAGAGTCGTCGAGCTGGACGTAGGTCTGAGCTGAGATAGCTGTGCCAGATCAACTATTTCCTTTTAATTGTACTACAGCCGTTTCAACTTTTATTCAGCCATGGTCACATGCTGTATTTCTTGTATTGAACTGTTTTGTAAAATCAATAGGTTTAAATCGATGTAGGTACTTTTCTTTGGCCCGTGGTCATTTACAGGCTTTTTCGTACAAACTTTCAAATGGAAAACTGAGTTAATTTATTCTTTCTTAGTATTGATATATGTCATTCCCATTCTAGTACTCTTAAAACTAGAATGTATTTCAATAAATTTATCTTACATTCACATCATTTGGTTTAATATGCTGGGAAATGCCACACGTTACATTTCAAATATCAGAATTTATTATACATCTCCATAACTGTCAATATAAACTGAACAGAATAGGTAATGTATAGAGATTGAGAATGACAGTTAATGGTATCGTTTCAAGATAATCTCATGTGCTGGTTTACTTTCCGGTGATAGACCATAATCCTCACACTGCATTAATTGTGTGAACGTTATTAAGCCGGAAGATGCGTGTAATTACAGTAAAGTTATTATTGCTATTAATGGCGTAGAAGTTGGGGAAATAAAGTTATTTATTAATAACAATCAAGTTATTGTAGCTCATGTATCACTGATGATGGCGACTTTGTCGTTGAAACGCGTTAAAGTAAACGTAATATTTGTGACATCTCGTGTTCAAGTTTTATTCAATCTAATGATAAAATTAATAGCACACTAAAAGAAGTCTGAATAAGTAAAAAACCATGAATTTCCTCCTCAAATAATACTGAAATCCAAACATATTGAATAGGAAAAAACTGGTTCTTATCAAACCAACCGAAAATCAATAACGAGACTATTACGAAAATTGAATCCATTGAGCATATTAGTCCTGCTTAAATTGCAGAGTTTTCCAATAATGTAAAATCACATGGCCAAGCACATGATCTTATTAGTAGGCCTACTTTTTATCCACATCAACAAACTTTGAAATTATTTAGTGTCCAAGATTGCTGTGTTCTACATGATTGTATTAAGTTACTATTTAATTCGTGAAAAAGTAATTTAAAATTGTTTTACACTCATTAAAACACAAACAATAATATAAATAATGCATTAAAAAAGAAATATAAAAACTTGTTTTATGATTGTGCTGTTGTCACAATAAAAGTTAAAAGCTATTTGAATTCAATTTATAAGTTTAAAAAAACATCAAAGACTCTTGTCTTGATATAGTTTTATAGATATATTAGTCTCAAATATTAAACTTTTATTTGAAAATCCTTTGAACCTGGTTTCGTGACTTTAAACAATCAATATTCTTTCAATCTATGAGTGGTTTGAGTTGTAATTCTTTAGTTTTATTTTCATGTTTTTGTTGATATTTATATCGTTCTGATTGTGTTCCAACAAATAATATTTGCGTAATTATTAATTAGTTTCTTGATGTGGGAAAACATTAGAAATGAATTGTGTATTCCTATTATTAACGAATCTGAACTAGTTACAATATTTGCATACTGTAATTAGCTCTCTCTTGTTATTACTCTGTTTTCACCTGCGTCTAAATCTTCCAGACGTTAAAACATCTTTCCACACATTTCTATCAAGATGTATGTATATCTGCTATCATTATTCTCCACAAGTCATGATGTAGAATTTACATTTGTCATTTCCATTTTCTACACCGTAGCGTATGTAATATAAAACTGTAATAACCGAGTCTTTACCATGTGGTCTACTAATAAAACATTGAATTCAGAAATGGATTTATAAGTTTTTAACAGTGAAGATGTTGATTTTTTGTTATTTATAATTATTTTTCTTGCTGTTTAAAGGCGAAAAACCTCTCTGTTATCATTATTTATTAGAAAAGAGAAAGCTTTGTAGAACAGCTTATTAGATTAATGAGTGTTTGGGAAGTATTTTAAATAATTCTAAATATAAGTTTCTTGAGTTGTCAAAAAGTTTTGTTTACAAATTAAATTGTAAAATTTGTAATTCAGTTTATGTTGGTCGTAGCTTTAAAACTAAGTTAAGTGAACATGGCAAGTTGGCGGCTAGATTATGAAGATTCTAGCTTTTCTAATAATTTTAAAAAAAACCTCATCAAATATCAGATTTTGATTCAAATATAGGTTTTAATATTCTTCATGTAAATTGTAAAGGTAAAAGTTAAACGCTTCAGAAATGTTAGAAATTAAGAGAATAGCCAATAAAGACTCTATAAAAAAATGAACATATTTCTAGGAACATTGTTTTTATAGTTTAGTTTTAGTTAGATTTTAGTAATTCACCACTGTTGTAACCCCTATCTAAAGCCCAGATACCTTATCTCTTCCCACCTCCTTAACCTAACAGGAGATTTCGACTCACTTTCTTTAGGCCTAGACAAAATATATAAGTCTTATATCTTTAGTCTGTAAACTGCCTTCCAATACAGGTTGGCGAAACCTAGGTCAGCAGGGCTCAATTAAAATTTATTCTGGAGTACAAATTTTAAAATTTATTTATTCATTCGCCACGGGATGTTTACCTACTTTTAATAGAATTAAACGTATATGATAATTGTATGATTCTAAACTTCGTTAAAAGTGTGATTAGACCTCTTCAAAATTTACAAAACAGAAGATATTAAGACAACCTATGAAGGGTTGTTTGTTACTGTAGAGAAGAAGATAGGATATTATTAAAGAAGTATTACATTTCTTAGTTAATCCACCTAGGCATGTTTCCCTCCTTAAGTTTTCTTGAAAAGATTAAGATCTATATTAGATGTATGAACATCTGAATGGCATTGCCTAAGTTGAGAATCTTAATGAATAGTGAAGATTGTGTTTTGGTTCTAAAGAAACAAAAACTTTTAAAAAAGAAATTCAACAGTCATACACCAGACGTTGCAATCTTAAGATTTCCATTTTTTTTAAAAAGTTTAATTGAAAATTGACAAATTAAAAACTACTATTTTATAAATTCAGTATTTCGTTAATTTTTTTAATTAGTTCAACGATTCAACACTTCTGAGTTAATTCAAATTGTGAAATTCAAACTCAAAGAGTAAGGTTGAACATTGTAGGCAGCTTTACATGTTTATGAAGCGAAAGTAAGTTTGTTTATAAGAATAAAAGTTTTGAATTACTTAGATAAACAAGTTTAAATTTATGAAGAACATTTTCCACTACACACTCTTTGTCTTTGTTTCTGTAAATTATCTGTTTTAGTATATGAGAGTTTATTAACAGGAACATAGGGTAAATTTCATAAATTTAAAAGTTAATCTACCTTCACGTAGGGTGTTAATATTTCACAATTAACAATCCCCTTGACGTATAAATATTAATGCAGATGACACATATTCCCATGTGGTATCGTAGGGACTTTGTTGGAAAATGTTGTTTGTGTATTATTTTTAATTCTGTACTCAATTTCTTTTATAATCCACAGCCGCGATTCAACGCGTTTCTGAAGTATTGGGGATTTTATCTTGATCCTGTTTACTCGTAAAGCTATTATATCATCCTTATACCAGAATTATTCAACGTTCAAGAAAGTCAACTCTGCGACAAATATAAAACAAATTTACATTTAAAAAAATTTGTCTTAATTCATTTTGGAATAATTTTTTTAAAATATTTGTTTCTTCTCTTTTAAAACTGCATTTATTATTTCCAAACATTAAGTTGACCATATTTTACTTTTAAATTTGATTATAATTTCTTGAGACTGCTTTTCAATTTATTATTTAATGTGTAGTACAGTATGTAATATGTATTATAGTCAAACATAAAATCGATTACAATAACACACTCTTGAGTTTTATGTAAATACTCAAAAACATAACACAAGACATATTAAATAAAAATATGTTAAGTTTAAAGCTGTCTTGTTATTCACTTTTTATAATATATATTTTTCTCTACATAGTAACACAACCTCTAATAAAAAGTATTACTTTGAGTTCAAATGAAACCAGACTTCTGTAAAAGTTTATCGGAATAATAAATAATACAAAACATATCTTATAATTAGTTCAACGTTGTCTCATTAATCACTGTTAGGATGTTTTTTACAATGTTCAATTTCAGTTCGTTTGCGAATACTGGCAACCGTTAAAATGATTTGATAAAATACAACTCAGTACACAGACTAAGTATACAAACAAAATAACTTATTGATTATGAAATTATGTTAAGTTTAGACTGTATTGAGCGAGTGTACATTTTCAGTTGCTACAGTAACAACATATGATTATAGACAACTTGCGTAATTTGATGATTTAAATTATACAAATATATGCAACTAATTAGAATAAATAGTCATATTTTAAAATTCGATAAGAAAGATAGAAGTTTATGTATGTAATATAAAAGGGAAGAAGAAAATAGATCCCCTCAAAACCACAACAAAACACAATATCTTCATTGTATATTCACCACTGTACTCTAGTGATTCATATAATAATAATTGATGTTAAAAATTTCTATTTATCTTAAGCCTGAGTCTGAAAATAATTTATTTTAATACAAATAATAGTCCAGTGATCCATGAACACAGATCGTAAATAAAGTACGTTGCAACGCCCGGGTTTAATCGATGTTTCTTGAAATTTAAATTTAACGACAGACATATTTATTCTTAAACAAGTTGACATTGTGAACGTATTTTAAGTAATGTGTTTATTTTAGAGTTAAATTTGCAGTAAAGAGATTAAAAAAAATTCTTATTTTCATATTTAAAACATTTGAAATGTCTGATATAGGACTAAATAATATTTTAAACTTTTCTTCAAAGCTAAAAAAACGTTTTAAGCCCATTTTTGGATAAACTAGAATATTAGAGTGTACTAATTTGAAATAAACACTTATAAAAATAACGTGTTCTATTTGAAAGTAAGGTCCTGGTTTAATCGGTTTTGTAATTATATTCCAGAAATACATAATAAATAGTGTTTGTTATGTATTACAATTATTATTTAAAGTCCAATAACATTAAAAGATACATTGAAACATAAACAATAAATCCATTATTAAGAAAAATTTTAAAAGAGTTTAAAAAAACTTAATTTATCATTTTAAGTCATTTGTATTAAATTGATTTTCTGCAGAAATTATAAACAAAATAAATAAATATATAATATAAGTTTTAATTGTTCATTATTTTTTAGCCTTAGAACCAAATTTATTTTTATTACTACCAGACTGAATAATATGGTGTTTTGGGAGTCAAACATTTAGTCACCTAATATAAAATATCGTTTAAAGAAAACTACAATTGACTGAAGTAACTTATTATTGATTTTAAATAACTATAAATAATTTCTTTTGAGATATAGGTTTCTATAGGGCGGTAACAACAATTCCAAGTTTGTTAATGGAAAAAAATTGATATAAAACATATTTGTAAATTAAAATAACTATTAATTGCTGAAATAATTATAAAGCGGCTGTATGACTTATGATTAAATTTATATACATAGAGATTGTGTGTTTTTAAACCCTACAATATGAGTGTTAAGTGTAATATATATTAAAACCCTACAATATATTATAAACATCAATAAAATTTGTGTACGAGCTGTATCAAATAAAGAAACTTTGTTTTCTACCGATCAGCAAAAACACTGAAAACTATTTGTAAACTCTTTGCAGAGAACTTTGGTGTATCTAAACCTCCATGACAACCATTTGGTCTGTCCAGTTGATTGTGAATCATCCATCGTCTAGTCCAGTTGTGTTGTCTGATTCCTTAGACAAGGTATCAGTTTGAAATGTTTATTAAAATTGAAGACATCACCAACGAAATGTTTTAAATGCTTACAGAAGAGCTAACAGGGAAGTCTGCTTGAGCAGTACAAAAGATTTAGTGAAGGATGTCAGAATGTGGAAAATGTTGAAGAATATGAATGGTTTTCCACTTGAAGGACCGAATAAAATGTAAAACAAAATAGCAAGCAGTTCTTTTGTTTCTTGTTTATTCAGTTTTTATAGTTTTGTGATTTTTGAGTCATTATAAGGAAAGTTGTTTTAAATTGTGTTAAAAAAGTAAACAATAGGTTTTATCAAATTTCAACTATAAATAGGGATATTACTTCAGTATTTTCAAAACTGTTTATGTAGTTACTAAAGCAATATTGCATAATGTGAACATATTTATTTTGTGTTTATCATGTTGTCTTTTAAAACCTTCAATACTAGAATTCATTTTCGAACTAAAAATACAATTTCCTGGCGATTGTCTAAAACAATCAAAAGTAGTCTGACACCAACACATTTTTGAATTATGTTCATTTGTATCCATGGAAACGAAGAAAATATAAATTAAATGGTGTAATAATGAAGGTTTGCTGAATTAGTAGTACATTTCTTTATTTTATAATTAATTGTTATGTGCAGTTTAAGTAGCTGTGCCTCAGACCCAATTATGATTTTTGTGTGACAGTGTGCGTTATTTTTCATATTTTCATTAATATTAATCCAAAAATAAAACGTAAACATGTAAATTGATTTGTTCATTTAAATAATAATAGTATATTTTCTTGGTTACCATGGATACAAATGAATATAATTCATAAATGTGTTTGTGTTAGACTAGTTGTGATTGTTGTAGACAATAACCAAGAAATTGTATTTTAATATTTTTGTCGATAACTTGGTTAATCCTTTGAGTTGCTGAGTGTTTATGTATTATCAACATAGCTTTCTGAGGAACGGATCTTATAATTTTTGTTTGTTTCGATTTTTGTTCATAAATTATAAGATATGAATGCAAATTTTGGGTATTTAGCAACAAAATATCAATTTTATATTTCGTATCAAATTATATATTTAAATGTGTTTCAACGTTCTTTTCAACATATTTAACATCTATAAGAAAATTATCTACAAAAGACACCATAACGCTGTCAATTCAGACATAATTTATCAAAATAGCTCTACCTGTTACAACCAATTTTTAAATATAACAATTAATAACACAAAATCAGATGCCAATAGTAGGTAACAATGTAGATTATGATTCATTTAAAGTAAATACAACCAACCCTACAGTGAAAACTTATTTTAACAAAATTCTATTGTGTAAAAATGAAAATGCATCATAGTTTGAAAGCAATCATAACTTTAAAAAAAGAAAACAAACCAATGACTACGAAATTTTTACCGAACAAAATCTGATTTTTAGCAATTATAAAATTATTAATCTAGTGTTTAAAAACATAAGTTAATGGAGAAATTTTACACTGTAGTTGAGAAAATGAAATTACTGCAAACCATTGTTGCTTTTTCGCAGTGGCTAGTGAAGATTTGAGGCATTGTACCATCAACTGAGATGCTATTTTATGCGGAGTCTTAACTCATAGGTAAACAGATTGCATTAAAATCAGCTAATATATTATAAAATAACAATATAACCCTATTTATTACTGTTTTACTAATTAAAACTGAGTCATGTTTTGATAATAGATTTTATATAATTCATTTATAACGTTTGCATAAATCAAGTAATACAAAAGTTACTGTTTATATATATTTTCATGATAGAACTGCAAAAGAAAAATGATTTTATATTTAGGAATAAAAAAATGAAGACAAATTAGAAAGTAGAGCTTGTTACTATTATTGTTTAGTTTACAATAAAGACAAAAATAAATTGTTGAACTAAAACTATGATCATTTTATTTTAATTAACTGTACTTTACAAAACAACCAATCTTATTGAGAATGGCACATCATTAAAATAACATAGGAGTGTTATAGAAACTAGATTAATCGGTTCTTCATTCATTGAAAGAATCATTTGTCCAACACTGCATGATATTAATACGACTTTCCAATTTTAGTACGTAATTTTAAAATAATTCAACATCAACATTACAATGAAAATGTTCTCCAAACTCAGAAAAAAATTAAAGAATATATATTTTAACACAGTCTAAAATTATATGATTTCATTGTACACAACGTAATGCCTTCGTGACAAGTTTAGACAATTACATTACCCGAGGTAAAGTTTTTAGTTCAGTTTTGTTTAGAGAATTTGAGCTTGTAGCTTACAAAGAACAAATAAAATAATCAGAAAATAAAAAAAAGGAATCCCAAGGAAATTATTATCGTATGTTATTAAAAAACAAAATTGAATTGTAAAGAGTGTTTCGTATATTTTAAGACGTTTTATTTGTTTGTAATTTAATTTGGTCAATTAACAACCTGTACAGTTTGTTATTGGCTTAGAAACACGAGTTCTTTAGTGGTTGTGTAATTTAGTTCATATTATATTTACACAGACTTTAGTGGTTGTGTAATTTAGTTCATATTATATTTACACAGACTTTAGTGGTTGTGTAATTTAATTCATATTATATTTACACAGACTTTAGCGGTTGTGTAATTTAGTTCATATTATATTTACACAGACTTTAGTGGTTGTGTAATTTAGTTCATATTATATTTACACAGACTTTAGTGGTTGTGTAATTTAGTTCATATTATATTTACACAGACTTTATCGGTTGTATAATTTAGTTCATATTATATTTACACATACAGTAATCTCAATTTACATTTACTAATTAGAATCGTGGCTAATTGTTAAAGACAAAACCAATAAAGGATGAAGATTGTAATATTCTAATCACCAAAGGGTTAGACTGAATGTCTTAGCAATTAAATGAAATGATTTTATTGGATATCTACATATTTATTGTGTATTAATAGAATAAATACTCTGGCTTCATCCTATATATATAAGTTTATAAATTTATTTTCACGTAAATACTCATCAATTTAAACTGCATATTTTCAAATTTGTATAAAACTTTTTTTGTACCAATAAAGAGTGAGACAGTAAATTCATAGTTATTATTGAATAAAATTCTTAATGATACATTAAATTATTAAGAAATTGCTGTATTTGAATGCAGACAATAATAGTTTGATAAGAAAACAGAAAAACACCAAAATAATTGGATAAACATTTATTAACTTCTCATAATTATGTGCAATCATATGGATAATATTGACTGGATATAAATATCTAACCATAAAATTGTACATACGTAATTTTACGTAAGTGAGAAAAGAATTACTAGACTAAGGTTATGATATTAGTAAAGAAATGATTCGAATAATAATATTTTTATACAAATGTTTAATACAAGAACTATTCTGTAGATATGTTCCATTAATTCTCGAGTTTATTGGTTTTATCTGTTAAAAATATTTGAGTTGTTGCTAAACTTACACTCACCAAAAATAAAATTAATTACTTTGTCTTTCTTCAGAAATTGTTAATTTTTATTCAGATCTCTATCAGGTCTCTGGTGTGTAATTAGTTTGTTAACTTTTTGTGGTTGAAAACCTCCTTCGTAGCGATATCTCCATAATTGAAGAGATTAAGACGACAAAAATTAAATAATTTTGAAATGAAAACAATAAAAAACAAGCTTTGAAATCCCTGGCTAGTTCGGCTCAGTATTTCTTTGTCCAAATTCTCTGAGTATTTATCTAAGACAAGGACCAATTTAAACCATATCACGATTTACAAGCTTTAACACACACGTTCAACAGGAGTAGAACGTGCATAAGATCTAACGGTCCACTAGTCCAAACTGCGTCAATATAACCGCATCCCTAAACCAACTGAGCCACTCCCCTTTTTAAATACTATCGTTGAAACGAATTTTATTAAAATCTGTTTAGTGAATCCCAAAATTAATATTAAAAGTAATTTGGTTACTGTAAAATGTCACCCTATAAAAGTATCTTTTTCTTTGTCTTACCTGTATATAAATATAATACATTGAAAAAATATTTACCACAACTTCATTAAGATCCTTTATAGCTAGCAAGGACCTTAAACAAATTATCATTAAATTACGAAACTAAGTAGATACCTACATAAAAGGCCTATTTTCCCTTTAATATATTCATGCCTTTTACTGCAATTTAATTAAATATAAATGAAATGAATGTCGTAAGTTCATTTATGACTCGCCAATAAAAGACAGCTGTTTATATGATAGTTCTGATGCAGTATATTGCAGTGGTCTTTGGGTTTGTACGCGTCTGCAGTTTTATATCAATCACATAACACAAATTCCACACACTTAGGTTCATAAGCATCCAGAATTAAGAGAAATGATAACAAGCATGTTTAAACTAAATAGATAACCTTTTCTCAATAATAATTTGAATTTGCCCCTAACCACAATCACTGGAACTTAATAAAACACAATTATCTGATTAATTGTTCTTTATTAATTATATCCACTTAATGCCCTGATGTACATTTCGATAACATGGTTATCATCATCGGAGGGTCTTGCTTACAAACTAAATCTAACCTTACATATCTATTACTAAAATAAAATTGTAAAAATACTAGAATTTTATTTTAGTAATAGATATGTATGGTTAGATTTAGTTTGTAAGCAAGACCCTCCGATGATGATAACCATGTTATCGAAATGTACATCAGGGCATTAAGTGGATATAATTAATAAAGAACAATTAATCAGATAATTGTGTTTTATTAAGTTCCAGTGATTGTGGTTAGGGGCAAATTCAAATTATTATTGTGAATTTCACCACAGTGCTCAACAAGATTGTATCATAACCTTTTCTGTTTTTCAAAGATATGTCCTTTATTATATGTTTTTTATTAGCTTTTATACTACAATATAATACAATTTCATGTAATCGCTTTAGTGGAGATACAGTTTATAAAAAGGAACGCTTTAAATTGAACTAAGATTGTAAAATATGTACTAGATGTAAAAAAGAAAATGCATATGATAGGCCTATTAATTTTAAAATTCAGATATCTTATTAGAAACTATTTTTATAGTTCAACTGGGTAAAATGAATTAATACTTTTCATTATAACATTTCCGCTGTAGTTTGTTTAAAAAGTAAAAAATTAAAAAATATATATATATTGGATTTGATTACTTATAGTATGATATCTCCATAAAAAATAATACAGAAAAATGTATAACATTTGTAAATATATTGAGGTGATATTTTTGAAATCTCCCTGGATTGCATATTATTTATAGGTTTTTAAAATGAAATTTATATCTTGTATTTTCTTTAAAAGAAGACGAAGTACGTAAGTTAAAACTTTATAAAATTACATTTTTAAATTCCAATTTTTTCTTATGAGATTGAGATATAAATTAAAAAAATAACCATCATCTGATTTTATATAACAGGTGTTTTAATATTGGGTATTTACACTGAAGTATGTCTCCACCACTACTAAAAACAAATTTGCAGAAATTCATCACAAAATCAAATCGTATCAATAAACCACTCACGAGTTTGCCATATTTCATATACTGTGTATGTGATGTAATTTATTATATTTTTATGACGTCAAATTTAAATTACATCAAAAACCAGTTAAATACTTTTGGATGTTTACTTTTTAATTCAGTGTTCTGTAAATCTACTAGATGTAGACAATCAAATATATTTTGTTGGTATTTTGCACAGCCTGATGATGTCAACTTGTGGACGAAACAACTGTAGGCTTATTCAATAAAAACTGACTTCATCTTGACGCCAATAAGGTATTTATGTACATATATACAGTATAGCAAGTCTGAAAGCAATTGTGGAAATTAATATTATGATATTGTAATGCAGAGGGTTCATTTATTAATCCCTGGGGAGAAGCAATCCCTAAGACCACAGAATAGATTGTTGTTTCAAAGTACAGGAGTCATTAGTGTACAGGAACTTTATGTCGTAGTAACTCAATTCAGTAAAATGAATATAATGCACCTTAGGAATTTTAATTACCCAATACAGCTGAAATATTTAATAAAAATGTACAGTTATGAATTTCTCTTAACAATTTAAAAGTTTTATTATAAATATTTGTAACTAACATTTATTCTAAATCAAAGTTAACAGTTTTAATCAGAGAATGTTGATGGTTGTTTGGACCCTCTGTATGATACTCAGGCAAGTCAATTCAGGACTTTACCACGGTCACAAACTTAAAGATTGTGTCCTTATATAAAGAGAGCCAATTGTGTATTTCTCTAGGTAGTCCCTACAGTGAAATTTCTCGCGGAAAATATATTTGTCAACATTTTAAAGTAAAAACCTGAAACACTTAAATTATTGATACGTTATTAGGTCCATTAACATATTTGTGTGGTTTACATATGATATTATACAATGGGAATTAGATTATTTTAAAATTTCTCCAAAATTAGACCAACAAATAGCAGGAACTACTTTTGGTAGAATGATAGAAAAACAATTTTCTATAGGATATATCTTTTTAATACATTATCTTATGGTTTTGTATATAATAACACATTTTTAATATTTATGGAAATAATAGGGATTAAACTATTTACATAGACAGGATAGTTCTTTGTAGATATTCCATATGTTAGATCTTTAAAGGCATCTAAAAAAAGTATATTTCAAAAAGTTTAAATCATTGTTATTAACAGGTTTAAGAAAAATAATAATTTAAATCATTACTAATTCTACACAAATTCACAAAATTATTTTCATTATTTTCACTCTTAAATTCTTTACTTAAAATCAAATTTTTAACACTAAGTAAAAGAAAAATGAATACGTCGAAAATGTACTGTGGTTCTAGAAATGTAATAATTTTTCTTTTGTAAAAATATAAGTGTGTATTTTCAATCCTACAATGCGGTAGTATATTGATCAAGCGCATCTTTATGAATGGTATTGTTCAGTAAAATTTATATATTGTGCTTATTTACTATTTGGTTCTTTACACACTACGTATTAAACACGTTAGACTCCTAACAAATTTTCAATAGTTTATCCGGATTAAATAAGGTGTATCATTAGACAGTTCGGGCGAATCTATTTCTAGATAACACAGTAATCAGAAACAGCAATAAGATGTTTCTTTGGGTTCTCAATTCGTATTGAAATAAAACAGGAAAATAAACAAATGATCAAAGAATTACCCCGTTTAATTCTGTTTTATGTTTTTTTTTTTTTTTTTTTTTTTTTTTTTTCACTTTACAACATCCATTTCCTCATTCTGAATTGCTTGTGTATAATTGGAGGTCGTATAACTGAATATCTATGTTTTATGTATTTTTATAGTAGTCTATAATATTATAAAAGTAGTCTCTCTCTCTCTCTCTCTCTCTCTCTCTCTCTCTCTCTCTCTCTCTCTCTCTCTCTCTCTCTCTCTCTCTCTCTCTCTCTCTCTCTCTCTCTCTCTCTCTCTCTCTCTCTCTCTCTCTCTCTCTCTCTCTCTCTCTCTCTCTCTCTCTCTCTCTCTCTCTCTCTCTCTCTCTCTCTCTCTGTATTTTATATTTTTATATATGTTGTTATGTTGTATGGGGTTAGGTGGTAGAGAGGACTATACAGTCCTAACCTCGCCCCTAAATAAAGACAATTCATTTTCTCTCTCTCTCTCTCTCTCTCTCTCTCTCTCTCTCTCTCTCTCTCTCTCTCTCTCTCTCTCATTTTAATAGTTTTTGGATGTATCTTCCCTATATTAATAAATAATACAAATAATTTCTACTGTTATTATGGCTGTAAAAAACATTTGCTATTTGTTTTAAAGAATTGTAGATTCCTGGATTTCAATGTTTATGACAATTACATTATTTTCTTAATTTAAAAACAAACTGTTACATCATTCTTGTAAAATTATTTCTTAAACATCAGATCATATGATAAGATACACTATTAAAATCTATGATTTCCATATTTTATACAGCAGGTAAACATATAGATTTTCTGTGGACGGTGGAGGCGGAACCATAAGTCTTATTACATTTTTCAGGATGTAAACATATCTATAAACGAGACTGATGCAAATTTTATAGTTTCGTATATTTTGTTTGCTACTGTATAATATTTTATAAAGTTGCAGATAGTGAATTTTGAATTTAGTACTTACCTATTATTTTGTTTTAATTATTAATATGTTTATAAAAATATTTTTATCTTAAGTTTCAGTAACTAACATCACTCATTAGGTCAGGATATGTTCGTATAAATTCAACAGCATTGTGAATTTTAATGAGCAACTCATCTTTTGTATTAACTTTCGTTCTAATATGACCCCAAATGTAGTAACTCGTTGCGTTGTCAGGTGATTGAGGTGAACAATTGATTGGTCCACCACGTCCAATTCAGTTCAAAAATTAGCATTCAAGTGATTTATAGTTACTAAAGGAAAATGTGAAATTCACATCGTGCTAGAAAATCTCGTTTGTAAAGATACATCCTCTAAAAGAGCCGCAAATTATTATTTTGTTACTCAAAATCTTTCGTTTCCATCCCTGTAAGGGTTTTATTGTAAACAAAATAACGGTCTAAGAATTTTGTCATCAATAACGTCACACCAAACATTAATGTGAAATCTATGTTGGTTACTAGTTTTAATGATAACATGTGGATAAATGACTATTTCTTGAACTGAAAACATGTCTCGTACCTATCACTGCCTGAACATGATGAATCACACGTTGTTCTTATTATAAAAACAATTATTTATTTGGCAGTGAACAAGAATACAATGGAAATGACCCTAAAATACTGATAAACTGAATATTGGGAATTCGCCAATCAGGAAATCTTTCTTGATATACAAGTCGAGGATTTTCGTTGCAATTTTCGTAAACAAAAACTATATCGGCATATTTCTGGTTGGAAAATTAAAACAGTAATTCCACACTACGATATGATTACAATACACATTCTACATTGTGTGATACTTCTATAAAATCAATTCAAACAAAAAACTCACTTGTAATTGTTGATCAGCTGGTGGTATTACCAACCTATAAAAAGAAAATTTCTTTAAAATTATTCTAAAAAATCACAATTCAATACATTTTAAGAAGGTATTATTTCCTTATACTTATGTAAATTTATTAGACATTGCAAAAACATTGTTTTATGAAATTTTACTAAGTTCCGAAAGTTTTAACTCTGTAGTATTTGTTATTCAAAAGATATGATTTTTTTGTTTAATAAAATGGCGGCTAGATAGACAAGTAAGCATTGTAGGACATATGTTCATATTTATGTAGTTTTTTCTTTATTTTCACCAGTAGAATACGTCGATTCTTGGTGAGATACCGTGGTTTAATAAAATAATAAAATCATCGGAGGGGATATAAGAGATAAAGAGAGGTCATTCTACCACACCATTAACTAACTGTCCACAATGTTAGTATAATCTCTTTAACTACGTTCCGAGTTTGTTATACTGCAATAATGTTTCATCGGGATAAAACCCTTTTAAATGTTTTATTACACAAAGTAAATGTCGTTATTGGGTATGTTTATTTTATTTATTGCACTGCGATCATATACAAGCTTAAGCTAGAAACTGTTTTATAATATTCTTGTTATTTCCCTTTATTTAATTTTATTAATGAAAATGCATTTTCAAAATAATTCTGTTTTTGTTTTAGCCGTTGAAGTTTCACTGTTTAAGTCATCATTAGAGTTGATAACGAAATTCGTAAAATCTAAAAAAATAGGCAGATTCAACTTGTTTTTATAAATAAATTGTGAAGAAGAGGTAATACCTCCTTCTCGAAAGTATTAAAACTGATTTTTGTTACAGTTCACAAACTATTTCTCTATAGCGTGTCGAAAAAATAATTTATGTTAGTGTAAAAAGAAAACGGTAGACATGTTGAAGGGCAGGAGAGTGATGTAGGGTGGATTTAAAACTAATCAGATGTATTTTATTTAATCAAACAAAAACAAGTCACTTATGCTATATCAATATAATAATAAATTTACTAAAATGAAATCCGTTTTAAAACAATTTATGAAGGAAAATAGTAAAATGAAATTCTAACATTAGATTTATATTTATTACAGTTTTACAAAGTTAGATTACTAGTGTGTAGTGTGTTTAATCTGGACTCATTTGTTCTTGCTCAAAAATTCAAATTCACTTTTTATCAAACACAAAATTCCAAGTTTTTTCAATTGCATAAACGTCTATTAAATATTTGGATGTTGATAATAAACTATGATTGAATATGGAAAATAACCTATTAAGTCAAAAAACATTGGATTGATACAATAATATTGATATCTAAATAACTCCAAGGTACTTCGCAATATTCCATTCCTAATAAAATTATAGTTACAATGTTAATATACAAATAACAGTAAAAAAAATATTTAAATCAATACTGTAATATTTAGTAACTTATTTTCAGGTGAAACCACCCCTAATGAGAATACCCACGACTATTATAGTTGCCTTTGTTTCCAAACAACAATGGAGACGTGTTTCAGCTCTACCAGTCCTCATTACCAACAAAGAGCAGCTGTCTATTAATGACGTTAAATATTAAATGGAATGTTACTGTCGAAAGGACCTTATTAAAATCAAAACGGAAAGTGAATCTTGAATTTTTTTAAAGTAAAAATAATTTTCTACAAGAAACCAATGTCATGGTTTTTTGTTAAAAGGTTTTGTTATTTTATAACAATGTTTTAGGATACTAGTCATAAGCAGTAAAACAAAGGGACAATGAATCATGTGAAAAAAACAATTGTAAATTTGAATATGTTCCTTTGACAATCAATATTTTTAAAATTTTGGTCAAGTGTTTGAATGATGTGTATGCAATATGTCTTATGAAGAATTGTGTTATTAATTTTGTGATTGAAATTTTAAGTGAAGTTTTCGTCTTGTCCACTTATTGTTGTTAAACATTTTATTAGAAAAAAATTCACAAATCAATGTCGTATAAATATTTTTATAAATAGTTGTAATTGCAGTGAATGTTATCCACATGATAGCATGGTCCTCGTTGCTTTGTTAGATCCATATGTTTGGATGTAGCTACGCTAGTAGAACAATCTTATATAACATAAAACATTAGTTTTTAACAATCTATACATTTCTTATTATTCTCTATTAAATTTTCAGTGTTGTAATGGATATTATTTTAATATAAGTAAAGTAACTAACTCATGAAGTATTATGAAGTCATGTCTTTCTATCACTATTTCAAAAATAGTCAGGGGTTGCAGTGTATTTTATTTCCTCCACAGTGTATATACCTATATACAGACTTTCACTGTAAGATCTTACGAAATAGATATGTTTTTCTGAATTTCGTGGATCTGTTCTACTGATTTCCCTGAAAGTTTTGTTAGTTGACAGGACATGAACTTCAAATATGACATAAAATCTAAAAGTCACAAAACAGCTACGGGCGATGGGTTTTTTTCTTCTCTAAATAAGGTCTTTATTTTCCCTTTAGTTTCAAAAATGTATTGAGATATTATTTTATAGTCTTTAAAATTTTAAGTATTATTTTAGTATAAATTTCTAAGTCATTAAATTTATTTCAATGTAATTTGTGATAACGGAATGTTAAACGCCTAACTTAAAATATACAATTATACACTTATATAAAAAATTCTAAAGTGATATATTTTATATACTAGTAAATTCGTTGGTGCATTCATTCTACATTGAAATCAAAGTGAATAGATACGGTAAATATGTAAACTATCACCATTAACTTTAATGTGTGTTCGAAGTATAGTCATCAAGTAAGAAAATAGATAAAATTTTATTTTGAACTATTTGATCTTAAATAATGTAGGGAAAAATATAAGTAATTAATATTTTCACTAACAATTATAAATTCAAAATTTTCATAAATTATTGCAAAATTACATTATATGCAACATTCTTCTTGCATGTGTGACAGTCTTTGATGTTTTCCTTCAACAAACTACTTTCATGACTTTCACATCATGGATGTAGTTTACTTCTAAAGCAGGCCTATTAAAAAGTTTTTATTGTTTTTAGAGTAGGCATATTTATTTTAAATCAATCAAAACAGTAATATTTTGATTAGCACTAAACATGAAGTAATCAATTCTATTTTTCATGATTGTTTATTTTTAGTATATTAAGTTACATTGGATCGAATCGGTTTCTATTCTAAGCCAACTATTTTCTAGTAGACGAAAATTAGTCCAGCGGAATTCTCGAAATAATTTTTCAAACATTAAAAAAAAGTTTTAAAAATTAACACATATTTTCTTCTGGAGAAAATTTTTAAATTTAGTTAATCAAAAAGTTTAATAGACAATCTAATTTTCGTATTTTTGAAGATGCTAAAAGAGTAATTTCTGCAATACAAATAATAATCATGAAAATTGACTAGTAAAACTTCAAAAATAGCTGTCCAAAAATTTGAAAGTTATGTATAAGATATAGGATATAAAATTTATATATATTTGTATTAACTATCACCATTCAGTGAACATGAATTCACTTGTAAAATTCAGGTTAAAGTTAACAATACACTACGCATTAGCAATGCAGTACACGTGTGTAAACATACTTTTCAATGGGTAAATGTACGCTAGGATAAACAAACTTCATTTAATGCAGGTTTTCACTAAATAAATATCACACTCATTGAGTAAACCGGTGGTTTTATAGTTTCAAAGCACAGTTCTAAACATTTACATGACAGAGTAAATGGACATTATTGTACACAGAGATTTTATTGTCCTCTATTATTCAATAGTCACAAACAAGTTAAAATGCTAATTAAAAACAATACCTCATTGTAAACTATAAAAAAACATGGGGTTTAATTTTCACTATTTTTGAAACTCTAAATAATGAATATTTTATAATGGTTTACATTTTGTGTATGGAATTTGAACTATACATGGTCACTTATTAGATGAGAAATTTATATAACTTGTTATTTTTTCCTATTTCTTAAACAAATGTATGTAACAGTTTTTAATTTTCAAAAAAATAGGGAAATATAAAAAAAATATTTGCTTTTACTTTAGACCTATCTATCTAGAATCACAAAAAAGAGGAAAAAATAAATTTTCAAATATTCTGTTGTATCTCAACTAAGGGTGAACCTATTTTCATACCACATTCATTCACTTTTTTTTGGTAGCTCAATTGTGCACTACAAATTACAATCTTTAAAGTTTTTTTAAGCCTGGAAAATAATTTAAAACCCTAAATAATTTAAAACAATTGGTATGTCTGCCAGCGTCTATAGTTCCATTTCACCTGTTTGACCACCATTTAAAAGTAGGTGAAGACTAATAAATTTTGTCAAATATTGTAAGGATTATGATTTGTGTCAAATTAGATAACCAAAAATTCAATATATATATATATATATATATAATATACAAAAAATTGTATATAACACTTTTTAATTCTGAAAAAAATATGAAAAAAAAAAAAAAATGCTTTTATTTCACACCTATTCTATCTAGAATCACAAAAAAGAGGAATTTTTTTTTTCAAATATTCTGTTGTATCTCAACTAAGGGTGAACCTATTTTCATACAGCATTCATTCACTTTTTTATGGTAGCTCAGTTGTGCACTACAAATTACAATCTTTAAAGGTTATTTAAGCCTGGAAAATAATTTAAAACCCTAAATAATTGAAAACAATTGGTATGTCTGCCAGCGTCTATAGTTCGATTTCACCTGTTTCACCACCATTTAAAAGTAGGTGAAGACTAATAAATTTTGTCAAATATTGTAAGGATTAATATTTGTGTCAAATTAGATAACCAAAAATTCAGTATATATATGGAAAACATCAGCAGGATATATGATGAAAATATTACTATATATTAAATTACGTAAAATACAGTCCACTTGTTTGGTCCAGTTGAACGTCATTACAAAAAACACTGTTTTTTAATTTAGAGAATGTCACAAAACACTGAATCAGATTTGGATTTTCCCCCTGACCGATTTCGGGAAATTTCATTACAGCTTGGCGGACTTTAAAAAAGAATACCACTCGGTATCACCTAAATATATTGAGCATTAAAAAATATTATAGAAAAAATTATTAATAAATCAAATCAAATTCCTATCACTAAATCAAATCCTCAGTTGTTACTCTTAAACAAACCTCCCGGTAAACGTTTCGTACGCATTTAAAACGCAAATTTTTAAATTTACCATTTGGTTTCGATAGTTTATGTTCAATAGTTCAACAATTTTAAGTTGACTCAAATGTATTGTTTGTGAAATTCAATTTTGAAGTTGAAAGTTGATTGCAGGTTTTATACAGCAAAACAGAATATTTTCGCTATAATTATAAAAATTGTTAATTACTTTTATGAATAACGTTTCTTGTTACATTTATGAAAGGTAATTTGGACGAAACATGCTCTCTCTCTTTATCTTTGTAAACCATTTTAATACACGAGAGTTCATTAACACGTATATTTCTATTAATTCACAACTTTCTATCGTCTTCTCGACCATCACGTAGGGTCTTAATTAACATTTCCCCTCTACATGTAAATATTTATTGATTAGAACAATAAATAAAGTATGTTGCAACTTTCAAAATGCTGTGTATTAATAAAAATTTCGTACAAAATCGCAAACCATAAGCTGACAAAGCTTATTCAACAAAGCTTACTCCATCAAAGTGACACCCTTTCTGGAGTATTGGGAATTGATCCCTATTATTACAAAGACTTTAAGCAACCTTCGTGACAAAATTGCTCCATCTTTAAGAAAGTTAAATAAATTTAAAATATAAAAACGTTTGACCTATTTAATTAAGAGGTGAAATATCGTTCCTTATTGAGCTGTATTTAATATTTCAAAACATTACTATATTTATTTTCACCTAAGCACTACTGTTGCTTTGATTACTTTGCAATGCATATACAATGGAATATATATTGTACAGTGTAATTTCTAGTTTAGTCAAAAATAAAAAAGTATGTTTCACTAATATTTAGTAGTAACATTGTGTATAAATCGTAATATCTTCTTATCCTGTAATTTTATTACAAAATACTCCTCTGGATATAAGCAATTATTTAAATATTTTTTTCTGTATAATAATAATAATAATATTATTATTTTGAACATTATTTATTTTAGCTTAAGTTTAATATATATAATACTTGAAGCTGTTTTTCTTTTTTTCCCTTCGCCAGCGGGGATATCTGTGACTCCCTTTTTTCCCGGCGATACTTCTATTCTAACAGTTTTGATAAGCGGGTTGCCTCAATAGTAAATTGCAGGGGAATGCTTTGCATCAAATCAGTTTACCCCCAACCCTCGGTGATGAAATCCAAGAGAGATTGGATGGGCAACGAAGTGCATGTTTTCTAGTGTACAGGATAATCGATATTTCAGGTACCTCCCAAATTGTTCCCCCACCAAATAATGGGTAATTAGCCTCTTTTGGGATGGGTCAGACGGCCCAGGGTTTTCGGCGGTGCGTCTCCAAATTCCATATAAATTTAAATATGTGATAAATAGTTAACGTCCATTTTGGCCTAATAGTGCTTCCTAGACCACTAGTTTTAAATAGTCATTCCCTTAATATTATTCATAGTTGATTTAGTTTATTATGTATTATATTAAATAACATAGTTTTAATCGCTCATGAAGCTGGCTGGCTGACCTGTAGTATTTGAGTAGTGGAGGGCATGTGTCAGGTTAATTCCCCCTCCCCTGTTTCCTTCCCGAACCCAAACCCTCTTAAAGATCTGCATAAACCGATTTCTAAAAAACTCAGGTTACTGCACAATCATAATAATTCAAATATAACAAGAATAATATTTTGTATAATTTTACAATATAAATAAATTACCTTTAAATATATCTAGGTAATATGTTCTTAAAAAACTCACATTCAATTATAAGCTTTAATACTGAAAACGTTACATATGTGAATTTTATATATTTAATTATTAATTACTGTAAATATATGTTTTAAAATTAATGCGAATGTTTTAAAATTACCGAACATAACGTTTAAGAGGTTTAAATATTGCTGTAATAAAATTAAAATATTCCTTTCAAAATCTAATCTATTAATAATACTTAACTTTTATGCAACAATTAAATTTGTTACGAGTGCCACGGAAGAAATAGACATGGTTTTTCACATTAACCTAAGATAAGGAGAGAGTTATAAAATGTAATATTGTACGGAAAATGGTACAATGGCTCAATTTAAATAATGATTAAAACAATACATTTATATTTGATCGTAGTTTCCTCACACAATTTTTTACATAATTAAGGTTAAGTTTTAAATTGTCTTCTTAATCAATGCTATGATGTTTTTTACAAAGTGCAATTTCAGTTGATTGAGAATCCAGCAACCGTTATATGCATTCAACGAAATATATATCAGTTACTATAAACATAACTATTAAGTTTTATATAACGGATTGACGGAAGACCTACAAGATTATTAGATGATACAAAATGATTGAATCTAACCATGTTAATTAGTACCATTAATTAAATTAAAACCCCTTTTCCATGAAATAGTGGAAAGTAGTGTCAAACTGAATAGAGCTTTCCAAACTGAAAAAAAATTCAAATCAGAAAAGTATAAATAAAAAAAAAAAAAAATTGGTTTAATGTTTTAGTGTCTTACAAGTGTCTTAAAATACTTAAGAGTAAGCTTGATTATACACAATTTTATTTGTATATCGTGATAATTTGTTGTTGATAAAAAATAAATTATATTGTGAAAAAATTAACATTCATGTATGGTTTTTACTCATCATGATTTTTTTAAAAAAACAAATATACGTCGATTTTCTAAAGAAAATTTGAAATTACCAGTAACTTTAATTGGTAATCTAGTGTTTAAATATATATTGGGGAAAATGTTTTGACAATCTATTCTAGAATATGATGAAATTAGAAAACATTTCTGTTGTGTCTATTTCTCAATGCCATGTGGGGATCTAGGTACAATTATATTCCGAGAATTAATGGATGGAAAATTATTTGAATCGGGAGATACTCTTTTAACATATTTATTATCGTTTTAAACAGATAAAAATGAATTCAATTTTGTTAATTGATTTTATATAGTTCGTTTATAACGTTTGAATTACTTAACAAAAGCTTAGGCATTGAATAGATATCCTGCGAGAGAAAAGTATTTTCAAGTAGCGCAAGAGAAATGATTTAAAATCTTAAAGGAGGAAAATTAGAAGTAAAACTAATTACAAATGTTAATTGTACAATGAAGACTAAAGAAGAAAATTATTGTAAAGATGTCAAATTATATTAAAACAATACAACCGTGATTAATTCAATTTAAATACAGCTACTTTAAGAATAACCAAATCTTACTGAGAATAAAATGTCAGTACAACAACATGAAATGAGGTTACACAAACCTTAAGGTTTACAACAATACACCTCTAATGCATGCAAGAACAACAATATGTTCAGAGCAAACATTTAATTTGTATATTAAAAAATAGGTAATTGTCTAGATTATTTATCCACTGAAAACATGTGTATATCACATTATATTATTTATAGTAAAACGTTGATACGACGTATTTTGTGTAAAAAACAAGTGTATTATTATATAACATCAAAGTTAAATAGAATATTTACTAAAAAACACAAAAAAGATTAGTTTATATATCTAACGTCCACTAACTTCTGTGTACCCAAAGTATCAAAGTACCTTTGTGATGGTGCAGAGACACTGATATTAAGTGAGAAAATATGTTTATTTGTGCTTTTTTACACAATTTGAACTTATAACACCAGACAACAATTACATTTTCATTTTCAGACGAGGCAGTTTCATATTTATATATTCAATTAGATTAAAACAAGAAAATTGTTAACTTGTTTAATTACACAAGTATTAAATTTTAAAGAATTTTGCATGTGTTTTTGATAAATTGTAATTATAATTTAATTTGGTTAATTAACAACTTTTGCCTTTTTTATTGGCTTCGAAACATGCATTCTTGAGTTTGTTTAATCTGATCTGCATTTCATTTAAACACAGATATTTTATTTTTCCGTCGGTAATTATTATCATAGCTACCTTATCAAGACAAAACATTCAGAAGAATTAAATTTTTAATACGGTCTCGCATAGGCAACACGTCTAGCTTTTCTGAAAGTTTTGTATAATTTACATTAAATTCAATTATTTCAGTTACATATTTATTTTATTCTTGTTTTACTTACGTCGATATGTTTTCATGTAAATAAATTATCTATGTACATGGATATTATTTTAAAATTAGACTCATAGTTATTTAACACATTTATTATTGATTTTTTGTGTACCACCAAAGATTTTATTAACAGTTATGATTCTATACGTTTTAAATGTGGAATTATAAATTTAAAATGATTTAAACCATGAAATGTTTTTGTAAAGTCCAGAGAAGTAAAATAGGCGTTATAAAAATACAATAAAAATTAATCACATAATTGAAATCTCATAATGACGTTCACTGATATAGATATAAATAAGTAACTATTATAATCCACAAAACACATTACGTAAGTGAGAAATCCATTGTCAGACTTAAGCTGCACATATTAAAATTAGTAGAAAGTTTCAGTTGATAATGAAACATTATTAAAAGAATAATTATCCTAAATGAAGTGTTCCAGAAAGACAGTTACATTTATCAAACAGTTATCTATAGTTTAAAAGGTTTTGTTCAAGAAACTATTGTAGATATTTATAGAGTCGAGTCATTTTATCTGTACAACATGTTTGAGTTCATCGCGCATTTCATGACTTTAATTAATTATTTCTACTTTACTTGAGAAACCTTTATTAACTTGTATTGAGACTCCTCCATCAAGACAACCACAGCGAACATCTAATTAGTCAACTTCTTGGGGTTGATAAACTCATACATCTGACAAGCAAGTTGCGAAATCAGTTATCATAATTAAATAGTCAATATTAAACAATTTTTAATTTAAGCTTGAACTTTACAAACAACCTGTGATTAGGAGGAAAAATAATTTGGCTGCTATAGCGAGAGAGATTGCAAGATTTTGTTTCTGTTTATCTTCACTGAAATGAAAAATATTTAACCACAACTTCCTTAGGACAAAATACGTAGCTCACACAATTATTGCCAATAGATATAGAATTAAATAGAAATGTAAAAGGCCTATTCTAGTTACAGTAAATCCATTTATATCTGTAGTCTATGCTTATTAAATTACACTGCTAGGTATATAATTAAAAACACAAAAAAAGTAATATCCCTCCTGATATTTGTGACTGGCCAATTAACGACTATTTAGGCTAGGCTACATGATAGGCCAGGAACATTTTTTAAGGCTTTGATTACATCTATAGTCTTATGTTCATCCAAATTTCATGCACTTAATTTCATAAACAGTAGGCCACCAATAGTATGAGTAAACGGACCAAGAGATGGAGAATAAAGTTTAATGAAACGAAATCTGTCTACATTAACTTTACTAACAAGAAGTTTGAACCTACCACCATATTATTGAATGAAAGGCAAATAAAATGCAAACACAGCCAAATATCTAGGAATGATCCTGGATATCAAACTCTGGTGGAGGGAGCATGTAAAAACAAAAAGGAAGAGATAAATCTCAAGTTCAGGAAAATGTACTGGTTAATAGGAAGAAACTCAGCACTAGCTACAAATAACAATCTATTGTTATGTAAGCAAGTTCTTCGACCAGTATCGACGTATGATGCTCCACTCTGGGGTTGTACTAAAACATGTAACTCCATGATTCACACTTTTCAAAATAAAGTGTTGAGAACTATTGATAACGCACCATGGTACATAAGGAATGATAACCTTCAAAATTACCTGTGCATTGAACCGGTTACAAAAGTTATTGGGAAGTTAGTAATGAAACACCGACTCAGGCTGGACCAGGATAAGAACTCGGAGATCTTGGAAATGTTGTAAAACAGTGACCACTTCACCACAAGGAGGCTGAAGAGGACGAAGCCAAGGGACCTCTCCGGGACCGGCCATTGGGCTGCACCCCCCATAGAAAAGAACAATTTGAAATTAGAATTGCTAGATGAGAAGTCCTCAGTTGCAACATGTAAATTAAAAAAAAAAAAATAATAAACTTAATTCCACAAATCTTTAAAACTAATAAAACCCGAACAGGTGTAATTATGCTAAATAGTGATTTCTAAAGTTTAAAAATTTGTTTCGAACTTTTAAAATCAAGTTTCCAATATGACAATTATATGAAATGTTAAGGGAAAATGTTTTACTTTTGAGCTAAAAAGTATCTAAACAATAAAATAATAGTAATATATATATATATATATATATACTCATTGTAATCGTTAGTTATTTTAGTAGTAGATATTTTTGAACTAGCACTGGGTAAATATCAATGGACATTTCTCTATATTATTAACATCATAGTTTCTTTAAACAATACGAAATTTCAAATGAATTTATTAGCCTTTGTAGCTTCTTCCATAACAAAATTCTACAAGGAAATTCAATGCATATTTGAAAAAAAAATTGGAAAAATATTTCTGGAGTCTCCATACATTTTTGTACAGAAGCCTAAAAGTTATATTTTCTAATTCGAATTATTATATAAACATTACTACTTTATATGTGGTGGTCTTCTCAGACCGAATCTTCTGTGACCGAAATCTTCTCTGACCGAATTCTTCTTTAACGGAATATTCTCTGACCGAAAATACGTCATAACTTTTTCTCTGACGGAAACAGCTGTTTCATTTTTTAAAATCGAATTCTTTCAACCTAATCTTTTGTTACGGCTTTCTTCACTGAAAGAACTGCGTAAAGCCTACATATGAGAATGAAGGCGCATGTTATTTAATTGATATTCAATGCAAAACGTATTTTTAATTGACATTATCTCATGTACTCTGTTTAGACAACTTTTAGAAAATTAATGGAAATACAATTAGTTGACATTTAGGTTAGGTTATGTTAGGTTTTATCAATTGTGTATTTGTTCAACAAAAATTTTCTAAGGCGAGAAAATGTGAATCTGACAATTAAACATATTTGTATAAATTTATGTCCTTTCAAATCCAAGTACCATCTACACGCTTTCCATAAAGCACTCTTAACAAATAAAACACAATTTTTCTTTCACAAACTCAGTCTTGTAAGAGCCTCGTCAATGCCGTAACTGGCGAAACCATGGTCGGCTAGACCAAATAAATTATAGAATTTACAAAAGAAAAATTGTGTTTTATTTGTTAAAATAGAATTCTATCAAGTACCGTCGGTCATCAGTGTAAACAATATAAAGCACTCTTTATATAAAGTAAACTTTTCAAAACTCTAATTTTTTTTATAACGAGATTAATATTAAAACTAAATAATTATTCTATGTTACTTGTTATGAACGTTGTAGTATGTGTCTATCAAAACAAAAACAATTCTTCACGAAACTAACTACGCATATCAACAATCGCAAATGAATATTAGTATAGATTGCAGATTACCCACATAAAATATTTATTTAGTTTATTGTATTTTTAAAAGATCATATTTAAATAAAGCGAAAAATCGTAAAACGCTTTAAAAAAATATTTTTTATGTCCAGTATTCTATAAATCTAATGTAAAAAAATTATAAACTCGTTGTTGTTGTATTTCCAATTTATGTTCAGTTAAGTATTGTATAAATTTAAATGTAGAGGTCATATATTTGTTGCAATTAAACAAACCGATTATCATATTGTAATACAGCAGAGTGTTTGTTTATAAATCATTAGGGAAAGGTTTAAACCATTAGCAATCCCTAAAACCACAGAATAGATTGTTGTTTCAAAGTACAGTAGCCATTAGTGTTCAGTTATACAGTGGAGACTCTACTTAGTGAAATTAATGTAATGTACCCTAGGGATTTTAATTATTATATAGCAACATCTGTGAAATATTTAATCCAAATTTACAGTTTTACTTTTATCTTTATGAATAAAGATAATTTGCAATAAATAATTGTTCTGAATGATGTTGTAAATAGGCCTGTCTATATATTTTTAAACATCTCATTTTGTTGGTTGAAGTCACAAATAACTCAACTAGTTTGATACCGATTGCAAATCTTTATCACTGTCACAATCTTGTAAATTGCATATATATATATATATATATATATATATATATATATATATATATATATAGATAGCTAATTCTGGGTTTCATTAGTATTGTAGGCCTAGCTGTAAAAATATCATATAGTCTCTGAAAAATGTGGACAAGCCTATTCTCTATTTAGCTTTATAATGCCTGTTTTCGTTTTCCTTAGGTCTGGATATTTTTGGACTGAAATCCTTTAAATTTGTGTTAAATGATTGAAGTAAACCTACACACGTACTACAAATCCAAAGGACACTGATGGTGTACATGTCAATCATTCAGTCTTTAATTGTACCGTCACAAAAATCTAGAACGATATCCATTGCATTTGCGTTTAGTTAGATAACTAGCATAGTATTGTATTTGGTACAAAGCCGTGAAAATATCTAGAATATTCATTTTTTAATTTTCTATTTAATTCCGTAGTTCCATTGAAAAGACATGTAAAAGCCTTGTGCTAACTGATAGGTAGATATAATTATGAAGTTGTGATAAATATTTTATTAAAATTGCAATCTTGCTAATTGCATTTTTATATATTGATAGCTAACTGTGGGTTTCTACACGTAAAACTTCCATTTGAACTAATTATGTTGAATTTGACGCGTTTCCCCGTAATTTAAAATTTCTAAAATAAAAATATTTTATCGAAATATTAAAGTACTTGAAACACTTGTTACTTTTTTTTTGCTGAATCAGTGACTCCAAAAACATATTTGACGCGTTGGTGATCGTTTTCGATAATATTCAAAAGGGATTTTATATGTAATTATAATTTCACAACTAAAATAAGATTAATGCGTTAAGAGACAAAATCTTCCACGATTTTTATTTTCCGTATTTGTATACAAAAAGAGCTTCTGACCAATATACGTACGAGAACCTTAACACGTTTATATATTGTCTTCAAGTCGGCAGGAAATCACATTTATTTATCTTATATAGCTTCAATATTTATTGTTTATGTTATATAATAATACAAATAAATATTTTTGGAAACATATACATTTAGTTCACAAATGAAGATATTTGTTTGGTAAAATTTTGACGTCCTAGTTTCTTGTTATAAGCATCTGAAAATAAATTTAAAAAAAAGAATAAAAAAAGTCAACCACAGTCGATGTTGTCATAGCCGTTGCTAAACTTACCCTATACTATATATACTGGGTAAAATTCCTTAATTTATTAATGTAATTCAACAAGACTAAATAGACCAACTTTTGAACATAATTTTCAACAGAGGATCTGCTGGTATTAGATTGTATAATGGGTTTGGGTAAGTACCATGATGTCGCCTATACAATTGTTTAGGGTTAAATTCCATTACATTACCACCTAAAGCTCACAATTACCAAAAGTTGATTCCACACAAAAAAACTAGGTAGTATTTTCTTTACAGATGTTACTAAAATAAATTTCAGATGATGGTATTAAATAAGTTCAATTGGCTTAACCATATTCACGATATTTTTAGAAATCTCTTCCTTCAGTGGTCTAGAAGTACCTTTAGATGAGAGAAGAGAACTGAGAAGTCTGATATTTTGGATTTGAAAAACTAGTTTCCTTGGAAGACGAATTTATCTTTGTAGAGCAAACGATTAAAGTAATTTTTAATCAAAAAACAATACTAGCCGTGGACTAAAGCAATAGTTTTTGGAATTTTATGAATTGCAAACATTAACGTTGATTTTAATTTCTTTATTTTTAACGCGGGTAATATTTAATGTAACAACTATGATGTTAAAAAGTTTAGTTTTAGAAAATATTTAACTTGATTTTTTAACAGATACACTTTCAAAAGTCCCTTACCACACTTGGGAATAAACAAAATAACAAAAAACAAAAATTTGTTAAAAAATTGTTAAAACAAATGCTTTTTGTTAAGATTCCCTCTGAAGATGACAACTTTGTTGTTGTAATAGCTATAAGGGTCTAATAGGAATAAACATTTTACTTTTGACAAAAAATTTTTTTTTTTGTTTTTTTGTTATTTTGTTTATTCCCAAGTGTGGTAAGGGACTTTTGAAAGTGTATCTGTATATATTGTCACCACAGTGCTCTGGTCTTTGTTTATTGATTTTTTAAAATTAAAAAATGTAAGTTTAATATTTTGTTGAACCTCGATCAAAATTTAAGTACTAAACTCATTTTAGTAAACTTCTACTTCTAATGAGAAAAGATGTGAACAAAACTGGACTATTTTTTATTTTATATTATTTTGTCAAATGTTTATGTCTAACTGAACGTAAAATAAAATTTTAATGACATTGGCAGTAATAAATAGTTGCATATTTATGTTATTAATATTTTCTGAAAAAGTACTGTTTAGTGTCAACTTTAGAAATGTCATTTTTTCCGCTATTTTGACTGGAAGGTTTAAACAAGTAAATCGCACATATCCCTTAAAAGTTTACTAAAATAACATTTTCTTAAAATTGGCAAGTGTTAATACATTTCTTAGGAGTTAAAGTGCAACCCTAAATATTCCATAAGAAATTTATTGGACAATAAATATTGTAAATTAAAAAAAAAGTTTTTCAAATGTATTTTGTGGTTAAAGAAGGCTGTAGTACACTTAAAACAGTAGGTTTACAAAAATTGAATAACTCTTTAATTAGTTTCAATTAAATTAATGATGATAATGATATTGACGTGGGTTTTCACCAGCCGGAATTGTTCAGATTGAAGAGTTTTGTAAATCAAACACCAATTGTATTAATTTTACTTTTATTTGTGTATCCACGTTTATAATAAACGGGTAAATAGAAAGAAAATTATATCTGAAATACATCTACATCTAAATATAATACAATGTATAGAGAAATAACTAATGTATAGTACAGAATGGATAGGAACATCGATAAGAGTTTCGTACATTTGAAACTTAATCATTATTTGCTTTATATTTAGCAGTGTCTCTGAATAAGCACAATATTTTTTTCTTAGTACTAGGAAATAATATCTAGTAAAATCGTATGTTTCAAATATAATATTAGATGATTCAGTTTTTCTATTTATAATATAAAAAAGACTGTCATGAGTATTAGATGACAGTTTTCTACGAGAGGTATGATAACCTAAATGGTATTTTGAGTTTAATATTTACAGTTGTGATGGGTCTTGTTCTGTTCTAAGATAAGTTTAAATTTATGTCTTCTTCTTGCGATGCGTAGCTGCTCATAGGGCTACGAGAAGCGCGTAATACTTAATATATATCTTTCCAAAGTCGAAATCCTAAATTATTGCTCCGACGATTCTCCAAGCATACAAATATAGATGAATTTATTACTCTTTGAAAAACATTTTATATTTACATTGATCTCTAAAACAAAGACCAAAAAAGCTACCATTTATTTGTTTAGAAATTTCCTACTATATTTTACTGTATATATCTTTTAAATTATTCGTCTTAAATAACTTTACGCCTGAAGTTTTTACAATAGTGTTTATATACATCCAATGTCATTACTAAGCATAATCTATAACAATAATTTGGAAGATACAAGTAACAAAATTTAAACCTGAAAAGCTAAAAATTCCAAATAAGTACTTAGAAAACGCTTAGTAGTTCTAATTGTTTTTTAGTTCCAAATTTAAAATGTTGATGTCTTATTTCTTTGTTTGTATTTTAACAGTATTGAAAGAATACAAATACAGTGAGTTGCTTTTCAATATACAGGATGCTCAAAATAAAGTATAGCCTTAATTTTATTAAAATTCTTCCACAAAACGTAAATATATAGACGACTTTTGCTATTTAAATAGTATCTATAGTAAATTTATCTCTACATTTATGTAACACTCCCCTTGTTTAATTGAGTTCAGATATTTGGATTCTGTAAAAAAGGAAACGAACTCTGCCAAGGACTGTTATAAAAGATACATTTTCTCAATATACGAACTACCAATTACGACCAGACTTTAGTCAATAATGAAAATCAAGAATATAACCATTATCCAATTTAAACCATAAATAAATTGTATTTGCTTATAGTTTAATTAAGTTAATTAAAACTTTTGTCGTTTTTTATTGGCTTCAAACATGAATTTTTACGTTTGTTTAATCTGATATGACTTATATTTAAACACAAAGACATCTTAATTTACTTTTAGTTATTACCTTTTTAAATACAAGCATTTAGAATGACTCGGGTTTTATATAATCACGCAAAGGTAACAGGTCTAGATTTTCTAAATATCTTATAAATTAAATAGAAAATAAATTTATTTCAAGTACATATTTATTTTATTTATATAGATTTATCTTTTACGTTAATAAAACTATCTATGAACATGGAAATTATTTTACAATTAGACTTATCGTCAAATTTATTATATCAATTAATTTTTATTGTACCATCAAAAATTTTATTGACAGTTATTATATTACAAATTCTTAATATCTAATTATATGTAACAAATTACGTGAATTTATGAAATTTTTTCGTCTGAATATAGGAAATAAAGTAAAGAGAAGTAAAATAGGAGTTATGAAAATACAATTAATAACATTGTTGAAATGATATAGATATAAATACATAACATTAAATTCATTTTACGTAAGTGAGAAACCCATTGCCACACTTAAGTTAAAAATAGTAAAAGTTTCAGTTGATAATGAAACATTGTTAAAAGAATAATTATCCTAAAGGAAGTGTTCCAGAAAAACAGTTACATTTATCAAACAGTTATCTATAGTTTAAAAGGTTTTGTTCAAAAAACTATTGTAGATATTTATAGAGTCGAGTCATTTTATCTGTACAACATGTTTGAGTTCATCTCGCATTTCATGACTTTAATTAATTATTTTGACTTGACTTGAGAAACCTTTATTAACTTGTATTGAGACTTTCTTCCATCAAGACAACCACAGCGAACAACTAATTAGTCAACTTCTTGGGGTTGATAAACTCATACATCTGACAAGCAAGTTATCATCACTAAATAGTCAATATTAAACGTTTCATTATTTTAAATATGATTTATTATGCAAACAAGCCCATTAGGTAAAGTTATTAGACTTATAAAGTCGGGAGAAAAAGAAAACTCTCAGAAAATCGCAACATATCCTTTCATGGTCCGTTACTTCGACCTGCGGCAAATAAAGTCACTCCTGAAAAAATTGATCTCCCAGCTTCCCTTTTACTTTTTAATCTGTATACAACAAATCTGTTGTTTAAAACAAATTTCACTGAAATTGGTTCAGTGGATCTTAATCAGGAAAATTAGTTTGACTACTGTAAAGTGTAACACTGTAATTATTTCAAATTTAAAAGGAAATTTTTTGGGGATACCTATTAAATCACACAGCTAGGCATATAATTAATCTCATATAAAATGGATATCGCTGATGATATTTGTAACGGGTAAATAAAGGACATTTATGCTACATAATAGGCCAAGTGGACTCTTAAGCTTGGAGCACATCTATAGTTTATGCTAATCCTTTTACACAAACCACACTCACTTCAGTCCTCAAATCTTCAGAACTAAATAAAAGGCAAATAGTTATTTCTAAAGTTTCTAAATTTGTTCGGCACTTTTATAGCTAAGTCTTTAATATAAACATTATTTTATGAAATCAACTAGAGTTACAGTTTTAAGGGAAAATATTTTACTTTGAGGTAAGAAGTTTCTAAATTATAAACTATTAGTAATAAAAAAATTATTACACATTTTAATCAATAGATATTTTAATAGTAGATATTTTTAAAGAAACACTGGGTAAACATTTTTCTATACTATAGAATTTACACCATAGTTTCTTATATAAGTATTATTATTTTATTTGAAATCAGGTTTTGTATTATCAGGTTGATATTAAAAACTAAACCATCATTTGATTTGACTTAATTTCATATTCGTTATTAATTTCTGTTGTACGAACTCCATTATTACTATAGATAATTAACTCATCTTTTTCACTGAACGATAAAGACATATCAATAAAAACACATTTGATAAATATCATGTTACAATTGTGTATTGTATTTTTAAAATGTCACATTTAAGTAATGTTAAACGAAAAACCACAAATATTTCCAATTTATGTTCAGTTAAAGTATTCTATAAATTTAAATGTAGAGGCCATATATTTGTTGTAATTAAACAAACCGATTATCATATTGTAATACAGCAGAGTGTTTGTTTATAAATCATTAGGGAAAGGTTTAAACCATTAGCAATCCCTAAAACCACAGAATAGATTGTTGTTTCAAAGTACAGTAGCCATTAGTGTACAGTTATACAGTGGAGACTCTACTTAGTGAAATTAATGTAATGTACCTTAGGGATTTTAATTATTATATGGCAACATCTGTGAAATATTTAATCCAAGATAAATAATTGTTCTGAATGATGTTGCAAATAGGTATGCTAAATATTTTTAAACAACTCATTTTGATGGTTGAAGTCACAAATAACTCAACTAGTTTGATACCGATTGCAAATTTTATCACTGTCACAATCTTCAAAATTGCATATATATATATATATATATATATAATTATATAGATAGCTAACTCTGGGTTTCATTAGTATTGTAGGCCTAGCTGTAAAAATATCATGAAGTCTCTGAAAAATGTGGAAAAGCCTAGAGTTATCTATTTAGCTTTAAAATGTCTATTTACATTTTCCTTAGGTCTGGATATTTTTGTACTGAAATCCTTTAAATTTGTGCTAAATGATGGAAGTAAACTTGCACACGTACTACAAATCCAAGGGACACTGATGGTGTACATGTCAATCATTCTGTCTTTAATTGTACCGTCACAAAAATCTAGAACGATATCCATTTCATTTGCGTTTAGTTAGATAGCTAGGATAGTATTGTATTTGGTACAAACTAAAGTTATACAAAGGCGTGAAAATAGCTAGAATATTCATTTTTACTTTTCTATTTAATTCCGTTGAAAAGATATGGAAAAGCCTTACGCTAACTGTTAGGTAGACATAATTGTGAAGTTGTGATACATATTTTATCAAAATAATATATCTATCAGACCAGAAAAGATTACAAAAAAGAATGTCTTACACGTGGACAAATATTAGTAGTTAAAATACTTCTTGGATTTTCTAAACAGGTTTCAGTAATATATATCTTAAATCATATTATGTGTAGACTGATTTTCCTAGAGTAGTTTGGCAAATTGTGAATGTGTGGGAGTTTGTATAATTGATAAGAGAATCTAAGCAGATATATAACTTTCATTTAGTTGTAGGAAAAAACTAAAACCATACAAATGAATTATGATTTACCTTAATGATGTATACAGACCCAGATATCAAATCCTTATTACTGATAGCTTATTTTAGTCAGAGTTGTGAACTGACGAAAGGTTTGCCAAACGATTCGTGTACAGTCTTGTGCTAACAACAAAATACAATCTTATTTAAATAATAAGTAAATGAAGTTACTTTAGAAAAGTTCTTAACAATATATTGTTTAAAAAGTGTAGAATTGGAGTGTCAGAGTTCAGTTGGTTTAGTTGTGTGCTCATCTCACCGCAATTTGGACTAGTGTATCTTTAAAAGCTTGCAGTTTCGAGCCTGGTTGATTACGATGCAATTTTTCGCATGTTACCTATTATTTATCTATCTACACGGATCCAACCGGAATAAAGTAACCGGCATCAATAAGTAAACAATAGAATAAAACAGTATAACAAACACACAGAACATAATTCTCATAAAAAATAGGCCTAAGTATCAGACGCGTTTCAACGACAAGGTCGTCCTCTTCAGTGATACACGAGCTACACCAATCAAACTATAAATTGTGTTCTGTGTGTTTGTTATACTGTATAATTTTTCTCATAAGTCAAGCTCAACATTTAATATAGAACAAAACAAAAACCTAAAAAATCTAATAATAAGTAAAGTTTCTTGTGTCATGGAAATACTGAAATGGCTCGATTGTGGACATATATAATTTTCCTTGTCCAATATCACCCTGAGAATTAGAAGAAAGAATATTGAACAATTCCGGATACACATATTTAACATTTGTGTGAAAAAATAAATATAAATCAAATATGAAATTATAAATCACTTACTTATTTCTCGTTGATTTTTAAATACGTAATGTGTTTTTCAAAAACAACTTCCATTTTTCGTTTTAATTTTTTAATTGACAACTATCGAAAAGACTTTTTGTTGACGATTAGGTTCATTGTTATTTGATTTTGGGGATGATGGAGTGGTAAAGTTGGTATACTCTAATAGTTAATTTCTTGCAGATTTACTATTATAAAAAAGCTGGATATCATAAATTTATGCTTGTTAATTAGATCAGTATTTTGATTATTAATAATAACTGGTGCTTAATTAATGACAAATAATAAAGTGTAATGTATTTAGTAAATAACAAGAGACAAATGAAACATATTTATTTGTCATTTTATATATGCTTGTTTAAAAATCACTTTGATTATTTTTTTAAGTATTTCTTCCTAAATCTTTCACGTAAAAATCAACTTTGTCCGTCTCTCAAATAAGGCTTACACAAATCCTTTGCTTTATTATTGAATAGAACGCTTTTGTGATTGCTGTAAGTAGAGTAACTAAACGTCCTATTGTTAAGCGAAGAGGAGAAGCTAGATAATTCAATAGCTTAAACTCATTGTTGTTGTGAATCCCTTATTAAATTTTTAAATATCCGAGTTGGAAATCTCATTCAAATCAATATATTCAGAAGACACGCTTTTATAATAACGTATACATTTTAGTAATTCATTTCCCCCTCATTAAGAGAATGTATAAAACTGTTTGAATAATTAATTAATGAAGAGATAAATTAACAAATCTGTATCTTCAAAGACCTTATTATTTTCTGAAAATTAGAGAATTTATTGAAAGCATTTTAAGTATATCAATCTGAACAATCGCAGTATTAAGAACAAATATGGAGGTTACTTAATTATTTCAATTAGATCTATTATTTTGCCGACTATTTCTTGTAAATATATATTAGGTTACTGTTAGTTAAAAATTTGGTTACAATTTGTCATTAAATGCCGTTATAGACCTTGAATTTTTATAACAAACCTGTCAAATTTTAAATTGTATGTTTTTTGGTGTAAAAATATTAAAACAAACAAAATTTTTAAAACGTCAACACTTAACGTTGAATTGTCGTACGTACTTAATGAAAATGACTAATAAATATTAGAAACTACAAAAGAGAAAGTTTGAAGATAGACACGATCAAAGCTAAAGAGAAGATTAAAAACAATTCCCTTCCTGGTTTACTGCTACTTCCTACCTAAACACTTTGATGATCAAAGAACAATAGAAACCAAGCTCAAACTGTTTTTAGTTAACACTTCGATAAACTGCACCTGTTCATCCAAGTATATAAAAACTCAAGTATATGTACACAAATTATATAATGCATAAGAATTTTTAATTCGATCGTGTTCTCAATTTTTTCCTTTTTAAGATTACTGGTTAATTACAAAACTAACTAATCAAAACCTTCTTGACATGGAATTCGAAAAAGTGAAGCTATATTTTACTTTAAAATATTGACAAAAACATTTTACTCTAGAAATTACAGTACAGAAAAAGGGAAGCTATTCAATCTATATTAATATCCATGTGAATACCCACAGATGTATAAGAATGCAGTTTGTAAGATTATGACAGTGATAAAGTTACACATAGACTTGTAATGAGTATCACACTAATTAGGTGATTTATGGGAACAACAATTTTTCTTTTAATCTGTGATCGTTAATTCCTCGGAAAACCATGGCCCGTGAAATGAGATTTTATGGTGTATATTTTTGTCATCTTAGATCACTTTTAGTTCTCGAATAGGTCATATTTTGTAAGGGCATCGCTCTAAATATTGTTTATATATTGTGTTCAAGAAATAGGTCCAATTTCTGATTATTTCCTGCTCTACTACAATTAGCGGGAATTGAGGTTTAGCCGTAGTATTTTAAAGACCTCAATCCCCGGCAGTTCTACCAACACTCTTCTTGTTTAATAAATTAAAATTGTTTTCACATCACATATGGGTATAATTCAAAACCCATTGACTGATCACGAAATCTCTGGATCCCAAAAGCCTAGAACTATGAATTTTTTTAATGGTTTGAGGTAAGTCTGTAGAGCTGTACTAAAAAAGGATTTTGAAATTGGTCCACTCCAAAGGGTGTTTTTTACCCGTAAAGCATATCTCTGGATGCAATAAGCCTAGAGCTATGAATTTTTTAACATGGTTTGAGGTAGATCTGTAGACGCGTACTAAGAAAGGGTTTTTAAAATGTTCCACTCCAAGGGTGTTTTTTACCCATAAAACAAGTATCATATCTTTGTTATTTATGGATCGATTTTGATCAAAACTGGTGTGTTGCTGTATTTGGGCAAAATGTATTTACATGCACCACCATTATGGTTGCTAAAACTATCTCAACTATCCCCAGGTGAAACTGAGGCCATCAGCTATTTCCATATAAAAATTGTCAATAATTTCGTAAAAGTAGCCTGAACACTGTATAATACGTTGGGAGAATGGACTACGTAATCAACATATAACAGCATGGCGTAGATTTTATGGCCCTGGATAGGAATCGCAAAATATTTGCAAATGTCGGACATTTTGATTTAACTCCTCTGTTATATAATGATCAGAAAGCTGATAATATCATTGGGTCTTTATTAGTGATAATATTTGGTGTAGGGAGAGTTTTCTGGAAGTCCATATAGATTCATTGACGTTTGTCTTAGTACTATATATTTTGGTTTTCTTTTTACACAAATAGAACATTGAGATTTTTTTTTGACGATCGTTTCCAATGTAATAGTCTGAATTTCTAATTCAATTTTAGTGCTCTCGTCTTTGGAGACTGAATCATTATTCATGCTTGTAAAAACAGACACTGTTGCATTGTATTTGTCACAGATAGAGCTAGTATCAGAAAGTTTACAGTCTTACCTCAACGTTCTATAGACTTTCAGCCACATGGCTCCAATATTACCTCGATTAAAAAAATAATAGACTTTCCACGTCCTTTCCTGTGCTCTTTGTTTATGTTATGACAGATAAATTTATAATAATTGAAATAGTTTGTATTTTATTATTAACCATTATAAAACCAACGTGTTCCATCATAACTGTCAATAAATTGGTCTAGGAAAACATTAAGGAATATTTAAACATCATTTTGAAATTCGGAAAAACATTCCATTTATATAGATTTGTTTTTAAGTGAAGTATATTTATATACACGTAATATGAGATAGAATAAGATTATTTATTTAAATAAAATAAATACATAACTAATTTAATTTAATTAATACAAGACTTAGAAAAGCTAGGTTTATGCCGTTTGCGTGATCCGAATATTAAAATCGAGCCCTTCTATCGGGCTTGTCTTTGAGAGCTAGACACGATTCTAATTACTAAATGTAAATTGAGATTTCTGTGTGTTTAAATGAAATGTAGATCAGACAACACAACAGAAATAAAAAAATTCAAAAATAATACAAAAAAAAAAATCATTCAACAATAATTGTAATACTCCTTAACATTATGTATTGATTTAATACAGAAGCTAAAAATATCCTTATTTTTAATCTCAGTGATTATGTGTTTCTATCTTTCCTAAAAACGAGTTCTCTGTACGTTTCAAGTTCACACTGTCTACAAAACGTAACTAAAATATTCTTTACCTAAAAATTGAATAGTAATTACAACTCTAATATAAATAAAAACAAATAATTGTAAACTAAAAGATAACAATATCCTATTGCTTGGACGTCGGAAATAAGTTTGAAATAGTGAAAAGAATTTACACAAGTATAATTATTGTCAAGGTCAAAATAAAACAAGGTAGTAATAATAACATGTAATAACTATAAAAATAATAAAAAGCAGCCAACTGGTGTTAATAATAATTTATATTAAAAAGCATAGTCCATTAAAAAAAAAAAATATATAAAATATGTATATACAAAGGTTTCATACTAAAATATAAATATTTAGTAATGATAATGTATGTTAAATTTATTCTAAAATGAAAGGTCATTAATATTTTTTCTTACTTACTTCAATCAAAAGGAAAATGATAATAATAATAATAAACCTATAAATTTGAAATAAAACAGAATATTTAAAAAACCTGTATATACATATGGATATAACTAAATACATAT